>VZTY01026069.1:69318-155748 GCA_013400935.1 Turnix velox | reverse complement strand
TTTGTAAACATTGTATACCTTTTTATCTTTTAATTTTATCTATTATTTCATTATCTATTAAAGTAGTTTGGAATTCTTCTAAACTCACAAATCTCCTCATTCCTTCCTCTCCTCTCTTCTGAGAGAGGAGGGGGGGGCTATCTATCACTTGGGGGGGTCCTTTTTGGGTCTAAACTAGGACAATCATTTAAACAGCTTGTGCGGTCCACACTAAAACTGCCTGAAAGTATTACCTGTGCTACACAGAGAAGAACTGCACACATTCACAGAGAAGAACTGCACACATTCACAGAGAAGAACTGCACACATTCACAGGAGGAATGAGCGACATTCAAAGTGTTGCTGAAAAAGATATCCAAGCTGGGAAAGTCCCTGCCTTAGTGAAGAAAAAAAAAAAAAAAATCAGATGAAATTCTGGATTATTTTGCTCATTGCCATGAAGAAGAATTTAGTATTAGTATAAATAATAATTTTATATAATTCTATGTATGGGCTGACTATATGCTTGAATAACCAAACATTTCCCTGCTCATATAGCTAAATACAGACAAAAGTTGATATACCGATAGGGTTAGAATCTCAAGTTTTGCATATCTGGCAGTACACACAAACAATTTGAGTCGCTATTATGTTGCTCCTTAACCAATAAAGTAGTTGCAGTCAACCAGATTTTAACACCTAAGAGTCATCTTAAATGAGAATAAGATTTATTGGGATATATGTGACCATGGAAGCCGTTTTTCTTAAAAGTTGGAACACAGGCTTTGCTGATAACAAAGTTCAGCCTATTGGAACTGCATTTGCAACATGTCAGCCCCTAGAGAAAAAGCTTCTGCAAAAGACAGAACAGGTCACAGAGCACTGTTCACAGTGGAAGTCAGCATGACATTTACTAGGTACTGGAGAAAATTATCAGTGTTTTTAGATCCCTGAATTGTCTGTTGTTCCAGATCAGCCCCATTCAGTTACCAACCTTAGGCACGATAACAAATTCTGGAATCTCTCTCAAGTACAGAAATCATCATAGTCTAATTCAGGACCCTGGCAAGTCATGAAACCAAGCTAAATATAGAAGGTTATTACTGAAGACAGAACAATAACTTATAAAAAAAAGATGGGATGGATTCCATATGTGGTTTTCATTTGTTGGAATTTGCATTTGTATTATTTTAAAATTCCATTTAGCAGAAAATATTTGCATTAACATTTTATTACAGAGGAGGCGGTGCATTTCTACATTAAAAGGAAATCAAAGGCAATTAAATCTGAAGCCTAGTATTTTAAACAAAGAACCATTTTAAAGCAGGAGAGGTAAAGTATACAAACAAGCCCAAACCTTCAATTTATTGGAAAAGAGAATTATAGAGAGAAAAGGATATATAAAAGCTTGCTTCAATAAAATTGTAGTCAAACTTCAGCAGGATCAAAATTCATGTGCCAGTAGGCTGTAAGCATCAGCTAGAAAGATAAAGAGGAAGAAAGCTACTGAGATATGGAATCTCAAGCTTCAAATCCCTTATCAGTGAAAAGATTTTTTAAATCAATACTGGTATTCAACACACAGTCAATACACAGCTAGTCAAGTTGGTGAAATACATTTTTACTGTCTTCTTATAAAAAGCCTGACAATCATACTACACAGCCAGTAGGCTTTACATAATCTTATCAGGAAAAGTAGCCTGCAAAGAACTGGTATTACCCGACATCATGCTAATAAAAGCAGAGCAAGCCATCTCTTATCTTCATACTGGTACCAGGGTGAAGTTCTTTATTTAAGGTAATATGAAAAAGGAACAAGAATGCAAAATTATTAGAACAAACCCAGGATTACTAGATAACATTTCCCCTTTATCTCACTGTCATGAAACCTCTTGTCATTAGAATTGTGTCAGACCAAATTAGTAACATTTCTCAAACAGGAGTCAGAAGACTTCTTGATGAAGAACTTGACTTTCTAAAGCACACCACAAACTGACTTCCATCGATACTTCATGAGCACTTCAACCATTAAACACAACAGCATGCTATCACTACAGAATTACAGAAAAACTCAGCACAGTGTCCTACAACTGCAAGTAGTCTTCCACACAAACATGGCACAGAAGTTCAAACTGTATTCATATCAAGAAAATAATAACCTTACCGAATTTTCAAGAAATACCACATAATATTGATGATATATAGGATTTTGTCATATACATTTTGTCATAACATCATGTCCCACATGAATTTTTGATTAATACAAACTAGGAAGGAAAAGCAATGTATTTCGAAGTACACCATTAATCTGACTCATATGTTAGAGCTCTCTCCCTGCCATTCTCCCACTTCCACATTTTTTGTTGAATAAAAAAAAAAAAAAATGTCTCCTAAAAATACTGCAATTACATGACTCTTTCCAGGCAGCTATTCTTGAAAACAAACAACCCTATGATTGCTGTAAAAAAAAAAAAAAATGTCTCCTAAAAATACTGCAATTACATGACTCTTTCCAGGCAGCTATTCTTGAAAACAAACAACCCTATGATTGCTGTAAAAAAAAAAAACAACACCTATACACTAGGTAATACATGACCACATTTATTTGTCTGTTAAATTGAATCTAAGAAACTGTAAGAACAAAATTTAAGATAATCAACAACAAAACTAGTAACATCTGCTATCTGGATGCTATCTGGTAATAAATGACCACATTTATTTGTCTGTTAAATTGAATCTAACTAACTTTAGGAAGAAAATTCAAGATAATCAACAACAAAACCAGTAACATATGCTATCTGGCTGAAGAAATATTTAAACAATTTCCTGGAATCCCAAGGCTTTTATTCCTTGCATTACATTCCTCAAGCCATAGTGAGAAGAATTATCAGCTACTCTGTTAGCACTGGTACAAGTGAAATTTCCACATAGTAAGAGTTACTGTGATTTCACCTTTCAGTAAAGCAATCAAAGCCAGGAATAAATTTAAATACATTAAATATTGTTACTCCCCATCTACAAAAGAAGAAATTAAATACACCGATTAAACTTGCAATGCAATAAAACATAAACAGAGATGTAAATCCCTTACCATTTTTATTAATCACAGACACATTCCTGTGTACTTGTACTTCATGTATCCATGTACATCACAATTGCCACAAAAATCACTTAAGAGAAGTGTAGCACATAAGAAAGTATATGCCTTTAAAATTATTTCATCTATGTATTTTTACATGTATTTGACGTTAAGCAAGTAACAAGTGAAAGGACATAGATAAATGTAAAACAATTAATTTCCATTAAGAGTATTCAACTACTGCCTCCTCCCTTAAAAGGCAAGTCAATGTCTCCTAAACTATTTACAAGCTTTAAGGTAAATGTTAGCAGCAGCTCTTGTCTGGCATTTAAAATTAATGTCAGCAGCTACTCTAATGTGGGATTTGAAATAATCATTAGGTTTCAGTCTCTATTCTGAGTTGAAGAGATATGTTTACAAATAAAAAATGCATGCTTGTTAACAAGCAAGCATGCATCATTAGGAGCAACACATTCAAATTTCATTCTTTAAAGGTACAAACTGTACTGTAAAGCCACCATGATCAAGTTGAATCCATCATATTCTGCATAAATACCAAAGTACTTCCCTGATAGCATTTAAAGTCTTGAAAGTTTCTTGCTGCCCTCGAGATGGCAAAGCACACAAACACTGCTGAAGAAAAGACAGAGAGGAACAGTGTTTCTTTCACAGCACACAATTGTGCAGTTGCTAGAACCAAAATTTCACAACAAAATGTGGTAAATGTTGGGATGAGGATCTGATGGTTAGAGACAATAACACTTAAGAAGGTAGATGCAAAAGCTATCATAGTGACAGTTATTTTTAATCTGTGTTGGGAAATAAGAAAATTACTCCTTGCATCTTATTGCATTCTACAAAATTCCATTTTCACCTCTGTCAGAACATCAAATAGAAACACAGTAGGCATAAATACAAAACTGTTTACTAGTATGTTATGAGAAAAGAATCAAATTTTTTTAAAAAGCAACAATAACATGGCAAATTCATGACTTGTTATGGTAACTACAGAGTACAAAAATTTTAAACATCTTCAAGATACTGGATTTGGTTTTGAGTCAACAGACATAAGACTCATCACTATAGCAAGCAAGTCATACTGTCATGTGAATGTGTCCAAAAGCCTTATTAAAGTTCCAAAGGCCTTTTTTGGCTTTTCATTAATGAAAATTCCTACAAGGTAATCAAATCAAGATTGACTAATATATAACACTGACTCCTTTATTAAAATATCCTGTACTCTGGAATTACTGCATTCAGAGAAACTGACACAATTTTTAATTTTCATAGACAAGAGTTCATTATGCTACCCCTTTCAAAATCAGCATGTCAACATTCCAGTAATTTGGCTAAGCTGAAAAAGTGGAGTGTATACACATTTAAGTTGGCAGCAAAGGTGTATCATCTTTGCTGTAGCATGGCACTTACTGTTGCCCTTAATAAACCTACCCCTACCACTCTGAGGAGACATATTCAAATTCATTTTTCCACCACAGTCATGGCAGTTTATTCTATGAACCCTGCAAATCCCAGGTTACAGTGTTAGTATTTTTGCTAGGCTTCACTCAGTTGCCCTATCCAGTTCTCCTTACTGTGTAAAAATTACTTTCTGTACTTAACACACTTCAGAATAATGATCCATGCCCATACACAAGACAATGTAAAAAGAGCCTACTTTATGAACAGTATATAAGAGTATATGAGCAGAAATAAGTAACAAAATTATCAGTCAGGGCAGGCATTTCATCAACCATATACAGTTCTCTAGCCTTTCATATCACAGTAAAGAAAATCAACCAGAAGTCCAGCATAACTGTTTAAATATTATACACATACAAAATGGAGGGCACTTATAATAATAATAATAATTACTTATAATAATAAAAAAATACATTATTGGTCACAAGGCATTGGAGACTACATGTTAAAAATCTTGGGTGATTTGGTGTTCTGATGACACAATTTGTTTTTCAGGTTATTGACTTTATTCACTTTGAACAAAAGTTCTATTCACAAAGAAAGCAAACTTGTTCACTTGTAAGTTTCGGGCAAAACAAGTTGCACTAATGACTGTTAAGTGATCCCAAAAATCTGTGAAGCAAACTAGCAGACAAGCATAACTCCACATGGAAATGTAGTGCAGAGCTGCTGCAACAAGTTATACAAGATACTAATTTCTTCATTGCATGAAAACCTACACTACAGTTAAAGCTCTACAGATAAATTTGATGCAAAATCCATTGTTAGCTACAACATCTGCTAATTATTTAGGCAATCACCCCACTGCACACAAGTTTTTGCTCCTGCAAAGGATACTGCACAGGAAGACTGCTTTATAGAGCTCACTTTAGCTGTTGTTACCATGCTTCTAACATTATAGGCATTTGTGGCTCATAATTAATACTGCACTTACTAGTATTATTAAAAATAGACCAATATTTGGCAAACATCTGTAAGTGCACAGAGAGACCTATTAAAGCCTTCAGATAATGCATGTCTGTGAGCATCTATAAACACAGGAAATCATTACAGAACAAGTTGCAGTATGAATCATATGCAACTGAGGTACTTAAGTCAGGCAGATTTACGTAATTCACTGTGAACATGCAAATAGTTCACTGCAGCAAACTCTGCAATTAGACAGAATATGAACTCTTCATAAATTTTAACACTGCAGCATGGACATCATATAATGTTTTCTAGCAGTAACAGAATTTGGCAAACAATCCTAACAATTGTTGTCCCAGCAACTAGAAGAGTTTTCAGATATTTCATTCTTTCAAGTCTTCCTTAACCTAAAACAGCTTGATGCTCTCACTACTCTGAATCCTATTTAACTTCTTTATTTAGCTCACTTAACTTCCTTATTTAGCTCTTTCACCTCAAAACCCCAGCTAATGGAAAGGCAGAGGAAGCAGGTACTTGCAGAAACAGTATCAGCGGATACCATGAACTCAAAAGATTCCCATCAACAAACAGAATGGGCAACCAAGGAAGTTTTCCTTTGTGAGGACCATGCTGTGTAGGAACTGCAGAATGGAAGACTATCAGCCTCTGTCTGGACAATAAAAAGGCTACTTCACTATTCTCAAATTAAATCCACATTACAAACTTGAACATCATCATAACTCACATAAGCTCTAGTATTATGCAAAAAACAATATTTTATTATGAAAAAAAATTAGATTTTATTCCTTGACCTAACTCTGCCAATAATTTTAGCGAGTTTTTATTCTCCATAAAATACAGCCACAACGGAAGCCTTAGATGTCAAGCAGGATGGTTAGACTCCACCCAGCAGAGGGCAGTTCTTCAAATACATTTAAGTGAGCAGCAGGTACTTCATGATTGGCTGTGAGTTCTTAGGGGTTGGGGGTTGTTTTGAGTTTTTTAACATGCTTTCATTTCAGAATAGAACTTTCATGAACTTAATTCCACCAGATATTTTGCTCTTTTCACTATAAAACTTCCAGAACTTTCAAAACAAGATTTTGATTTCTGAGATACTTTAATCTCATTAAAAAGATGCAGATCTTAGAGGGGAAAGAAAAAAAAACCCCACAAACAAGAATAGCATAAATAGCATATCATTCTTACAGTTCAGAAGCTCCACACTTTCTCACCTCCCTAAACTAGCTATCACACTTGTCCACACCTGTGCAAATGTTGCATATATTCTTCAGTTAATTCTCATGATCAAATTTTAAAAAGGATGCCAGAGAGCAATGTGAAACTAGGCAACCCCACATACTTCTGCTTTTCTTGTACCTTAATACAAAAACAGTTTCCATCTGAAACTCTGTATTTTACCAATCAATGGAAGAAGAAAAAGCAAGAAAAAGTAAGATGTTTTCCATTTCAAAATGCAGATCTCTAAATATTATGAAGTCTGACAACAGTGCTACCACTACCTGTAGATTACAGGCAGAGAAGGACACTGCTTGTACAGGATGCTCAAACAAAAAACAGAATAATCACATTCAATGAATCTGACAAAGCCAAATATTTAAAAAAAAAAAAAAACGATCTCAAAATGAAGAATTTTAAAGCCTGTAAGCTTACCAATACTCTTCCATACAGATATGAGGATCAACCATCTGTTGAACTTAATTTCTGAAAACTATGTCACACAAACCACAGAAAGAAAGTTAAAGCAGCATTACTTTCAGGGATGCAGTTTGTTGCACTCTCTTAAAAAACACATTTGTTCTTCCAGTCGTTACTTCATTTCCATACAGCAAGAGGGAGCAAAAAAGTGATATGAACAATGTGCCTGGGAAAAGCAGATGTCTATGAACAGACTACTTCTGTTTGGAGCTGGGAATGTATGACTTTTTCTTTTTGTCTTGCATAATGCATGTTTAATCTAAACACAGCAAAAGAGATATCTACAGATAAAAAAAAGGACAATACCAAAATTGGAGAGATTTTCTATATGTTTCATTCTATCCCTTAATATAACAGGAAACTACAATTTCTCCTAGACTGCAAAACAACAGGATATAGTATTTACCGATGGAACAACACTTCTGTATGCTTATGAATCAAAGTTGCCCATGGGATAATAAAAATCTAAACAATGATGCTGGTTTAGAACTCATGCCTTGTCCATGAATAATACATGCATATTAGAAAGACAGGCTTCAGAATGGTATTTCTGTTCTATTTCAAACAGAAATCAGAGTCTTATTAAAACTACTTCTTCATCTGACCTATTATAAAGAAACTGCTTGATAACTTCTCAAGAGCAATGAATGTTTATCAGTACTTGCAGACTGCATGCATTTAAAATTGTTAAAACTCCCTAATGCAGTTTGTGATTTTTTTTTCAAAATATCTTCCTGTTTTCTGTAATGCTGTGATATTATCAGATGAGATGGTTTCCTGCATCCATGTGTGCTGTGTAACACTACAGTCACTGCATCCCACTGAGAAGCCAAACCACTGGCTACCAAAGGCAGAACTCATCCTACCATAGCAAATTGAAACCTTCCTCTTACCTCCACTTCCTTGCTCTTCTCTTTGTTTCTGCCCATTGAACTTCTCCCATTGCTGGCAGTCTCCCGCGCTGGAACTACAGAAATCTGCTGGAGGGGCATTTTTACACTGCTGCAGGTTGCCAATACCTGTTTGGATGCCTTATATCTTCACTCCCCCTGAGTAGCCCACCTGTATAATTGTTCATATCCTTGCTTTGCCAAGCTCAGCTCTAAATAAAAAGGGGAAAATATTATTTGAGAAACAGTGTAGCATATGCCAGGGTCTTCCATAAAAATAAAGGAAAAAATAAAAGCAGAGCAAACACAAACAAGAAACAGCAAATAAAGAAGAAAGGCACAATAATCCAGAGAGTTCCACGTGTTTAAAGTGATGAGTTGCTGCAAGTCTTAACTGCTGTGTCCCCAGTGCACCCCCTTGCCCTCTGTCCCCCAAGAGCATTGTGGGAGACAAAATTCAATCTCTATGTTACCTAATAACTGTCATGGAAACCAAGGAAACATGAGTCTCGCAGGCCCTTATTAGCAATCGCTTCCTCCTAATGGCACAGGATCCCACATTTGCAGCGGCTGCCACTTGTGCTTTTGTTTCCCATCCGATTTCATAGGCTTCCACTAATTCACTCGGAGACACCGCCTCATGCTGACTAGGTAAAGCAGCATAAGGCTGAAAAGCTTAGTGTCCTATTTTGGAGCCAAAATCTCCTCCTTTAAAAGCACCGTGAGCTTGCTGTGTCCTTCATGCATCTACAATAATCTGCTTAGGTCGAAGGATCTGCCTTGAAGTGGAGAGCAGCCTGAGCGAATGAGGTGTAAAAATGAAGACAGAACTGGGAGGGATTGCAAATGTGCCTTTCTGAGGTTGATAGTAAAACGTTAACCCTTTGCTGTGCTCATCTTTTCCCGAGACATCACCAGAAGCAAGCTCTTCAGGACAAGACACAGGCAGAAGCACATGTGTCTTTACAGTAGTCACATGCCTTCTGAAACTGCCATTTACCATCTCCCCCACCTAACAACACTCATTCCCTCAGTCACCAGAATTAGAATGCCCAGGAAAAACGTTTCACCATCTCATCTCCCATGCCCCTAAAACGCAAAACAACAAAAGTCTATTTCATAAATGGGTATGAGGAAAGGAAAATCTTAATTAGCCATCTTCTAAAATGTTATTATTCTTCATAAATCCAAGACACATAACTGATTTTTATTTCAAATAGAAAAGAAATAATTAGATCTGAAGTAAAATTCTTAGCATCATATAAAACAATACAGGAACAAAAGGAGAAAGAAAACACCAAACAATAGAGCAAACATCAACAATGTTTAAGTATAACCCAGGATTTGAAATAAATCACCTTTATTTAGTCTAACTGCATACAGTCAACACTGTAAATCCTAGCAAGAAATAATGGCATTATATACTGCCTGCATTTTCTAACAAAGCCACAGGAGGTGGATTTAAACACTGTTGATTCACTACTACTTCAGTTACTACTTCTTAGTCAGAGTTAACAGAGTTTACTAGAGCCCAGCAAGAGATAAACTGGGTTCCAATTCACAATGCATTCCCATTTTACGCAACTTGCTTAAACCAAGGTATATTGATACCCTCTAACATAAAATGTAAAAATGTTAATCTTAAACCATACTATAATATAAAGGAAGCTCCTTCTTGGTTTAACAGAAAGTTTTAAAGCTACTGACAAATTCCTCCCTCCGAGGAACAATCAGATTAAGAATCTCTTAACCTGGCTCTGCTTTGTCTCGATAATCACTTAACACTCTGATAAAGCAACAGTCAGAAAACTAGGGTTTTGAGGTATTAAAATGCAGCTTTCCTGTAGTGAGTGCTTCTGTGTCAAACTTCCTTTTGATACTGTTTCAGTAATTCTGCGTTTAAAATGCTTTAAACTTGAGATTCGAGTCAGAAATTTCTAAGCTAACCAGTAATCTATGTAATGCCATCTATGTCTGTTTTAATTAGACAGAATGAAGACCTTAATGGATGTGATGAGATGAGGGTTTTTTTTAATTATAAGGTCTAATGGTCCCTTTTTCCCCTGGAGTGAACCAATACTACTAAAAAGCATATGACAAAAAAAATCTAGTGCAAAGCAAGATATGTGCTTTATCATTAAGGAAGCCCATACTGACATTCAACTTAACTGTATCACTAGATTGTTTCGTCATGTAGAGACTTCAAATCAATATGTGATTGCCCTCACAGTACACATGCTAAATGAGTCTTCCCAGTCTGAGTACTAAAATAAGTCACAAAACATTTAAACCTCATACTGATAAAGACAGAAATAAGTAGAGCACCACTATTTTATGTCAAGAAAGCTGTTGGAGAATACAGAATATGTGCAAAAGCACAGCATAAAAGTCAGTAGCAGAGGTGAGGTTAGGATCATTTTTCTGTCCCACACTTTAGTTAAGTGCTCCCTCTTTGCTTCCCTCAAGTTTACTATACAGAATTTTAAAATGTAAAGCTTTTGCTGAGGTACTAATACACCAACCATCTCAGAATGGTAGTATAACATCAGAGCACACCTTCCAAAACAAAGTTTATTTCAATTTACAATGTGTTTTTAGCTCCCAAAGTCCCAAAATACTTCAAAAGCATAAATAAAGCAATTTTATAGATATGCACACAATTGTCAGAAAATATAGTTATTCCTCTGATTCCCCTTGGCGATCAGCCTGGGACTTTCTATTTGAACAACACTAATTTTGGCAAATTATTTTGGTGCTATGCCTCACATGCAGGGCAGCAAGGCAGCTGCTCAGTGAAGTTCAGAGCTGCCATACAAAGCAGCTAGAGAGGGTCTCAATGGGAAGACAGTCACAAAAGTGAATTGATTATGTGGAGCAGGTGAAAATGATCTGTCAGAAGTGAGTTGGGTGTACTGTTAGTAGCTGATTAAAGTTACAGAAAAGCAATCTGCAGTTCTTGAAGCAAGTATCTACGGAAGAAAGAACTACCTCCTTTTTTGCTTATGGTTTGAAACCCTACTGTTCCCAGTACAGAAAAGCCAACGGATCCAACTTACTTTACCCAGCACTCTCCCCCCAGTATATCCTTTCTGCACAGCACCAGCTGGGTATCTTGGTGACAATGAAGTAAGTCTAGACAAAAGAAACCATTTTACTGATATTTCACAATGCAGGGCTGCTCCCTAGCTGTGGGCTTCACTGTGCATTTCTGCTCTAGCCTGCAACACATGCAACCTCTTCATCTTGTCCTGCCACCCATGGCTTTGAGGGTATTACATTCTCTTTTTCGCTTTGTAAATCATCCCTGGGAGCATTTCTGTAAGAATCAGGCAACAAAAAGGGACCCTACATACACCAGTAATGTTTTTACTTCAGTAAGGATCACAGCCATTTACACAAGCCTACTGCATTGAAGAAGAGAATCTGATCAACTATGGTAATGGTCAAACCATGGTGATGTAAGCATCAACAAGAAGGAAAACCAGCAAACCAGCTGTTTATTAACAGGTTACATATAATCACTCTGCCTAGTTGCCATCATTTTCAGAATCCCACATTTTTGCAAAATTCTTGAATTGAAAAAAGCATTGCGATGTTTCCACTCATAAACAGCACAATCCTTTATCAGGAACGGGTAAATCTTACTCTTTTCTATTCAAAATAAAATGCGTAGAAAGTTGGTAGTTTTCACATTGTTTGTCAAAAAGATACATTGACCATGAACACACAAAGCATGAAAAGGTACAGACCTATGCTATAGTCCTGAGGTCTAGGAATAAGTTTCACTGACCTCAAAAACAATACAGAAAAGTTACATACATGATGTACACTACTCTCCCTTTACTAAGAAACTGGGGAGATTTTACACCCTCAGAAATGTTTTCAGAACTATTGCATGCTTCCTATATTATACAAGTATCTTCACCTCTAGTCCATACATTCATCTTCATGTCTTACTTTAGTAAGAAATGGTTGAACAATATGTATTTGCTCTCATCACAGCTTTAAGAACAAAACAACATAGTTTTATGGAATGAGCTGAAAATAATGTAAATAAAGTCCCAGGGTGCACCAAGCAAGTTAAATATTACCAAATCTTAGCCTTGAAAAAACAAAACCAGTAATTTCCTCAAAAGTTAGACTTTTCACTTCTCAAAGTTCTGATCACAAAACTTATGGAGATTCTGAACTTGGACACAGTGAGAAACCATTCTGAAAAGGCTGCACAAAAGGAAATTATTATTTGCTAACCCACCTGCTTCTGTTATTGACTACATATAATTAGACAGGAAGACCGAGTCTGGTTGGTTTGTTTTAATGCAAATATTCAGTTGCACAGTATTGTAGAGATTGTACCATGAACCTTGCTTTCGATTCTTATTTGAGAAAGAATGAAGACAGATGCACAATTTGTGATCAAAAACAAGGTCTTGCAAACATGTCCATCTGTCTGAATACTGAAAGTCTACCTTCAGAGATTTTCCATGTTTACTAAGTACTATTTGCTTTGGATCAGCTGCTAGAATGTTTAAGAGACACCAAAAAGCAATATACTAATTTTAAAAAGCAAATTAATTTTAATTCAAAACATTTCTGAGATTTTTTTTTTGCTTCCTACAGGTGTCTATTGATGATTATACTGTATTTTTCCTTTTATTTTATGACTCTGTCTTATAAGCTGTGTCTTATAAGCTTATTTGCTGTGATCATTTCATCCTCCTCTCCTTCAGAAACACCTGGGCAGAATTTTATCTTTGGCTAATTATTCACAACCCAGGAACTATAATTTCTCTAGCTTTATAGTATTCTATTCTGTAATCAGATTTATTGGAATGGTTTAATAAAAAAAATCTTTTATATTGAACCACGTATTGTGTCTAGTCTGCCTGTTTGGCTTTGAAATGTCTCCCACTGCTTCAGAGGGAGGACAGTTCATTGCCAGTGTAATAAGGATCCCATTAAATTACAACAGCATGGAGTCTGAAAGGATCTGTGGAAACTAACATTACAGAGGGTGGCAAATTCACTTTAAAGTTGCTGGTGGTTTTGACCCACAAAGACTTCTGGCTTCATAACTTAAAGAAGACTATATGTAAGTGAGATGTATTATACTTCGCTTTAATGCTATAAAACAGCTTAGATGACCAAGAAACATTTTACTCCAATTGTAGGTCGGGTACAGGATAAAGGCATTTGTAAAACATGGCCATCACATCCTTGAATTTTTCTTTAATGTCCAAGTATTTACTAAGTTTACAAGTAAGCACCGCTGTAAGTCTTCCACTTCTAAATTATTGCTTCATTACCTAGTACCTCTTTATTTATTTTGCTAACAAATTCAAACTGCTGTGAATTTAAATGCTGGTGTTTCACTCTGCAAGAAAATTATTGATGTTTTTCAATTAAGATGTAAGCCCATAAGGAACAGATGCTTCACTGATATCTCGGGTCAGCAGCCTTGTTCGCTTGAGTAAACAGATATTTAAGTAAAGGAATGAACAGAACTTCAATGTAAACGAGCCACCAGAGGGAGCTCATCCAGCCTTCTGAGTATAATGGAACTATACTGACATTGGCATAAAGTTAATTAAACATTTTTATAGGGGTCGCTGACTGAGTTCAAAACAAAGTACATTCCCCGGCTGAAACTCTACATGCTTGAGAAGCTTAATGAAATCAGAAAAGGTTATTTCTCTAACAGATATGGAATACATTTCTGATTGAGATAATTAAGTTTAGAAATGTGTGATACAGCATCCTCCTGCACATACACCAACCTTTTCTACATTCATCTTTATTTTTCTCCAGATAACTAGAATTTCCAAGTGTTAATAAATTACGAGACAAAAATACAAGTTTATCATTTCACCTAAAAACTGCTGAAGTATACCAACAGTAGGGCCACATAACTATTACAAATATATATCAATTTCTAATTCCAATAAATATAATTTGTTGTTATGATGCCTGATTCTGTAATTTTTGTTACACTTAGATGTACATCACAATTCATAGTCTTATTTTAAATTCCAGTGGACCCAGATTCAGAAATCCCTCCAGCGCCTGAAGGATTCCGTGGCTCCTATCAAATCCACAAATGTTTTTTGAAAAGAAGCACTGAAATAATTTCTTATGTTTTCAAGTATATTATATCTTAATAGAATATAAATCACCTTCAGATTATTTACCTTAAATATTCATTACCAATTAATACAATACTACCATAGATTTAAGCCATATATTTCTTTGCGTTACCCATTATCAGCTTTCTAAACATTACAGTACTAATTTGATTATACTCTTATCTTACCTCTGTCTGAATGCTCCGCTTTGGAGATAAGATTTAATGCAATGTTCTATTACATTTATCTGATCTTTCAAGTTTCAATAAACAACTAAATTCCCCTCAATACCACATAAAAGCAATGTTTTATAGTGAACTCCTGCGCAATACAAGGGCACTAAGAAAAGCACTTCACACTATCATCACACCAGTTCTTAAGCACTGTAAGAAATCCCAATTTGAGAAGATCCACCACTAATTACAGTTGAATTCCACTAAGCCCTTCAGAGTATGCTCCTCTTCATAGCTTTTTCACCTTTGGTGAACACAATCAACAACAATCAGGAAAAAAGTTACAATTTCTCTCCAGAGTACTTTCTGAAGTTCTCCTTCCTAAGAATATTTTCAGAAATAAATATGATTTTTTTCTTGTTTTTCTTACTGAATAACTACATTTTTTAAGAGACGCAGAATGGGTTATTAAAAGACTAAATTAACAAAAGTCAGATCAGTTGCTCTCCTGCTTAAAAAACAGCTAATAAATTTAACCTCAGGATGGAGGTAACATTTAATGCCCCTTCCCTATGTCATGAAGTTAACCATCTTTTTCACATCATGTACTGATTAAAAGTTTATTTCCTATTTTTGAGTGTTTTAACACATTAGCAATTATCTCATACATTTTTACAGCCAATAACAGAATATATTAAATTCCTTCAGGAAAGGATGCTTATGTAGCATTTCCATGTTTCCCAGAAAGATATATTTTGAACAAAGCCTGCATCTTCAAACATTTACAAAAACTAATGAGGTGTATCTTGTTCTGATTACCACTTTCTATAATCCCATCCATTGATAAACACTTAGTAGGTTTTGGAATTTTAAGGATCATTTACTTAAAAATAACATACTATCTCATAAATAGATTTTTCCTAGTCAGCTCTAACTCACCTCCTCCAGTGTTTCTTTGCTGCCTAACAAGGTATTTTGTTACCTAAAACTCAGCACTCTGCCTTTTTTCACCATGACCTGGGAGTGTAGCTCAGTTGGGAGAGCACCAGACTACAAAGCTGAGGGTCAAAGGTTCAAGTCCCTGTCCAGGTAAAAGGCCTGCCACAGTTGGGTTAGGGGTTGTATGTGATGATTATGAAATCAGCAGTAAACATGAAATTAGCTGAAAATCCATAGCTCTCTTATTCCACTGAAATCCTCATTTTAGACACAAAATGCCAAATGGGACACAGTGATTTTTCCTTCAGTAGTAACAGAATAAGACTTATAACAATGGAGTAAAATACATATAGCAGAAAGACAAAAAAGATGGAGTCTGTATGACACAAAGCAATGAATGAAGCAGCTTTATTCTCTCCTATTACCCAGTTAAGACTGAAACACTTTTCATGGTCCCGAGATGTTGCTGTCCTACTAGCTTAAAAAAGCTGCAAGACTGTGTCAGCTAAGCTCCAGCTATTAGCGGCACTAGGTCAAGAGTTTCAATGCATTTATGACGCAAAGATAACTTTTTCCCTTTCTGTTGCATACTGTGAAGCCCACTCCTAGTTCCAATTAATAGCAGGTACAATTCTGGTTTTAGATCAAGCACCCTTCAGTTGCAATTTTTGGAACTGTTTGCTTTAGAAGATTGTTGAAATTCACCCCTGTTCCCTGAGCATGAGTCCCTGGTGGAACATGACTAACAAAAAGCTGAGAAGGGGCTTTCCTTTGAATTACAGCCCGATTTAATCAACTCTATTGATGATTATGAATATGATGCACATAAAAGTGTCTGTTTTCCTGTGCTGCCTGTTCAATTATGGTGGTAATTTTTTAATTTCACCAGTATGCAAGGGTTTTTTTACCACAAAGTAACACATACCTATAGCTTTCCTTGCAAGCTGCTTTTGAAGAAACATCCTTTTAACCAGGACACAAGAGATAAAAGAGGAAATAAGCTATGTTTAAAAAAATACTACAACATTATCTGCAACCCATATTTTTTTTTTTATATTTAGACTGCAGACACTCCTACAGGAAAAGAATATTTGCATATCTATAAAAAAACTACTCTTATTAAAATTACAATGTTCAGGCAATATCAATGTAAACAGACGTATTTGTTAAAAATTACAAAAATTACAAAAGGAGAACAAATTCCCTGATTTCAAAGAATCCTTATAAACCTTCCCACCTCCCACTTCTTGCAATAACAACTACCCAACTTATGTGTGCAAATATCCTCTTTTCTTCCATACAGAGACCATAATTAAACATGAAAACAACTAAGTGTGCTCTTGGGGTATTTTTATTGCAACAAATGAGAAACTATGCCTCATTGTAACACAAAGTAAACTATAGGTACAACTTAACAGACTTGCAACAAAGCTCTGCATGACTAACAAATAGGAGGGAGAGCTGGGAGGACAAATGGCCAAAAATTAACCTTTCAAAAAAAGTGGAGAAAAAAACAACTCCAAACTATTCATATATTCACTCTCTGTTTTTCTGAGGAAATTATCCCAGCTTCACAGAGAGAGTTGCTGAAAGGTCGTAAATATTCACCATGGCACCCCCATCCCATCAGGAATATTTGGGCTTTAGGGAATCCACAAACCCTCTATCTGCAGAAACACAGATAAAATGGACAAATCACTTAACTGGAGAACATGAATGAAAGAATAAAAATGAATAAAATAATGAAAGATTCACAGAAAAAGTAGATGAAAAACAGAAAACAAATGCCTACTAAAAGAAATTGCAAGAAAGAATATACATAAATTGTAAATGGCTGGCATTCTCATAAAGCATAAATCAGAGCAAAGAATTCAGTTGCAGGTTGCATATTTTAATGATAAAATACAATTAGATATTTTGTTGAAAGAATAATTTCTATGATAAACTAGCCAACCCAAATTCCGGTCTACTATGAGACGCAAGTGCTAATAAAATAATTTTTCATTATTAAGAATACATCTCTCCAAATGGGTTCACATCTGCCTGCTTTAAACATTTTAATATTATTGCACTTTATAGTAGTATCAGTATTATTATTACATGTGTTTTTAAACGTATATTCACCAATATAACACTACCTAAAATACTGCATCTGGTTCTGGTGCCTGCAACACAAAGAAAGACATGGACCTGTTAGCATGAGTCCAGAAGAGGGCCACAAACATGAAGAGGGCTGAAGCCCCTCTCCTTTGAGGATAGGCTGTGAGAATTGGGATTGTTCAGCTTGAAGACGACTCTAGGGAGACTTTACAGCAGCTTTTTAACAGTTAAAGGCAGCCTACAGGAAAGGCGGGGGGATACTCATTCTCAGAGAGCACAGTAATAATATGAAGAGTAACGTTTTTAAACTTAAAGAGGGTAGACTTAAAGTAGATACTTAGAAGAACTTCTTGACTGCAAGGGCAGTGAGACACTGGGACAGGCTGCACAGAGAAGCTCTGGATGCCTCACCCCAGAAGTGTTCAAGGCCAGGCTAGATGTGGCTTCAAGTGACCTGCTCTATTGGAGGGACTCCTCTCCACGAGAGGGGACTGGAACCTGATGATCCTGAAGGTCCCTTCCAATTCTAACCATTCATAATTCTAGTACTCATGCTATATTTGGTATCTTTGAAAATTGCTTTAGGTGGACTCCTAAAACATTTGCAAATTAGACAAATATTTCAAGAAAAAAAAATCTGTTTTATTATAATTCTGCCTGTGTACAAGTTTTATTATTTCATATATTTAGTGCAATTTAAACAGAGTGTGATTTGCTTAGGAAGAAAATACTTAAAATAACAACTTTAAAAAAAATAGAAAATAGATGCAATCTCTTCCAAAACAAAATCCAAGTTAGTCTAGTGTCATAAAAATTTGCTTTCATTTTTATTTTTGCTATTTTGGAACCAAACATCAGCTTACAACTTCTCTTTGTGACCAACCTAGTTACATTTTGTTACCTCTCAGGAAATGTCTTCTGTATAGCATTTCATACAAAAGCAATCCCAGTACAAGGCACACACACTTCTATTGTCAAGTCAGTATCCATGAGGAAAGAATCACTTTACAGCATCCATTATGCTGTAGCCTTCAAATGTCACATCTGTGCTCTTTCTCCACATCAGGAAGAAATTTAGCTATTGTCCCACTTCTCAGGGCTGTTCATGTTGATCAAATGAAATCTAGGTATTCAGAGATGTGGGGAAACCGTGATGCACTCCTGATGGGAGCAGACAGAAAACCAAGTCTGTAAGAGCTGTTTCGGGATCTCTCTGCCCTCTAATGTCAATTAACCAAAAGGAGTCATTATAGATAATTTAACCTATTACATGTGCCTTCTTTTCAACAGACCATTTAAAAAAGGAAGCCAAGTCCACTCCAAAACAGAAGTGGATGCAATCCTCTGTCTGAAATATGCTGAGGAAAGGATAAAGGCATGTATACCACCTCATCTTGGCCACTTAAAGCAGGTGAAGTCTATTAAGCCAGATGTCTGAATAAATTTCATATGCACTCAAATTAACACCAGTTACTCAGTGCTAACTTAATCTCAGGAATTAATTTTCTGTACATTTTACACAAAAGGGTTTATTAATGGAAGCTTTCATTTTAGCAGAAATTCTGAATGCTTCTAAACATTCCAGGTACCTTCCAAATTTTTACAGAGATTTGTGTCATCTAGCTTAAATGCAGAGTCCAAGTCTTTTGGTCAGTAGACATCAGTTATCATCTACAAGTAGTGTGTGCTACTTCTAAATCCTAACTGTCTGAAACTGTGTATACACATGTTTGTCCCTCCACGGTTTGCAAAAGTCATCTACATGATCTTGTCCAAGTTGAAACAAAAGTAGTCTTTAGACTGATATCAGCAGATTAACAGCTAAGAATTTCTGTTTTCATATCATTAATTTTCAGTGGTATTCATTCTAAAAGTGTTAGCTGCCCTCAGGACACCAAGCACTCCTAGTCATGGTTGAAGGTATATGAGCTATTCATGCACTACAGGACTTTGTATTGGTCCCCAGTAGCGCCTTCATAAGACCTGCTGTTTCTCTCTTGATTACACCTCATTAGGGGACATGTCAGCAGGAAGCACACAGCTGTAAGTCCAGTCACATTCCCAAATTGAGAAGATTACTAAGGTACACTGCAGGCTGCACCTGCTAGGAATTTTTGCCATATTTAAACAAAAGTTTATAGCTATAATCGTTTATTTTACTTATGTAAACACTCAGATTACCCTAGTTAACAGAAAGCTACAGAGAGAAGAACAGAAAAGTTTTGCTTGCTTCCTTGGCTTTTAGATCATTGACCACAAAACCAGAAATACATACAGAAAAGATATCAGTATTTCCACTGCCCTCCTGTCAGTTTGACATCCATTTCTGATTATGTTCTTCAGTTTATTTTCTGCTTCAATAAGCCTTCTACTTACAGTCACGGTCACTTTGAAACTACTTACAAAGCAAGAGGTTTGTATAAAAAGGATATATGAAAGCCTAAGGAGTACATAAGTGATACAAAAATCTAAAAATACAAACAACCTATTGGAGATTATGGCATAGTTGAAAGGCACACATGATTCAAAAAAAACAAAAACCAACCTTAAGCATGCATAGACCTGATATTAATGGAGAACTACTTATTTGTGGAATAAAAGCACCTCTAGATATTACAACTCTGTTTTCTAGCTGGTAATTTCTTATGATTCATTCAGTGTAGGTTTATCTAAAATACAATAAAGCAAACTCCATCGAGAAGAATTATTTAAGCATGAATTTCCCTCTCCAACTCAAATTTAGAGCAAAGAACTCACACTTTTTGATGAAACTATCAAGTTGGCATCAAAAAAGGAGAGTACTTAGACCATTTTCACATGAATCAGTCCAGAAACACAGCGTTGGTTTTGGTGCATTACATTAATAAACACTCATAATCATGCACAATCCTAGTTTTGTGGAAGGCACAGAGCTCCACAATCACTTGTCCCCCAGATTGTCAGTAGACCCAGAAAGAGTGACCCTGCAGAAGGTCATTTCCTCAGACAGTCACCCTTAAACCTGCATTCAGTGACACATCAACTTCTGTGAAACAGGAAGAAATAAATTTTATAAGTCACTTTTCTAGCAATATGAGGTTTCTCAGGACTGTTCTACTTTCTATTGGTCAAAACAAGCTCGTCACACAACTGTGGTGAATGTTCTTGTGTATACATTCGGGAGGTCCTGCTGCACCTTTGTGTCTATGACAATATAATCCCTTTATGTTGCTGAAATTATTGATGCAGGAGCTGAACCTTTCAGCTGCTGAGAAGGAGAAAAGTAAACCAAGTTGTATGAGATGTAGGCATCCAGCATAGTAATACCCTACCTCACCCAAAAATTATGTACCCACTAACTAGTGTGAATTAAGCTAAAGAGAATTATCTTTTACATTTTTCTAAGATAATTACAACTCTTGTTTTAAAGTGCTTTAGTCTCATTTGCATGACAAACAACTATTTGCAAACAGACTCAACAAAAACAATTATCCCTGGCTATTAATCCCAGGTAGCCTTTCCTGACAACGGAGTAATTGTGGAGCAGTATCCAGTGAGTCTACCAATTAAGTACAGTATAAATGACAGGCTGTATAACAGTTCCTCATTTCTTCCCTTCTAAGCTACTTCTGTAGTGTAGTAAAGGCAGTTACCTCAGAGGGAGAAATGCAAGCTCAGTCTGAGGGAGGCTGTGAAGTGAAATCTTGTATATTTTGGAACTATTATCACACAAAGCTAAATGAGGGAATCAAAGCATTTGCAATTCCTACCCACACATTCTGTAAACCAACACATAATTAACTAGAAGCTTATTATTGATGGAAAACAATTATAGAATTAATTAATGTATATTTTCACAAGACCAAAAATCAAACAAGTTCTCTTCTGTTGAATTTGAAAAACAATATACCAATCAGAATACTATTAGTCAGAAATACTCATGGCTTGTATCATTCCCTCCCTTCTCTCCCCCTAGACCTCTTTTTTTTTTATTTATTCATCAAAATAGAGTACCTAACCTTCAGTTCCCAAGAATTCTTTGCAATAATTTTTTCTTTCTGTGGCTTTTCTTTTTTTTTTACTTCTTCAAATTAGGCATTGCTTAGTCCATGGTAGCTATCAAACTCTTTATTTCCAAGACCACCCACACAATTTTCCAGTTTCCTTTATGTTCAGCAGCAAATGACGCCATTGCTGGTCACATACAGATATGCAAATGTTTGCTGTTTCAATATCTACATTTGCAAGTGTATATCTAGAGCAAACGATGACTGTATAGTGACCCCAAAAGATAAAATATGTGATTTTGGTTTAGTAATCCCAGTTTTTCCTTTGCCACCACACTTAACTTGTTTTTTAATTGATCACAGCTTTCAGTAATACCGATGTAAAATTTGGCATCATATATTTTTAAAACACAGAAGTTCCACAGAGCCTTTCCCTTATTTCACCTTCCATAAAGCACAGCTATGCCTGTGGTTTCAACAAAGTATGAAATTATACCTCAGCAAAGTAATTTAACAAGCAACACCAGGGACATCTGTTGTATTTTAGTCTCATCCCTGCAGATGTGTCAATTCATACTGCTCAGTATACCCTCCATTAAAGTATCCTACATAACCAGTAATGAAGCAAAAGATGAAAGTCCTTACAGTAACTCTGTTCACCTGACTCTGCAAGCTAAGTCTGTGCTAGCTCATGATCAAGAAAATTCTTACACAATATGCAAAAGCACTACATTTAAAACTTGTATTGCCCTGAGAGATATTCACAGAAGCTAATACAAAATTATACACAAGGTAATGAATGAGATTAAAGTTCAAGTCCCAGTTTAGTTCAGGAAGACAAAACAAAGGCATGGAGTGAGCAGAGGAAGGCTCATCTTCAGTGATCACTGAAACTTTAATTAGAGCTGTGCAAGTCAGTCCCAACTTTGAAAATTTATGTGCTCTCAGGGTGCTGGAATCCTCAATAGACCCCCTCCGCCTTTACCCTGTGGTATTCTTCATCAGTTTCTTTATAAATAACCTAAATTCTTACTAGTGATTTTGGTCGTGGGTTTTTTTGTTTTTCAACTTTGTCATGCTAGTACTGGACTCTCATCAGAGTCCTCAAATAAATGACCCAGCTTTGTATTCTCAGTGAAATCAAGAGAAGGTATTCCAAACCTCTTCCCAGGTGGCATAAGAAGAATAAGGAGAAAAGCTCAGTGCTCCAGATATCCAGCAAGGATTCAGAGAGAATTATGAACTCTTGTCACTATGCACTAGCAAATGGCAGAAGTGGAATATTTGTCCTCCATTTCTGTCAAAATGAATGGCTATCATGTTTCACAAACATTGTGTTTCTATATCAATACAGAAGCCGGCTTTGCTTCTACTTCTTTCACATAGAACATCTTAAGATACCTACAGTTTTGTTCTTCTGCACAGGACAGAAATGTTATTTTGATAGTGATGAGCTGTGTGGATAAAAAGAAGTAAAAACTTTTCTTTTTTCCCCACCAATTAAGATTGATAGAATTTATCCATGCAAACTCGTTCTAAAATCAAGCAAAACTGATCATGAAGTAATTGCCTCCATCATCTGTAAATCTCAATGGTATATATTTATGTGTTTATGTATCATAACAGCCAGTTTTATCAGATGCTGTAGGTTTATACTTAAATATATAAATTAAACACTTCAACATCTCAACTTGAAGCATGAAATTACCTGTATCAAAAAGACTTGAGACATGTAAGTTGGAACTATTTTAATTATATGGTTACAAAATGTTACATTTCTCTCGTAGCAGCACTAATATTATTTTTTCCTCCCTGTGCTGTCTTTTTTATTTGTAGCAATATAATGGGTGAATCCACAAATTATAAAATCAATTGCAACATTCATTAGGAAGCTGCATATATGATGCTTTGTGATATGTCTTCCTGATACCGTCTCCAATTTCCTTAACAGTAAGTGCATAGGTAAAGCACTCAATACAGAGGTGTATAGTAGGACTTGAAATTAGCCAGTTCCGCTGCCTGTGAAAAAGAGTGCTGCCATAGCTTCATTAACTTACTGACAACCAATTCAAAAGAAAATTCAAATTAAAAGGAACCAGAATTGCTTGACTACAGTTCTCAAAGCAGTGTGTAATTGATTAAATAAGGCATGTTATTCATCCTGGCCTGAAAACAATAGCAGTCAGAAGTTATCTGAAACTGAAACTACCATATTGTTTCTTGTATTAGGCCCTTATTAAATCAACAATCAGACTCTAGAATAATTTATTCTTCTTTTCTCAGTATTCCCTTCCAAAGCAGGCTGACAAAGTAGGCAGATTTAATGAAAAGCAGTATGCCCAATGGTGAGAGAAACATCTGCATTGACTGTCTCTGCCCATGGCAGGGGGGTTGGAACTAGATGATCTTTCAGGTCCCTTCCAACCCAAGAACCCTATGATTCTATGACTGATTCAAATCTTATAAAGTGCTGCTATATCTATCTAATTAGTGCTTACTAACTTAATTCTGCTCAGATTATCCCCTAAGAATTGTCTACAATACCCTGAGCATTTTCAAATGCCTATGGTCAAAACTTCAGAAATAAGCAGGTAATTAAGGTCCTGACAGCATTTCTACAGAGTTATGCTAGAACCAAAAATATATTCCCCTCTCTATACTGGCACTGCATGTGATGGAGACACAGAAAAGAGTACAAATCTAGTGTATTGGTAAAGTGACATTATGGAGTTTTGCTCACTCTTGCCAGGGCACTGGACAGCACAAACCCCTCAAATGCAGACTAAACATTCATAAATGTCCACTAGTAGCAGTGCCAGTGAGAGAGCATCATCTTTCTGGATCAACAGGTTTAAGAAAAACAGGCCAAAGCCTTTACTTCCTGCAAAAAAAAGACAGTATCTTGGCTCGTGTGAGTTTAAGGAGTTTTTAGTTCAATGTAATTCTCAAATTCCTGCTACTGTCCTGTGAGTGACAGCACATTAATGACTTCTACATCACGTGCACCAGTACCTTCACTGCTTCTGTAATAGTGAAGTTATACTTAGAAAAGAATCCTTTGTTTAACAGTAATAATTATGGAAATGAGGTTTAGCACTATGGTATCTTTGATAGAATTTATTAATGTATATAATCCATTGATATTTCATGTTTGTGACCATTTTCCCATAATACACTCTAGAAAGAGGTTCACTGGCAATTGAGAAGAGTAGACATGGGATCAGTTCTTGGGCCTCCATGATTAAATACTGACAATTCTCTAACGCTATTTTGTCATCAGATGCAGTCACACTATTAAAATCAGATAGAAATCAGCATATTTAAGGAATCTAAAAAACATATTTGTTTGTGAGGGTACCTTATAGTGCTCAAAGTACTCTCAACTTTTGCACCCTTTCAAAAACCGTTCTAACCTAAAACTTTTCCAACTTAAGTCAGTGCTTTGTATCTTCTATTAATATACACATGTACACACATGCACTTTTATATACTTATATTTCTCAAAGAGACATGAAGATATGAATAGAGCAATTGAAAGAGAAGATAAAGTTGAAATAAATTAGGCAGTTCTAACTTAATCTTACCTCCTTTCAATTTGTTTGAGTTATTTAAGGTTGGTCTTATGATACTGGAAATCCACTTGCCTGACCAGTGCTAAGTAATTAAGCCCATCAAATAATACTGAAAGTCTGACAAATAGAATTATTAAGGAAGTATTACCAAAGCAGGAAGTCCTCTTCTCTTTCCCCTGACTAATCATAAAAGTCTCCTTGAAATATCCTAAAATATCCCCCCAGATTCTTTGGTAAAACCAAAGTTTCAGCATCTGAGTCATTTTAATACACTGAAGATAAGTGAAGTTTCAGCAGTAGCATATGAAGGTTTTTACAACTCTAAAGGGGTCTATCATATAATTTCATAACTCTGGGAAAATATGACTAGGTCATAAGATGTCTGAGTTAGGGCAGTCCCCTGCATGGGTAATCCCTGCTAAATAACACTTCAGTGGAAAAATTCCACATACTCATACAGGTTTTGTATGTTTTCTACCTTTCATTCACTTTTGAAAGATGTTCTGAAGAATAAGCATAGCATGCATATCAGTGGATGTATAATTTATAATATCAAAACCTAAAAAGAAGAGAAAGAGTTTGTTTGCTCTTCTTTATCCAGTTAAATAATAGCAGGCTTTAAACATAAGGCACTTCTCAGAATTTTCTCCACTATCAAACTGCAAGTCAACATGATAAAATACATCACTTTTGCCATCAATACGCATATAATTTAACATTAAACAACATAAAATGAAGAACTTACAGGTAAAACAATCTGTTGGCAAATTTCTCCTATGACAGAGATTCACATGGCCCTTCACATTACTTCCTGGGCTCATTTCCTAGAACAAACAGAAACAAAGCACACGTGAAACCAGTTATATCTGATGAAATATTGTATATCTAAAGTTGAATCATGCTATGATGAAAGCTCTGAAAAGTTTTCAATGCTAGTCTCTTCCAGATGGTACAACATAAAACAACACTTCTGGACTTGAAACACAGTCTTAATTAACCATTATCAAATACTACATCAAATACCAGTTCACATTCATCTTTCTGCAGACTTTCAGACCAATTTGGGATTAATTACTGATTAATCTTTGATCTCCCTAAGCACAGGAAAACCATATATTGTTGCTTTCCTTCTCTCATCCAAAATAGTGGAAAAAGCCTTTTTGTAACCAGCTAACCTGTATGGCACTGGCAAAACACCATTCAATAAACATAAATTAATAAAACAAAAAAGCCAAACCATGTAATTTGTTGATTAGCAACATTTACATAAGCATTTGCTTGCAAAACAAAGAAAAAACTACTTTAAACATTTGACTAAAATAGCCATCTCATGAAGGCAATAAATACAAGCCCTGTCCAGCAAAGCACTCAAACCAGATAAACCCAAGTTATGCAGCAGCACACAGTGGACATACACAGGGGACAATTCCCTGCTGGGGGGTAGGAGGCAGAAGCTGCCAGCTGCCACCCTGAACTGCTGCGCAGGGAGGCTGGCTGCTTGCTAGAGATTCAGATCAGGAGATTGTGGAAAGGCTGCTGTAGACTACTATTGTTTGTTGCTCTTCTACATGGCATCAGCAATGACAGATAATGAGAAGAGAAACAAGCATCTCTGTGGGGCATCCTTAATCCTTCCAGAAACACAGACAAATGTGAGAATTGGAAGAAAGATCCCTCAAGTCAACAATTTAATGTGCATTTGCTCTGGGCAACAGGTTTTTTGTTTTATCTGATGAAGGGATGCTCTATTAGTACAAAGGGTTATTTAGCAGAAATAGTATCCATCTAAGTGGGAAAAATATTTTTTGTCAAGAGGATGGCCAATCCAGACAAAAGAGTTTAAAACCAGGAATGACAGCAGCAGAGAAGATGACCAAAAATCAAATGGGGAACTACCAGGTAGGCAAGCAAAGAGCATAGGATAATGGGAATAGGAGGAATTCATCCCAGCAGATTGAGGGAGGTGATTCTTTCCCTCTACTCAGGACTGGCAAGCTATTCTGACTGCTCAGACTGATCCTGGACTCCCCAGTACAAGAGAGACAAGGATAATGAAGCAAATTCAGTAAAACTACATGAACACCTTTTGTATGAGAGGCTAAGAGAGATGGAGACATCAAGAAGACTCAGGGGGTCTATGTTTATAAATATCTGATTGGGGGACGGAGTAAAGAAGGCTCCTCTTAGTGATATCTAAGGTGAAAGGATGAGAGAATGGGCACAAATTGAATACAGCACAACTCCTTTTAAACACACTTATTTAGGTGGGGGTTTTTTGTAAGGTTGGTTAACCAATGGCACAGATTGCCCAAAGTGGTTTCAGAGTCTTTATCCCTGGAAATACAAAAACTCAATTGGACATAGTCCTGGGCAATGTGCTCTAGGTGATCCTGCTTTGACCAAGGGGTTGGACTATCTCCCAAAGTCTCTTCCAGCCTCAATGATCCTGTGACTCTGATAATTTTTTTTATTTAACTGGTCTCTTCCCTTTAAAGTAAATTGAAAAGAGGTTAAATTAATCCCCAATGAAATCCTTCTCCATGATGCACAGGGAAAAAAATAAATACAATCAAGCTCATTGTGCTTTAACTAGTGAAAAAGGTATAAAAATGTTACAGCTATAAGCTAGCAACAAACAGTAACCCTGACTCTAACAAATGACAACACATATTCTGGAGCCCTTGATATTAATGGCTAGACTTTACAACAATAGATTGAAAGCAATAGAAGAAACTGAGACGCTTTGAACCAATTAATTGTAGAAACCATAAAATTTTCCTCAATACTTCTAAATCACGTAGTTTTCCTTAAAAACACACATAGAATTTACATAAATATACAACTTCAGGCAGATATCCACATGTGATATTTAAAATGGATTAACAGTATATATGTAAAATATATTTTGTTTGAAAATGGAAATATATACTTAAAACCAAACATGCATTATTCTGACAACTCATAAAATCATTGACATCCACTCTAAAAAATGGTACAGTATAGTATGGCATTCCATACTAAATGCCCAGTTATGTGGGCATATGTGAGTTTATGGCAGCAACACCCCAATGAACTTTTCCACTGCATCTGAAGAAATCAACCCATAGAGTATGTTTTACACTTTTAAAATATAAAGATATGACTACAAATTGTATTTTGGATTCTCTAGATATTTTTTTCCTTAGAGAAAAATTAAATAACCCATGCCTACTTTATTTTTTGCCAGGAAGAATAAAAAACACGTTAAACAAATATACACTGGATTTCTGTGCTTATGTAGAATTAAAAGGAATGTTGCATGTATACAGTTACATGAGTATCTTTTGTGTTCATGTTGCCAAGGAAACAAACTACTGTGTCAAACATACAATTTCAAAGACATTCTAGTTCTTGTACAGGGTGTGTATGTCTCTTCTTGGGTTTTTTTAAATCGAAGGGGAAAAAGCTAGAATACGATGTTACAGAACAGAATATTAAGTTACCAAAATTGTAACACCTGAAATAAAGATGTTTCATTCCACAGCGTTTGTGTATTTAGATGTAAAATTAGAAACTAGGTGTTAAAGTTAGGATTGGTTGCTGATTTTTGCATAATACAGTAAATCAGGCAAATAAGCCTGAAATTTTCTTTGAAATTTAATTGATGCCTCAAAATCGACAGGAAACCTTCCCTACTTCACTATTCATATCAGACAGTTAATAATGGCATAAGGCAAAATACCATGAAAACAGACTATTCTGTTTAAAGGAAGACAAAACAAGTTTGCTGTAAAGAACTGTGCTCTGAAAATTAAGCTATCAGCATACCCATTAAAGAAGGATGATACAAACAACCACATTACATAGACAAAAACTCCTGTTTTCCTGTCATTTCACCTGTATCTGGTTTATTTATCTTGGTCCATCTGCTCTGCAAATGTTCTTGCAAAGCAGTTTCCCATGGCAACATGAAGCAGATTGAGGTCCCAGTCTTCTGTAGAAGCACTTCTAGCCGATTCACTCCTGAATTTCAAGCAGCATATTTTTCTGCAGTATTTAAGTAAATAAAATAAATGGAGTATTTCAGCAAACCAAAAAAAAAACCCTCTAAATGAAGGAAACAAATACCCATGAATAAACCCCCCTAGTTAGACAATTATTTTTTATGTTACTGTTTTCATAATTCCACTTTAGTAGAGATTTACATTTAAATCATCTAAGGCAGGGTAGGAGATCTACATTACTGAAAAAACCTGTTGATCCACTGGTAGCTTATACTGGAACAAAACATCAGAGTTGTTACACTATATGTAGCAAAACAGATTATGCATAATGAATTTTTAAAGAATAAGGCTGCACAATGCTGAAAAGTAAGTTTTGGAATGAAAAGCCCACAATGACTGCTTACTTTGGGACCGCTTCAGCTAAATATCATCACTTACAAGCCATTAACAGACCTAATTTTTTCATCTCAGCTTTACAATGATCAAAGAAATACAAGATGAAAAATTCTCAACACATTTTCATGTAAGACATAAAAAACCCTAGCAACAGGTATTTCCAAAAAGCAACTCAGAATCTATGCAAATAACTCCACGTTCCTTTTGTAAGAAGCTCTAGAACTATACTGTATTAATTGATCTCCTGAATAAACTCTCTCCACTTCAAAATCAAACCACCTGATACATCAGTAAGGATCATATTTGTCCTGAACACACTGGTTCAGTATGAAATTGTAACACAAGTTGTTCCAACTGTAAATTAAAGTAGAATTGTCTTAAGTCATGAAAATTGGCCTGCTGGATCTCTAAGTCTGATACCCTTAAATCTGTTAGTCCAAAACCACTAGAGGTAGCTAGGAAGAGGCTCTATGGAGATTAGTGACCTTCCTTCTCACTTCTAACTCTCTCTACTTTAGTTTATAGCAGTTTATAACCTAGAGCTACTTTAAGAACTGCCATGCATTTTTCTACCATATATTTTCACCTGTATTATTTATTTGGACTATTCTCAAGTTTTCCCAGGCCTCCTCTTTTGCTTAACTTGGAATTTGGCCCAAACAAGCTTTATAGATTGATCTAGAATACTGGTCTATACGGTGAAGTTCTGTACAATAATTCTGATATTTTATAGGTAGAAAGGCTTCTCTGCTTCTCTACATGTCTAAGGGCTAATGTAGCCATGTGGTATTTCTGTCTGGCTGCACAGGACAGACCTATTTTAGGAGGAAGTTTCTCTTAACCAAATCACCTATAAACACACCTACTACTATCCTGGTGACTTTCTAGCAACTGTCAAAGTAACAGCTCTCTTCGTGGAAAAAAATTCTCAGGTAAACAATATATACACTTTATCATTACACTCTAAAAAAAACTTTAGTCTGTATCATCTTTAACAGGACATTAAAATATGGTCTTGAGTTATGAGTGATATGTATAAGCCTTTTAATGCAACTCCTTTCTCAAGTGAATCCTGGTTAAGTAGTGCTTCAGTCATCAGTTACTAAGGTGACGCAAACAACTTGTTATTCAATTCCTTAGCTCTGTGCTTTATTTTTCTTTACTATATTCAAAAACATTGTCTTAAAAGAATAGATTTGCTTATAAGAAAACCAAAGCTAAAAAATTCTAGGCAAAACTACAGTGAAAGACATAAAAGTACATTACATTTACAGTTGTAAAATTATCAGCAATAGCAAATTTTACTACATGCAATCGATATATGGAAAACTGGCTAAAAGCAGAGGATGTTTTGGAAAATATTTTTCAAATACAGTAATTCAAAATTAACGATCTAACTAAAAATAAAATACATACTCCTGAAGGACTAACATCTTGCTTATTGTGATAGTATCTGTAAGACCTTTAAATTATTAGAATCTATTCTAGAAATGGCTAAGCAGCGAGTACAGTATTCATTTAGCCTTTGTCCTTTTAAGCTTTCAGGGTGCTGTGTAGTCATAGTAACTATGCCTTTTCTCTGTGAAATCCATTAGTTGGCTTCAATCTGGGATTCAACAGCACCATAATATCAAAGCCAAAGATTAAAAAAAATAATTATTAAAAAAAAGATTATTTGTGACAAGCATTTCTTTTAAATGCAATTTCTGCACATTTATGCTCTCTAGATAACAGTGAAAGAAACTAAAAGGTCAGAAGGATATCAGTAGATAAATTCAAAACATTTTAAAACCAGGTTACCATCAAGAATGCTACAGTACCACCTCGAACCAGATCTTGGAGCAAAACTAGCTATCATTTGCATTAAGTCAGGCAGCACTGATGGCTGGCCATCAGCAACACAGCACAACAAATGAGCTTTCAACCTTTCCATCTCACTCCCGTTCTGACAGCAGACAACGTGCAAGCATTAAAAAGGCACAGCCATTGGGATTTGCACTCCAACTCAGACAAGTCCATGCAAAAAATAAAAACCATCTCTGTTCCTACAGTATCTTTTGTGTGACAGTTCAGACAGACTACAAATAACATGTTGAGCCTATACTGCATAAAAATTCTATGGACTGGAAATAGAAAATCTTGGACTCTTATTCTGTGCAGACAACTTTGAAAGAGGGCTGATGCTTCAGAAGATTAAGACAAGCTTTATCCTGTATCCTGTTTAGGTATGTTTGGTTTAGTCACAACAGCCCTGAGCAATTTCAATGTCAGCTTTGGCTACAGGTAAAACAAGATAACATTGACACTATTTGCTTGAATCCTAATTATCAGGAGCTATACTTGCCACCTAGCAGAGGTTGTATTTTTGAGCAAGCAGTCAGGAATCAGTTGGATTTGGCAGAGGTGGCAAATGGAAGTCATCAAAATTAGAAAGCCAAATCATACTAGCATTCAATTACAGAAAGAAAAGAGCTTTAAAAAAAAGGGAAAAAAGAGAGATTCTGAATGAGAATTACCTGAATGTCAAATTGCTATTTCTTCCTCTATAATACACAACTTGTAATGTCCTGACTTCATTGAAATTGATAACAAAACACCCATACGCTTCAGGGCAAAGATTTAATCCTATGTTTCTCTATGATAAGAATAACATGAGAGGAGATTAAAGGTCACACTTCCCATCACTGTGGTAGAGGACAAAGTCCTGTCATCATAGTTTCTACGCCCACTTTGGCGTCAGCTTGTCCCTGGTCTAAACTAGAATGACAGCACATTTTGGAAGTCACTGTGTAGAGCTCAATCCTCTTCAGGGAGCCAAAACTCTTCTGGGAATTTAACAAAAATGCTTCTTAAAAAAAAAAGATCAAAACCAGGGAAGGCTCATCTTTACTCATCATGCTGAGGAATGTAGGGATGTTTGTAATGGCTAGAACATTTTGACAAAACACCAGAGATCCAGGTTCAACTTTATCCTAAGCACTAAAATACACAAACCTTACTACTTAAAAAACAACAGCTCAGGCTACAGAACAATGTATTTCTGTCTGTAACAACAGTTCAATCTCTGAACTGCAATCTTAGGAGAAGAGAGGAGGACATACACATACTTTCCTTTTCCACACAGTCCTACTGCTGGCAAAAGGCTCATAAGCAGGAAGCAGCACTGATGGGACAAATCACAAAAAATTAGATCCAGCTCTGTAAATAGGAATTACCTAAAGCTGAGAAAAATAAAAGATCATAAAATATCATAAAGATCTTATTCAGTATTAAAAGGTGATCTGATTCAGTATTAAAAGCTTTAAGTGCTCTCAAAAGCTTGCAAGTGTAAAAACCAGTGAGAGCTTTTGCAAATACAAGAGCTCTGAGAAACAGAAGTAATATTCTGTTCCCAAAGGCTTCACATCAAAATAACCACAGCATTTTATCTGTGTGTGCTTTTTAAAGTAGCTTTACTATTTACCTAAAATTATCCTATACGTTTTTTTTCAAAAATCAAAAGCTTCTGTTCCTTCCTTTTCTTATTCATCTTTTAATATTTTCTAATTCATATAATAAAACTAAAAGAAACATTGAAAGTTTAATCCCATTTTCATAGCTTCAGTCTTCATTACATGAAATTCTAAAGGGTTAATGCCTTTGAAGACCTAAGAATATTCAACAAGAATTAAATTATGAAGGAATGTAATAAACCTCTCTTTGAACCTGAGGTACCAATTAAACTTGGAAGAGGATAGTCACAGGAAGTTTGATTTCCTTTAACACTGGAAAGCAGAAGGAACCTCACACAAATAAAATCTCCATATAATACCTTCATCTGAGGAAGCTCTTTGAGGATGTTTTCTATGTTCAAGGATGTTACTTCTTTCGCATATACCTATCTCCTCGCCCTCCATTCCAATAACTCTGCAGTTGCCATAGTTACAAGACCACTGTGTGAGTGATGACCTCACATTCAGTACATCCCCCCAAAGGCTCCAAGTTCACAGAATATTTCAAGATTTAAGCAGAAATTCTGACATGAAATTTCACTAAAAGATAAGCTAGTGAAAAGGCACATTCAAACAATTGTTTCTTTTTGAAGACTGAGTAATTTCTTTGCTGAACTACAAACTTTGAGACACAATGAAAGTATAGGAACCAAACGAAGGAATAGATAACGAAACCACAGAGTGACTCGTTAATTATATTCTGACAATTTAGACATGTCATTTTAATTATCATTCAAATTATTTTAATTAAGGAAGGTGATCCAACTGTCTGTGGATTTCCTCTTCCCAAATTCTAGTGAAATAACATGAATAAAAAATCTTAAAATAGCATACCAAGTAGAACCCGTGTGTTTCTACAGCATTTACATATTGACTTCACGCACACAATTTCAACACAGGCATCAGAAGCACAAAATGCACAAAAGTAATCAATCTCCTAGGCTTGAAGGATGACAAAATCAATCTCTGTGATGACAATCTAAGAGTCAGGTGTCATATCTGTACAGATAAGTCACTGAATCCTTAACTCCTGTCCAATAATGAACAAAAGTAGATATACTGGATTTATGCATGAGGTCTCACAGCCTTTTTTCTTATGGAATACAGAGAACTTTACTTGGAGTAATTCATAATCGTGCCTGAAATCTTTTACCTAATAGAGATTACTGTCTGATATATAAAATTCAGATCCACACTGTACTCCAAGGAAGAGTACCAAAAAAGCATAAGTGAATATGTGTACATTGAATGAAGTGATGGATCCTTGGGCCCCTGCTATAAGTTTCCAAACATACAAAGGAAAACTCTTCTTCCTACTTTTCTTCTATATGTAAGCACACACTTGATTCCGGAAACAATCCTAACTTCCAAAAACATGAGTTACAGAAAAAGGAAAAATTCTATAATTTGAAATACATCTTTAAAAACTGAATAAACTAGATCCTATTGTTTGTTCTTTTCAGTGAGATCAGATGCCTTGTGAGTTAATTTCTCTTTTGTCTTTCCTACTCACAATATCAAGAGAACAAGATAAGATCACAAAAAATCATGTGGATTACACCAAGATGATGCTAACAAGATGCTAATCAAGATGAAGCTGCAAAAGTATCATCTCCATCCACATATTAGCAGGTATTCTATTTTTATATCAAAATTTTAGTCACAGAATACCACAAGTTCATCGACACCAAGGATCACAGTATGTGAGAAGGTAATTTGCATATTCATCTTGTGAAATCCTGTGATTTTTCATAGGCATAGTAACATCACCCTATCCTTTATCTCTTTAAACTGCACTCTTATGTGAATATACATTCCATGTTGGGTTTAACCTTAGAATAACAATGACTAAGCACCATCTGTGACAATCCAGCATTTTCCAATAGATGTACATATTTTCCTACTTAGCATATTTGAGATCTTCCTTACTTATATATGGTCACAACTTCTTAAGCCGCTTTTCTGATGACACTAACCCTGATGATCTCAAATATTTTTCAATGCAGACAGAGCAACTAGAAGACTTCACTTTCTAACATTTCCCACCCTGGCCTGGCATCACAGTAAGAGCATCTTGGAAGATCAGTGGATGGTCTAAAGCCAAATGACACAGATGCAAATACTTCCCATGAGCCTCAGAACTAAGGAAGCCAGATTTCTGCATCTGTTGATTGGCTTTTTAGGTGAATTATGTTAAGACCACACTATTGTCTCCTGCAAAATATTTTGGTCTATCACATTTGCTATTTAAAATCCTTGCTCATACTAACAGCTCCTATCAATCAAGTTCTCCTCCTTAAGTCAACAATGATCAACAACAAAAACTGCCCAGTGTTAGGGTCAAAGAGTTGGGAATCAGCAGCACCAAATCCATATGGAGTCAGCACATCCTAGCTGTCAATACAAGACTCAAGATATTAATAACTTCCAAGGTGACACAGAGCAGACCTTCAGCAAATTTGCATATAATGTAAAACTAAGAAGTACTCGATTCACCAAAGGGTTGTATTGCCATTGACAATTACCTTGACAGGCTAGAGAAAAGAGCGAACAGCAACATCATGAAGTTTAATGAAGAGGAAATGCAAAGTCTTACTTGTGTGGAAGAATAATGCCAGGCACCAGAAGAGGCTGTGGGTCAACTGGCTGGAAAGTAGCTTATCAGGAATGGATTCAAGGGTCCTGGGTGGACAAAATGACCATTAGGCAGTAGCGTGCCCTCACAGCAATGACAGATGGCAGGAACTTGGCAGTGTGATCAGCAGGTGAAAGGAGGTGATCCTTTCCCTCTGTTCAGTACTAGTGAGAAACATCTGGAGTGCTGGAGATATTTTTACCTAATCCACTTTTTAGCATCTCAAAGAAGGCAGGCCTCCTCCATGCTGCTCCAGCTATGCCCCTTTCAGCAGAAGAGGACAGTGAGCAGGCACTAAACTGCAAGTTGCAAAGACCATCCATCACACACAGACTCTTCAGAGATTAGGTGGATAACATCTCTACAAATGTTATCTTTTGGAATTACTTGGGGTTAAGCTCTTATGAGAAACATCCCATTTCTGTAGACTCCTTCCCACTATCTAAAAAGCATTTATCCTTTTATTTTCCCAACACACTCTGCCTCACTGAAGCACTACATGCCAGCTTAAATACACTCAAAGTGGGGAGGCTTTTGTCATGAATTACCTCAGAAATCAAGTTCTGCATCTCAGAGCTCAGCATTTCAAAGATTACTGCAGCACTTAACTAAATATTCCCCAGATACATCATCAAGCATATTTTCCACGTCATACGTAGAGGCTGTAAATTGTTCTTCCTATTATAGTTCACTTGAAATGGATCTGAATTGAGAATGGAAAGTATCATCTTATTCCAGGTCTCAGCTCACTTGTCAAACCACAGAGGGGAAAAAAATAAGATTCTTCATAAAAGAAGGAAAAAAAAAATCAAACAAAAAAAACAAACAGAACACTAAACCAAAGCAACCACCCACCAACATTGTTAGAACTAAGGTAAACACACCCAGAACGTTAACAGAAAAACTCTTATGAAAGTCTATATGCAAGAACATGCCCCCAATCATTAAGACAGAGTCCAATCATTCTATCAGGTTTCTTGCTTCAAAGTCTGAAGTCTTTCTCGTTAGTAGGAATATCCTTATTTTATCCAAAGTTTGTGTAATCAAGAAAAAGAATGATAGCATATGACTGTTAAACTCCTTCTTAATAACATAAAGGATATAGAACATCCAAATATTATCTGACTAAGCACTTCCCAAAAGATCCAGTAAGCCTGGTGGACACCTGACACACTACAACCAACAGTCTCTCCTGAAGGATTGAAAGGGAAAGGAAATCTGAATATTTAAACAAGAAGAAAATTAATAATAAACACCTTTGACTTTGAATATCCCAGATGGCCTTTTGACAATAATGGTGGCCTCTGTAACTACTTTCTATTGATTCTACCATTAAATGATAATAAATTGAAATCCATTCATAGGCAATATTCACAGCTAAAGTTACAGTGATTTACACTAAGGCAAACAATGTCTTTAAGAATGTAAATTTTTTTCTTCTGCTCTACATCTGATGCAGTATCGAGTGCCAGGTTTCAGTCCATCACCTTAGGCAATCAGTGGTCTAGTTTAAATAGAGCAACAAGATTGTAAAAGAGCTCTGGAATAAACAAACACCACTGAACAACACTCCAAAAGTACAATTGCCTGCCCCAGGGTTTATTTGTACAAAACCAGAGTTTTCTAGTTACAAGAGGCTTTAACATATCAGCCTGAGCTACCTAGAAATCATGAGAACTCTCTCACAAGTATTTCTGAATTTTCAGCACGAGCAGAGTACAAAACACAAGACATCTCTATCAACGACAAGAAAGCCAGTGAAGAAAGAAAATGCAGTGATTAACCATAGACAGATGTTAGTCACTCCTCAACTACTATAGAAATATGGTGGTAGAATACAATATATAGATCAATTGCCAGCACAGCTAGTTTTAATATCAAAACCCAAGCTTGGTATGTTGCAAGTCATAAATGGATGGTCAATGATCAATTAACTTATTGGAAAAGAGAGTTAATGCAAGAAGTAACAAATCAGGTTCTGGGCACTTTTTAATCTAACTAGTGTTTCTTGCCATCTTTACTACAATCCTCTTCATAACATAAGGGACAACTAAGAAGAAATTAAAATTATCAATATTTAAGTTAATGGGAAACAAGACGAATCTAAGGATGCCAATCAATAGAGAACACTTTTTAAAAACTTTTTTTAATGTAAAAAAGAGACTGATTTGTCACAACAAAATCAAAATCTCACACATGGCTTGATGCAATTTGATAAATCTCTAATGAAAAAAAAAAGTGATGCATACTAGTCCAGCAGGTAATTAGTATTCGATGGCCCCATCTTGGCACAGTCTATGAGTTTCTTTGTCCTTTTCTTGCTTCAGCTTGCTGCCAACAAATTTATTCTGTGGCGTATAGGTTTCTTCAGGGTACTGCACTACTTTTTTTTCCAAGAGATTCTATTCATTCAGATCCCTGTTTTAATTATCACAGAAGTAAAAGCTCCAGTATTTCAGTTCTTTCTACTTTGGTAGTTAAAAAAATAAAGATAGTATCTATAATTGGGTTTTCTGCTGCCTGGTTGATTAGGTTCATAAACATACTGTATGGGGAGCAAAACTCTCACAGGACTAGTCTAATTAAGAAGTCAAATTGCAATGCTGATTACAGACACTCTTCATGAAGTTCAAAATCAATAGTTCTCAGAGTAATCTCAAATCTTGTGCATGGTTTCAGGAAACAGCAATGCTTTCTGTTTTTATTTCCACGTCAGAAAAACACAAAAGGATTTTCTAAAAAGCGTAGCTGCCATCACTTTGCTCACATATTTGCCAACACACTTAGCTATCAAGACCAATGTTAATTCCAATGCTCTGAGATATTCTTAGTTTAGTGATGTAGATTCCAGTTCAATATTTCTGAATAAAAATATTATATTCAGGGAAATCTCAATGATTAAGTCAAATAGGTATGAGGGCAATCTGCTGAGGGTGCTCCTTGCCTACATTATTAGCCTATTGAGAGCTGGTTAAATACTTAAGATAGAGGGATAATTCAGAAAAATTCTGCCTTCTTGCAGCAAGCAGATCATGCATGATCTGAAGTTTCTTCAGGCTCCTCCATAGCACCTAGGCTGAAGGACATGTCAGCCCTTTTTCAAGAAATGAAAACGTTTCCTTTTCATAATTCTTTCTCTTCTGTGACAAGTTTTGCCATTTAAAAATTCTAACTCTTCTGCCAACACTATTGTACCAGCAATCAAAATCCTTGTGAGTATCCAATCATGGACAAATTGTCATTTCCAATTTATTTTGAAAACAGCAGTGTATTCACAAAGATAAAATCCTCCTCACACATGATACTGCTTACAAAAGTCTTGCATTTCACAAATAAAGCTTAAAATCTAGGTAGGATTTACTAACAATCTTGGCCCCAAAAAGTCTCTGTCAGTAACTAAAGGCTGAAGCCTAAATGGCAGGCATCTCAACCAAGAAGTAATTCAGACATCCCTCAAGAGTACTCATCTGCCTGAGGGAACTGGAGTACCACAGTTCAGGGTCAAAAACTCCAAAGTGCACACAGCTAAATACACATCACAAGTTTAGCCTCAACCACATTTGAAAAGCCAGAGGACTAAGCTAGAACACAGATGCAGTGACAATACAGTTTTTTAAGAATATGGTTCGGAGACATTAAGATAACTCTGATTTGATGGTTATGGTCCTCCAGGAGTGTAAGAACAAATGAAAAAGACTCATATTTCTTCTTCTGTCTGCTTCTGCTAAGCCTAACTATGGCCTTCACAACCTGTGTTTGCAACAATTCTTTGACTATTTAAACATTATTATAATGAATTAATAGATAAACCTCATTGTTACTGAAACTATTGGTAAAGTTAAGGACAATGTAAAAGCTTAGAATTTTTACTGTTTTCACTGACTGTACAAAAAAGGCTCCTAGATCTTGCACACAGAATTTTTAAGATAGGGATGCTAATTTTATTTTAAAGTTACTCTTACTCCATGTAAGAAAAACAATCCTACAATTCAATAGCACAATAATAGCATCCTGTTCCTGGAACTTGGCAGTTTGACTATTTAATAGCTACAATGTACTACATATAAACTTGGGGAGAAGTGGAGAAAAACCACCATTTGTTCTCTATTCCCTCAACAGTAAGTTCAGCCAGGAGCTGAATAGTACAGATTAGCATTAAAATGTCAGTCAATTATTACTAGCTGTAATATAACATTCTGAATGGACAATACTCTGCACAAATACATGTAGTGTTAACTAGAGCATGGAGGCCAACAGACGTCTGAAGAAAAAGTCAGACATTCCTGTTAATTTCAATTAGTGATGCAATTTGCATCACCTTGTGCATTCTTCACATACCTGTACTATTTCAACATTATGACAAGAACCTACAAATACATGATTACAGGAGGGCTCTGAAGATATCCACAGTGCATACAATTTTTCCCCAGGAAGGCAACAGTCTGTGTTCAGAAAGAAAATGGATAATCAATTGTGATGGAATAGGGACAAACTCAGAGTATTCTGAAATTATTGCCCTGCTTTCATGAAATGCCACATCTCACAGACCAGCTATAAAAGGCCTTGAATTCGATACATTGATATTTCAACAGAACAGCATTGGGGTATTAAGTTGTATTAAGTTTTCTTAGTACATAGACTCAGGTCTCCACATTAAGGGTCCAAGGGAGTATTCAGACTCTCTGACCAATTTTTGGTAACAAGGAAGATTTCAGTAAATCATTCAGTGCCCTTGGATCCAAATGTAACAGCTCAAAGTCAGTTTCTATGATCAATTACCTGAGCAGAAGGATAGCACTGAGCACCTATGAGACACTAAATGAGATCAGAGAGGCAATGGGGGAGGAAAGGCAATTGTAATGGCCACTATCCATGAACATCAGGAGAGTCTCTCAATGAGACACAAAGCAGAGAAGAAACTTTCATGCTACAATAAGCATAGAGAGCTGGTTAGGGAAACCATTAGAAATGCAGTTCCAGACTTAGTATTGAATAGTGTGCAGGATCTTGTTCAAATTTTTCTATTGAAAGACATGCTAATAACACATTTGGATTCAATATCCCTACAGGAGTTACAAAAGCCAAAAATCCAACACAGTTGTATTTGATTTCTGAAAAGAAAATGACAAAGATGAGAAAGGCTATTAAAAAGAAGATAAAAAGGACTGCTTAAAGAATTAAGACACAGAGACATCATGTACATCACTGAAAGACACCATATTGACAATGCAGTGCTAATGCACATCACTTACTAAGAAATCTTGATTAAAAGTTGTAAGGAAACTGCCTTGAAGAAACTGACTAAAAATACCCTTAAGAAACATGGAAACAACAACACCAAAATTCATTCATCAAAAAAGTTAGGTTATGCTCAGATGAAGATAAAAAGAATCATACACCCTGGCAAATCAGTAAAACAGGTACAAGGAATAACAGAGAAAATACCAACCAGAGCTAGGCTGCTGCTAGAAATTCTGTAGCACTACTTGATAATCAAGATACAAAGAAAAACCAAAAAAATAACAAGTTTTCGGTGTCATTAAAACAAAATAAATCTTGGACTGATATGTAATATGGATAGCAGAGAGAAGGAAAGAAGAAACCCCTGGAAGAACCATCTCCACTAATTACCTTCAGCACCTAGTCCTTTTGGAAGACACAATCAACTTCCAGAAGATAACAAATTTGATTTGAAAGTAGCATATTAACTAAGTTGGGCTTTTGTTCTATTATCCAACTTCCTATTTATCACGGCTAAGCATTGCTTCACTTCTCTCAGATCTAATGGAAGAACAACAAAGGGCTGCCCCTCGCTCACAATCTACAACATTATGCAGCATCCAGAGAGCCCAGAAACATCTTCTGTGCTGAACAACTAACAATTACTTGTGCAGAAGGGGTGAACTAGCGACAGAATGACCTGGTTTGCCATTAAAATCAGGCAACAATAAAGAGAAGAGGTCTTAAGTAGCTCTAATGACTAATGTCTTCCCAGAATTGTTTTTCGATCACTCATTAGCACTGTATTAATTTCATACATACTACAAGTATTGCATCCACATGTAGCTCTTAAAAATGTTGTTTGCTATTTTACCATATTCCTAAAATGTTTTCTCTCAACTGGCAACTGGCAGTGGCTTGAAAAATCTGGTGGCTTGAAATCATTTATCAGCTAAAACAAAAAATTCAGACAATACCTGCTTTGCTAAAACACGTATATGAAAATGAAGAACACTTGCCAGTTCTAAAATCTAATGAAGAAAAACATCTAGTTGTAAAACTGCAATTTTGCAGAAGGTAAAATCAGTGAAAATCTGTCTCAATGTTAAGGGTAAGACTCTGTTTTAAGGAAAAAGTCCTGAAAAACTGACAACCTTGCACAAACAAACAAATCTCCCTCACACCTCCCTATTATCAAGGCCAGTATTAGCACACAAATCGGATATTAAAAACATCTCTCAGTATTGTTTCAGTTTTTCCCCTCTATTAGAGTAAAAAGTCATGCAGGCAAGAAAATATAGAGAGCAACCCCACTTCTGTGTCCCCACAGAAACCTAGTGAAGATCCTTCCAGCTCCACTGGTTCAGCTTCTTCAGGCCAAGCTCAATACAAAAAAAACCAACCAAACAACTTCTCAAGAAAGATTTTCAGGCAGAGTTTTTTTAAATAACAGGCTAGAATAATTTCTACAGCTCAGAAGAGTTGTTTCTCTGCCAGCACTGCTCTTTATGAGTCCTTACACTCAGTTCCCACAATAACTCAAAACAAACTGTGCATTTCCAGATAGATTTGTTGTTTTGCTCTTAAGAACTGGTAGAGTAGAAAGACTTCCCAACATCTCAAACCTTCAATTCACTATACACTCTCACAACCACAATTTCTGACCAACAAATTAAAAGTAAATTTAAAAATCAATCGGTACACTTAAAAGAGACTACAAAATTTTTGGATCACAGCAGTAAAACAAGCAGATAAAATGCCAGAGCCTGAGGCACCAGAGCCAGGCTTCCTGATCACTCGACCTTCAGTGCCCCAGCAAACTGGAAACAGAAAATGGACAGGAATCAGGTTACAGTAGAGGCAGTTTTGCACATGGCTCCTTATCTACCTTTTAATGTAGCAGTAATTGAATTTCCATTTTTCTTTAATGCTCATAAATCTTACAGTCAAATACAACCATAGATGGGATCTAACAAATGCTGACAGAGCAAGTGTGGAAGAAATCTTGATACTTCAAGGAATGAGTTCAGGGTTAAAAGCTTCACTTGCATACACCTTATTTTTCCTCTCTCTTGCATTCATCGACACTGTAAAATACAATGCACCATTGCAGAGGAAAAAAAAAAATCCCAAAAGCTGTATCACAACTTGAGAGAGAAGATTAACAGTGAGACTTTGCAACCTACAGCAGCGGTTGCCTTACAACACTTACTGGGCAACAGTATGGGAGGATATATGTTCTGCAATAACAATCTTGCAAATTGATTCTTTCAGAGTTAAAAAATAATCTTCACTCAGTCAATGTTTAGGCTATGCTTAAAGGAAAAAGGATGTAAGACAGACAAGTCCTAAAGACATTTGGGGCTTTGCTTCAAATTAAGTGCACTGAATCAGTGTATTATTGTAACTGAAGAGCTTTGCTGCCAAGTTTGCCTACTAAGTACTTGGGAAGGAAAAGGAACAGCAGCAACCTAAGATTGCCAATCTCCTCTATATGACAGCTCCATCAAACTGAGAAAATGCATTTAAGTATCACACATTAGTAGAAGGCTTTATTGTAATTGAAGGAAGACGTAGTAAAATACTTGCTATAATTATTTAATTCAATATAAGTCTTTGTAGCAGTGGCAGTGGAAATCATAATAGAGCAATACAATTAACTGCACGTGCATTCTGAACTTATTCCCTTTGCTTAAATTGGCTCTTAAAATAAGTTACTCCATAGACATGTAGCATCCTGAGCTTGGAGATCATTTCATTAAAATGTGAAAAGCCCATGATGATATGACTTCATACAATTCAGTGAAATTCAGTAATGTAAACTCCTCACAGCAGAGTAAAAGCTTTTCAGCCAAGAACTAAATAATAAAAAGAAAACGTTAAATTCTAATCACTAGGTGTCTGTCAAAAAAACTGTCATCTAATTAACTGCACACAACCAGAGCATCTTTTCATGTCTTCTGTGGCTCTACAATGAATACCACCACTGAACTACTACCCTAGAAAAATAAATATCACATTTTATAAAGTAGTTAAATTTGCAAGGAAAATAACCTACTTTTGTTAAACCAATTGAAAACAAGTGATTGTGCAGGAGAACTTTTCTAACAGAAGCCCTTCATCACACCAGGAAGATAAAGCAAATGGCATTTGAAGAAAGCAGTAAATCGTTAATTTACATGCAGTTAAGGCTACAACAGAAATTTCAGAATTTTCTGAAAATTTTAATCTTTTAAGTTTTTCTACACTAGAATTTCAGTATTTTGAAAACAGAAATACTCCCATCAGCACCTACAGTGAAAGCATCTCCTTGACCAGAAATGCTGGCAAACAGGCTTGTTTAACACAGTTATTAAATGTCTTTTTTCCCCCTCCACTGAAGGTTGAATGGTTTCAACGATGCACAGCAGCTGTTTGTTTCACTTTTATGTTTATGGCCCAAATAGCTAATGGCTGCTCAGTTATTCTATTCTGACAGTCACTGAACAGTCTCCCTCAGAAATGGGACTGATAGTTCTACAGATAATTTAAGCTTGAAGATGAGGTGCCTACCTCCAATCATAACTGCTAAATTGCAGATCACCTCTGAGTTTTAACACTAATGAATGGAGCAGCTCATGATAAAACTTGAGGACCAATGAAGACCAATGAGTAAGTCTTGAGTGATTAAATAGACTTTCTGAAGCAATACAACATTTCAACAGCATTATTAATGCATTTCTCTTACTCTATTTGCAAGGCTTGAAAGGGCAGGAGTGCATTTTTAAATATCTTCTCCAAAATTTAGGCACTTTAGAGTAGTGAGTTGCTCTCGGTGCCCAGGAATCCTCATTATTGAATAATGGTAACCACTTCATTCTTTTGAAATGCCAGAAGAACACTGAAGACAAAAGACACTACCACCACTTCATACGACACACTAGCAAGACAGCCTATCTAGCTTGCCTGGGAAACACATTCAGCTCCCTCATGAACTTGAGATGACTGAATCCATCTTACCCACATCCTTTATACCTCATTACTCTGAAAATGCAAGGATAAAAATTTTAAAAAGTAAAGAAAAACTGAGACAGGCTAGGAAGAACATGGCAAGCTAGACCCAGGTAGAGTATCAGGTAAAACAGGAATTTTAAGTTGCATTACTGGCTCTGAGGATTATTTGCTGATTCTTACTCTGGGACACAGTTCACTAAAGCATGCTTGCCCACATCTTAGATTTCTCTGAAACAGTAAACCAAGTAAAAACTTATGGATAAAGATCAGGATCTTTTTCTTTTTCCCTTTCATAAATACTACCATCTTGTATCAGCTAGTACTTTTTTCAAAGTTCATTACCTGTAAAAATGTAGCAACAACTATTCTGCATATTCAGAAGATTGTCCTCATAGTCAAATTCACTTCAGAAACAGCAAAATTATCAACCTTGTTGATATCAACCTCTTGTTGATTTCTTAAATTCTTTTCAATCACTCTATTATGCTTTACTGTTCTACCTGGACTGCATCTGCAGATGACACTGAAGTAGAAAACATGTCTGAGAAAGAGGAGATTTCTGAGCGAAACTTCAGTAAACTTCAGGGTTGGGCTAACCTCATAAAGTTCAACATTTAAAGTACAAAGTTTTACACCTGCAGCACTGCAGCTATGAACTGTAGGTCCACAGGCAACTGCTGAAGAAGTTCCAGCACTTATAGCGGACACCAAGTTAAACCTCAGTCAACAGTGCCTTTGTCACAAACAAGGCAAACTGGTTCCTGAGCATCAACAACAGGAAACAGTCCACAGAACGAGGAAAGTTATTCTCATCTTACACTTTCCACTGGCTGGAATACTGCAGAGTCAATTCTTTCATCCACACCTCAAAAGCAATGTTGAGAGGTCCAGCAGAGGACTGTCACAATAGTCAGGGGACCAGAGTACATGATCTTTAAGAAGAGATTGAGGACACTGGTCTTGTTCACTCTGATGAACAGCAAGCTGACATGAAGGGGATTCACAAAGACAAGGAAGCCAATTTTTCAAGTAGTGGCAAACAGTTAAGCAAAGGAAAAACAGCCCCAAACACATTTGGGACTTTCTGGCTGAACATCAGGGAGAGAACATTTTCCTAGATCAGATCCACAGCGGTTATGGAATCTCCACATCCTCAAAGATGTTCAAGGCCAGCTAGAGTCTACACAGCCCTGCTGGACATAGACAATCTGCACTGTAAGCGTGCACTAGATCCTTTCCAACAGACATGATTCTCGGCCTGTTCAGTGGGGAACTGCTCTCATGGCTGCCTCTTATTCTCAGTTAAGGGATCCTCCTCCTCACTATCACTCTGTATGGTCACGCTGACCACTTTATACCTTAATTCATATTCTCACAAGAACAAGTGAAACAGAGGACAAGGTGACATCAGAACATCTGAGTCATTAGTTCATACTCAGATGTTCTGAGTATGAACCAATGATTATCTGATTCAGTATGATTATCTGGTCTTAGGAGGAAAATCAGCAGGCTTTGAAGTGACAGTCCTTCTTGGGTGTTATTTTTTCTACTAGTAATAGACCTTTCTGGCTTCCCTTTGTAAATGAAAAACAGATTTCATCTGATACCACAAGCTTTACAAACTGAGTGCATGCAACCAGATCAAGAATATGAGAATACAGGAGGTTCCAGCAAATAGCTGAACAAATTTCTGTCTTTTTTTCGTGTCTCTTTGTTCTTTCCTACTTGTATGCATGTCTCATTTTCTCTGCAAGTTTCCTAGGCCAAAAAACTTTTTTTCCTGTTTTTGTTTTGCATTTCTTGACATTTCTATATCTTTGATTACAAAAGTTTACAAGCTTCAGAATAAATTTAAAACCCCAGAATTAAATGGTTATGACAAAAACCCCACACATTTGGGTCAAAAAGTTAGGATGCAGACAAAGAAAAATTGTCCAGAAATTGGCTTGGCATTGATGAAGTCGTTAGCCCTTTATTTATGAACCAAAAGCTGTTCCTTAGTATTGAGAATTTATCAAGAAATATGCTCAAAGTACAGCTGCAGAGAGACATAAAAGCTTGTCTATTCCACAGAAAGAGCTGTCATTAAATAACCAAAGAAAAATAGCACAAAATACTATAACTTTGCTTGTACCAATTTTCTCAGAATCTTTTTTAGTATATTACACTGAAAGACACTATTAAAGCTTTAGTTACATCTTCTGATATGAGAAAAATGCTTACAGCAGGGAAAAAAACCCACAAAGCAATGGAGCAATAAATAATTTGACTTATCAAAAAGGCAGAGGATCTGAATAAAACAATCTGTAGAAATTTAATTAATTGGAAGCTAAGACAGAAAAGACTGGCAAAAAAAAATCTCAGTTTCTTCTTATTAAAGAAGGACAGAGTACAGAATTAGGTTAATTACTGATCAAGAAAAAGGCTCCAAGATTTCATTAGCCAAACGTTTCACTACAGTACAAAAGCATGTATTGTATCATATTATGTGGTTCACCTCTGCTACTGGAAAATTAATTCTAGCTGTCTCATCAAGGATCTTACTCCTTGTGTCCATCCAACACTTGTTATAGAAAAGAGAGAGAATGAAACATTTTTCAGAAAATAAAAATACTTAAAGACTAGTACTATTAACTGAGAAGTTTCCAGTTGGAATATGTACACAGACATTTGTGGATAATAAAAGTGAGGACAAGAACAATTCTTAATCCCTAACAGAAATATTTTATTGGACTGCATTCTGAAATGCAGGTATTATGAGGAAAGATTTAAAAACAATCAGGAAAAAGATTAAATGTGAATTCAAAATTTAATCTTTGGAATAAAGAAAACAAAACCCTTTCTGAGAAACAATTTGGTAGGAGCCTCTCTTTTGCTCTGTCAAATGATTCATAATATGCCAGCATATAAAAACACTTGTCAGATGTTCTCTCCCACTGCTGTTGTCCCTATTTGCAGCATTAGTGCTGGAGTGCAAATCTCAAGTCTCCTACCTTAACCATGAAATGACCAAGCAGGGTTGCCCTCCAGGATCAGCAAAGCTTATCTATCCTATTCCAAATAATGAAAAACAACTCCTCAGAACAAACTAATAGCTTTGTTACCAACAAACAGACTGTGCTGTATAAGAATCAAGGAGCACTATGTTTCATATTATTCATTCATTCATACACCAACTTTAGGGCACTGCAAAGAAATGCATGAGTGTCAGCAACAACTTCTGAAGGTGCCAGGGAACAGTCAACAACTGAAAATAATAAGAATACCCTTTTAGTATTAATTTGCATAAATCAGATTGAAGCTTTGTCCACACAAATATCCTGGAGTACTCCTTGCCCTTTATACCTATAAAAAGTAAAGCCATCAGTGGCTGAAATAATTACTGTTTCAAACTCACATAAAAATCTACTATTTTTTCAGTGACACACAATTTTAAATTTCCTAGTTATCTTCTAGTAGTTATTGCTATTAACAACTCACAATAAAGTACTTTAAAATGGAACCAAAAAATCTATTTTTTTCAGTTTCAAATTGCCTAGTCTGCATCTGCTTGCATCTGTATCTACTGCATCCATATCTACTTGTAATAAACCAAAATGACCTGTATGCGCACAGTTCCTCCTATCTTCCTACTGAATAATTTTATTCAGAACACAGCGATGTAAAATAAGAAAAACACATATTCTTTTTCAAAAACACAATATTCTTTTTTCTGTCAGGAGATGAAGTATTGCATATTGCTCCTAAACTCTCTGAAAGTAACACAAATCTAAGCTATTTGCAATTCTGAGTGTGTGAATGCATCTCCACATTCTAATAGAAGAATAGAACAAGCAGGTAAAATACCTGATAATCACAAACATTAGAGATACCTGTTCAAAGTCAGGCTTGATCAGGCTCTAAGCAATCAGATCTAGTGGAGGATGTCCCTGATCACTGCAGGGCAGTTGGACTAAATGGCATTTGATGGTCCCTTCCAACTCAGGACATTCTACGCATCTGATTTCCCAGGATTGCCATCCCTTATAAACCATGTTTCTAGAAGCTGTCTGCTTTGCAGGGAAGGCTTCACTTGATCAATAGCCACAAGAGATTCATTCAGACCTTACACTTCTGGAACAAAAAAGAACTTGATATGATTCCCAGCGCAAGTGCTGTTGTTTCAAGGAAGAACTGCAAATCCAAAAGTATAGAATGCAGCCTCTCCTAGAGATGATGTGAACTTGGCCAGTTGCACCAGTCAGTTATTAGTTTGGAATTGCTGCTGAAGTGCACGATTTGCAAAAGCATTATGAAGAATCTCCTGAGAAAGGGAGGTTGTTTTAACATCTCCAGTGTAACTTTAGCACTTAATCTCAGAGAGTAGATACTGCCAAAACTCATGCTATAAAATAGATTACAGTAAATAAAAACAATTGCAATTCTGTAACTTAAAGATCTTAATTTCATTCCTGAATAAACATTATCCTTGGTTTCTTGTTTGAATATTATTCCTTGTTTACTTGTCTCATAGTAACAAATTACATTATAAGGAATTTTTGAAATTATCCATGAAAGTCAAGCTACTTTCTGTCTCCTTAAAATTATGAAGAAAAAAAGGAAAGCAGTCTGTGTAAGAATAAAGTTATTTCCAAAGCAATTCTAAAAGAGTAAGTCACAACATCACTTTGCAATCTGTTACATAATACGAACGATAAATTACATACATTACCATAAAACCATAATCCTATTGCAATTGTATTTTATAATGGAGCTCAATTTTCTCTAAATTGAGAAGCTGTGCTGACTAAATTGAAATTTAAATCAGATGACAGATGATTTCTGATACATACGCACAATAAGAGAAAGTATGCCACCCACAAACAATTTTCATGTTTGAAACATAACAAGCAGCTTGTAAATATGAATCAAGGCACATTCTTCAAAAAAACTAGAAAATGTGATTAGAGAGATGATAATGCACTGAGATTGCCACCTTCATAAAACTCAGGGCTGAGATAATTATATGATGTAGAACTCATTAGAAACATTACTAGTAGAAAGTCTTCTATGAATCCAACATTTTACAAACTGAAGTAAAGTTTGAACAATCTCCTGATCTTCCAGTACAGTTTTGTTGGGGAAAGATATTCTAAATGCTTTCCTCCTCTTTCAAAAGCTGATTTCTTTGCATTTAGAATTATCTTTTCAATGCAATAGACTTGATAAATTGCTTGCTTCAGCCATTATAGAACAGCAGCTCACCTTTCTCTGAGGAAGTGATGTCAGAAGAGGAGACCATTACTTTAAAAGCAACTGCAGAATCTGACCCTTGAAAGAGGCTGCACTGCAATCAAACCAAGAGCAGTTTTATTTACATCAAAGAAAATACCACCCCTTGTTAGCCTGCAGTGGCATTCTCTCTTTCAACTTTGGAGAAACAATTCTGAGAAGGCTTTAGCCAGGACAGAATTTGTAGTTAAAAACATAGTCAAAACTATTTGACAAGCAAGGCAAAATTCCACAGATGAGCCATGTCAATGGACTATCAAAGAAACAGCAAAAAGATTGTCATAACTTCAAAATGAAGTTATGAATGACCTCATTTTATGAATACTATCTACCGTGAAACAGCTTTAACTTCACACACATATGTTTTGAAAGATAAATTACCCAGCTCCCAGCAAAACAGAATGAATACATTTACAGAAAAATAAAGATGTTCTTGTTGTTGATAAGTAGAAACATCAACCAAAAAATGTATAGAACAAAAAATCCTTACATTCTAACCTTAGAATAGATCACATTTAATCACATGTTAGAAACTGATTTTGAGTCAGATTTACTGAAAAATGAATTTGCATAAACTCAAATTATTTTTTTAAAATACCAGTTTCCTATGGAAAGGAAATCTCAGATTTTAACAATGTTTTTTATGTAGGTTAGTCATGGCAGAATGTGACCTTTAATCTGCATTGTTTTTAAATGTATTTCTTATTGGATATCTAATGTGATATATACGTATAAAGCAAGGTGGAATGCTTGAGTTAAAGGAAATAATTAGACTCTATTTCTGCAGCTTTTTATATGTTAAAACATTCCATAAAATTTCCTCAGATAAGAAGTGTCTTCCCTCTTTACATTCCCTTGAAGCCTACTTAAGTTCTTTGCATGAGTCCTGTTTCATTCAGCATATAGACTATGAACCATATAGAGATAAAAATTATGGAGCATGGGTGGTCAGAAAACATATTCACAGTCCTGCTGTGAACACTATACATGCCAGTTCTCCTGAGACTGAATGACAAGTGAAGCCAGAATGATTAAGGTACACTCTGGCAAGAGCAAATTATTGATGTTTTCTCTGTTTCAGGATTCTTTGGTGAAAACTACAATGGAAAAATAGAAATTTCTGTTTGATGAGTTGGAGTACCAGAGTCAAAAAGTTAAATCCCTATTATACCATTTTAATCAGCACTCTCACCTTCAGCCATTTTATGTGCTACAGAACCTCTGCAAAGAGGCTAAACCTCTATCACTCACCTCTGTGAACTCAAATTGATGGTATCAAGCTAGTGCTGTAAATTTAAATCAATTCCAGATGTGCTATTTAACCTAATATCTAATATTTATTTTACAAGTTGGAAGATGCTTCTACGATCAATCTGCTTTGACAAAGTATCCATGTAAACCATTTATGCAGACTCACCTATTCCATACAGTGTGACACAGGGAAATGTAGTTTAGGAATATCTTAAGCAGACTACAGTTGATGTTAAAGTAGATCATTTCTTGAGCAGAGTAAATTTTTGATTCATCTCTTTTGTCTTCTTCCCAGTTCCCTAACATCTTGTCAAAACTTAGTATTGATTCTACACTGATGAAAACCCTTGACAGCTAGATGAAATACTTGACATTTACAGTTACAGCGTAAAAATTAGCCTTTTGTACTTATCTTGTCCCATATTTTCCTTCTACAACTCATCCTGTTCCTCAAATATCACAAGTTGCAGATTTTCACATATCTTAATTGCATTTAAAGCAATTAATTTGTTATGTGATGAGTCTTCCAACATAATCTGTCATAGCATTATGTGTACTTAGAACTCCATTCACATGTATTTGAAAATGGGCCATTACACCTGGGTTTGCCATGTGTTTTGTTTAATCAAAGTGACCTGAATTCTTTCTCCTGATGGCATTCTAGATACATACCTATCAGCCATTTCTTTAACTGCTACCTAAAATCATCCTACACTAAAGGTACAGAATTAATTCCCTAGAAGAAATCAGTGCAATGAATAAACAGGCAGCCCATCACAATTCCCTCACAGCATCCTAACTATCCTGAAATCACACTACACATCTCATGCATCCCCATTTTTTAAAATTATTTTCCTTCAAAGCTTTTCTGTTACTACAACACAAATGACAAGGAAATAATAGTCCCTACCCTGAGACACGATCAGAAGCTTACTGAACCAATAACCTTTGACAGGCTTTATTGAGGTTTGAACTGGGCCAGCAGCATTGCTAGCATGTCCAATACCACTATGATGTGTCTGCATTTCTTAATAGTAAGTGTCCTTTGGTCATAACAAATAAATGAACACACGTACTCTATTTCTGTACAGGGTAGTGTCAGTATGTGTAACACAACTCATATAACAAGCTGCCATTTTTAAAGGCTTAATTGAAACAGAAAAATCAGTTATTTTTTTGTAAGCTTTCACAATCTTGCCCAAGCTACTATTAAAAGCTAGAGAAATGTGACACATTTTTCAGACAAATTTAGTTTAAGCTTTAGGCAACCCATTATTTTCACTGGATGATACTTTCCCCTTAAAAAAGAGCACCAAATACTAAAATGCAGGTTATCTCAAAGATGTTTATCTTGGAAATAAATACAAACAGAGGTTTTAAGTTGCTCTTTAGATTATGTATAAAGTTAAAACCTTATCATGACAACATTGTTCAAAGCTGAAAACATTTCTTTTCATATAAGATTTTTTTCCCTCCAGAGGCTAAAGACTATCATGACTTTGGTAGACCAAGTAATCAAAGTATATCCTTACACCCCAAGATAAATTCTTGTGCCCTCTCATTACTTATAAACAATACAGAACAGTTAGAGATTGGAAACTGAATTTTATTTGAGTGGAAAAAAACTTGCAAAAATGTTTGTGTAGCATAAACATTTATACTAATATTTCTTTCCTTCTGTGAATGTATGCAGCTTCTCATTTTAATAGCAATATGAATGAGGCCACATATAACTTCATTACTTTTAGAACACCTGAATAATCTAGCTCTAGTTTTCAATCTAAATATAGTTAAGGAGATTGTACATATCAAGGTTTGTTGCAATTTGTTTTCATTATCATAATTTTAAGTTGAATGAATCAATATAAAAATCAACCAAATTCACTGATGAAAAAGCAGCTGCTTATTTATTTTGGATCATTTAGAAGTACACTAGTATTTAGCCTTCCATCAATTTTAGGCAGATTACTATTTACTCCTGTAGAAGCTATAGATAGCATTCCTATCAGAACGGTCATTAATAACACAGAGACTTTCCTGTTCTACAGACACTTGCACAAAAAGGAATGCACAACACGAATTTAGTTTCATACATTACTAATAATATTGAAATTCAGATGTTTCTAAGAAGCCAAAGTATGTGGGCTTTGAACGCTTTTGAAATTGATGTGAAATTTTACTTGTAAATTGAAGAGTTTTTAGTCTAATTCTCCAAATATGTTTAATAGAAATAAACAGAATTTGCATCATAGTAATGAATATTAAACTCACTCTTGAATGTCTCTCAAAGACAGAGCAATTTGCTTTTTGGAATAAGCATCACTGTACTAGATCTAGCAGCAACTTCATCAAGTAAAATTTTCCATTTAAGTAATGGTTTCATACAAAAATAAAACCAGAAGTGTAACTACCTTGAAAAGGTCACATCTTCGATCCTCATCCCAAGGCCATCTGGATTTATGTATGCCATTCTAAATAACTACCATCTCAGCCATTACTTCATAGTTTATGCAAGAGAATTCATAGTTATTTAACACTATCACAGGATAATCACATTACTTTTTCATGCATAATCACATTTCACAGTCTGTATATTAATTAATTTCAATATTTTAAAAAAAATATTACATAATATTCTTCCAGTTTGCATTGCACTGACACTAGAACAGAGATCTTTAAGATAAGCTTTCTGAAACAGACATCAACCTTCTGTTCCTAGTAACATCATCTTTTACCAGCACAGCTCGTGTTCAAAGTGTGTCATTTTAATCCTTTAGACAAAAAAAATTAAATAGATATCCCAGTTTTCTTCTAACAGAATGCAATTTACCTTTCCAAGATTCACTAGTTAGATCAAAAGTAAAAAAGAGTCCTCTTTTTTTTTTAAAGAACCATTCATAAAAGTTTCACAAAGTAGAAAATTTGTGAATTTAAATTGCATAATTTGAAATAGCACTCAAGTTGGAGTACATCTTGTTCCTTGATTGGATTTACAAATACATTTTTTAAATAAGCTACAGTACTTAATGTTCACCTGATGAACCAGACAATATATAAACAATTGCCTACACTTCTGATTTTCAATTTCAGACATTCCCTAGACATTAATTAACATCCCAAATATTATTCAGTTTCCTTTGAATTAGATTGATGTTACATTAATTTGAGTCATGTACATTAAGGCATTTTTGCACAACATGAAGATGGCAGACACAGCTAGTTGCAGAGTCTTCAAAATATAACAAGATCCAAGACTGAAATCCAGGGTCACTTCCACCCTACTTTTATTGATGGTAATTACAAATCAGTTGGCAGTATGTACACTCCAATTCAGTATATTTCTGAACAATTCAGTATATTTCTGAACAGTTCATTGCCTTTCTTCCATTAATTAAGCATATTTTCACCTGGGCTTCCATCAACAATTTTTGGCACGACAATGCAGAGATTTTATTAGCTCAGTACACCAAAAATATCTGACACCTGAACAAAACCAAACAGAAAAACCTGAAACAAATCACTAGTTAACATCCTACAAACCTAAAAATACTGTGCGTTATAAAGATTACATACCACAGTTATCATGTACAAATCATCAATCCCTTTATTGCAAAAATATCAACCTTACATTTCAAAGGATAAGAAGTTTTCTCTGAAAAATAACGTTTTCTTCTCAAAACACCCAGGAAACAAACCTCCCTTTTTTTCCTGATTGAATTTTACTGTATCTTTATTTAACTCTCATTTTTCTCCACTAGCACATCCTGAAAGATATGTAAGTCTCTTGGATTTCTATATTTGTTTTTGAAAGATATGACTGAGTTGATGCTCAGAATTTTAAAACCTGTAAATAAAATTCTGGCAGACTCCCTCTCAGAAGAAAGTGTCTAGCTTAGGACTACTAGTAACACTTAGAAATACTAATTCGGTTTTGCATCTAATTTCAGTAACAGTGGGAACAAGACTGACTCCAAGGCAACTAACATTTATTTGTTTCTCTCAGACTGTAAATGTCCATTTAATTCTATACAGAACACCACAAAGCTACAAGATTCAGGAGTAAAAGCCAAGGGATACATGATACAAAGAAAAAAAATATTAACAAGAAGTGGAAATATTCATAGACATAAGGAACTGCATCTGGAAAACAGAAAGACTGACATAGTCTTGCAAGTTCAACTAACTCTACTGCTTTCTGTGGTGAATAAAAACTGTATTTGTCTTGGATCACATGTCATTATTTTTTGAATACTAGCTATTGAATTTCACAGTAATAGAATTAGTATTTTTAGGACATGCAGTTAAATGGTTGCAAAACAAATACCCCCACTAACCATACACTGAATAAAAGGGTTCAAAAGCATATCTGTGGTCACCAGTAGTTCAGAAGCTTGAATGATTAACAGCACCTTTCTGAACCACAATTCATCTTCAGAATGCAGAGCAAATGACTTTTCAGCAGTTTTCCCCAGAGGAAGAAGTGCCAAAAATAAAATCCAGGGATTTCTCTCAGCTGCCTAACCATGACATTCTTATTTGCATTCTTAAATATTTCCATCTACACATCATCAGGAGGCAACTCCAGCATCTTCCCAGACAGTGTTACTCGTTGTCTGGCTCCCTCTCATCTGGCATTACCTTTCTTTCTTCCACTACACATCCTTTTTCATTAAATCCTACAGATTCTAAAATACATCTTTAAAACACTTCCAGGGATGGTGCTTCTCTCAGCTGCTCCTCATAAGACATGTGTTTGAGATCCCTCATCAGTTTTGTTGCCCCTCTCTGGACATGCTCCAGCACCTCAATGAACTTCTTCAGTGAGGGACCCAAAAGTGAATACAGTTCAGCTTCCCATCTCTGCTGTCCAGCTCGGTGGTCTGTATACCCAGAGAACAACTGGTCTTAGTGTTAAAGACTGAGGTAAAGAAGCTACTGAGTACCCTAGTCTTCTCCTCATCCTTTGTCATTATGTTTCCCCCTGCATCAAATAAATGGCTGAGATTCTTGTTAGTGCTCCTTTTGCTGTTAGTGTTAATTTTTAAAAACATTCCACAATGGCTAAGAACCCCATCAAGAGCTTATTAATTCTCACACATATGACAGATTCCAGGAAATGTGAAAAAACTGTAATAAGAGCTGTAGATCAACAAATCTAACAGTTCTTTACACAAGAACAATTTTTTGCCTCTGTACATGGCATCCTGAAACACTTAGCATTTACTGTCCCAGAGAATTTATTACCCCTCAAGAAGAACTTCAAATGGAGACAGACACTATTGTCTCTCAAATAGAGAGAAATGCTGGGCAAATCAACCTAAAATATTTGAATTGAAATAACCATCATCCTGGTTTATCAGTCTCTGACCCATTTAGATTTGTCAGGAACTCAAAGCACTCCACTGTTGGCTGACATGCTGCTGTATGAAGTTTTTATCTGTGTATACAGCTGTGCTGTAGTTGCTTTCTGCAGTCATGTGAAGATGACTTTTGCTGCTCTATCATAGAATACAGCAAGAACACTATCATACCAGCACACACAATAGCTGTTAAGCACTCAATAATTTTATTTAGAAAAGCATTTTGCACTAGTTGCATTACAGAGGCTTCCTGACAGCAAGTTCTAACCAATTTTATCATACCAAGAAGCCAAGAGTAATCCATGCAACTAGCCATGACAGAATTTAATAATTTACTAAATGTGAATTGGTTCAAGCAGAAAAAGGCAATTGTATGGAGATTGGAATCTTCCCAGTCAGCACTTTAAACTACTGGAAATAATTTGGAACATGACAAGCACTGTCAGATCAGGCTAAGAAAGCTGACCAAAAAGCACAGATGACAAACAGAAAGGAAGCAATGCAGCAGAAAAGCTAGTTCATCACTTTCAGAGAAATTTCTACGATAGCATTACTCTTTTGTGTAATTGCTAGGCATTGTTCTAGAAAAAAACCATTCATTTCATTCATTAAGAGGAAAAAATCTGACAATTAGTAGCAGTTAGACTCCTCTTTGCCAGAAAGGTAAGAGTTCATAGAACAAGCTTCCCAGGGAAGCTGCTTGAACTCCATCCATGAGAAATTTGCCTTGAAGAGCATCTCTTGTGGCCAACACCATGCTCTAACCAAAGCCAGACTCGGGGCCTCCAGAAATCCCTGTCAACCTACATTAGTCTATGACTAATCATCTATTATGATCACTCTAAGAAGTTTACACTACCTAGCTCACTATTGAAATCTATGGTGTTTGTAGTATTTTTGCCTTTTCACCTTCCTCCATTTGAGAGGTTGTCCTCATACTGTTGAAGAAACAAGTCTGAACATTCATTTACACATAGAGAGCGGAAAGGTGCTTCACAGATCTTAGGTTTAGGCCTAAGTTCCAGTTCAGTATTTCTTTCTGAATAAGACCACAAAGTAATATTAAAAAGGCTGCAGAAATCCAACTTATGAATTAAATACTTAAGCTAGATGTCTCAATACTTCATACTACAAAAGTTTTGACAGTAAGTACTGCTTTGCCAATTGTCATGAAAACTATGCCTCATCTTGAAGTCTCATTTACTACTGTTCTAGAGGCCTTTTGTTTTTCCAAAATTTTTAGTAATTTGTTGTTAAGAATCTCTTTCACCTACAAAAGCATTTCAGGAATACCAAACCACAGGTATAAATGGAAAAGCTAATCAGACTTTGAATTATATCAAACACTACCATACTGGAAAATCAGCTGGGCTACCTAGTACAATGGGATTCTTTTTATTTCAGCTCTCTGGGACTTTTTAACAGCTTCTGGAGATTCAGATGTCTTCCTTCCTTCCTTCAAGTGGGAAACTAACAGCTCCTTAGTGGAAAACAATATAGCTAAACAAACAAAATAATTTGGAACAATATAATTAGAATTTCAAAAACTGAACATAGTTTTGATGACAAATGACAGTTAGTTAGCACAAAGAAACCCTCAAAAACAGTGTTTCCCCTCACCTAGCAATTAATCTTTACAATTCTTCCAGTTTGAATTACCTAACGGGTAACAAGAAGTCATTGTTCCATGAGAATATTCTTCTGTTCTGAACTATCATTTACTGATACCAAGGACACACTTTCCCATACAAAAGCACAAGGTGAATTAAAAGAATAAGCCCTTGGTTTTCTCCCTCTGCAGCAACAGACATCTATTTATTCTTCAATAACTCTATGCATCAATTGTTTGTATGAAATGTATTGCCAGCAGAGACTTTCTTTTTAGATTATATTACAGGGCAAGAATGCTTTATTTCTTCTCCTCAGGTTGCTCTATCCACAAAGCAGTTTTAAACATTCTCTAATACTCTAGGGGGATCACTGTCTATAACAAAACCCATAAAATTACTCTTGGACAGAAAGCACTGCCTACTTCATCTTCTACAATGATAAGTATCCTTTCAATAACAATGTAATCAAAGAGATTAGTGGGCTTTTTTCTGTTAAAGATGACCAGGATTCAGGCAAAATCTCCCCAAGTACATAGCCTGCAGGTCTATTCTCATGCAAGTTTTTTTTTTTTTGTTGTTGTTGCACTATTAAAAAAAAAAATGATTAAAGAAGTTTTGATCTCTTGCTCAGACAGTATCAACTATAACTGAAATACCTTACAAATGCATTTCAAATGAGATAATCATATTCTGCATGTCTGAAGTACTTACTCTATTGCTGATCATGCAAAGGCATTTTGTTCCCAAAAACATAAAATAATTGTGAAATTTACCATAAAGCTTTACAGAAATAGGAATATAAGGGAGACTGTCATATAGCTTGTTAGGTTCAAATATAAATTTTGCTTTACCTCCAGAATGCAGCTTTCTAAATTTTTTTGTGCTGAGTAACACCTTAGAGTAACATTAAAGATCACTTTCTCAATTCTATTTCAGACCCAAATGAACAAAGCAAACTTGGTGAATGCTGTGACTAAAAGAGAAACCTTAAAAGGCAAGAACTCATTCAATAAAGAAAGGGAAAGGGGATACACAGTAAATTTCAACTGCTATTTTTAACACCTCTTAACCAAAACAAAAAAGCAGTCTAATAAGAAAATGCACTGTAACACTGAAAAAGACGTAATTCACTTGTAGAATCAAATAAAAAGTAAAGACACAATGAAATCTAAATGCATTCATCAAATAAAGACACAGACTGTTAAAAAAGTCAAAAAGAAACCAAAAAAACCCCAACACAACAAAAACCAAGAGCCACAAGGTTCAATTTTTATTCTTCCTTTTTCCACCCCTGAAAAAATAGCTCCGTAAACACCAGATAATACATTTTCAACTTCACACAACCAAATGTAACATAACAAAAAGTGTAATCCTTTTGTTCAAGTGAACATACTGAAAATCTCTAGTACATATTAAGTCAACCTATATAGAAATATCATCTCCCACAACGTCCTACCCCTATATTTGCAAGATAAACGTTCATATCCTTCCATCAAGCAACTTAAGTGTCACTCCTTTTCCTTCATATCCCTGTGAATAATTAAACTTGTAATAGTTAAAAGATTATCTTCAGCCCTGTAAGGACTGATTTAAATTGTATACATTTGGGGAGAAGCTGGGAGAGCTGGGATTGTTCAAATCTGGTGAGGAGAAAACCCAAGGGACTTAATTCATCTGTCTAAAAACACGATGCTGGAGAATAAAGAAGACAGTTACAGACTCTTGTCAGTAGTGCCTAGTCACAGATCAACAGGCATAGGCTGAAATACAACAACATCCATTTAAACATAAGAAAAATCTTGGTGTCATTGGTACCTCCCTGCTCCTGACCCCTGCACAGAATCTTATCTGTCACCATAGTGTTACATGACATGATGTAAGGATTGAATAATATAATGGGCTCAGCCCAGGCTGGTCATGGAATCTCCATCCTTGGGAATCTCAAAACCTAAAGGGACACTGTCCTCATCAATCTGCTCCCGTTTACTCTGCTCCTTACAATCAGATTGAACTAGTTAATCTCCAGAGGCTTTCTCCAACATCAAGTTCTGTAATTAAACCCCATTTATAGTTACTCCAAACATTGTATTTTAAGCTGGAAAAAGGTATCCGTACTTTGATTCACTGGAGGAAGCATCCCAGAATCCATCTACAGCAAAATCCTAATTTTACTGGTCTTATCATAAAGTATTACAAATATGATATAAAATAGAGAAACATGTCTTCTACAGACATATTAAGACATTCAAGGTTTATATAAATAAGGACAGTGATAAAGAAATCTCTCTTTCCTGGCTCCTTCCACTACACAAGTATCAACTAGCATACACCTGCTGCTCAGAATATCATCACCAGGTAGAAAGAGATAAGAATTTACTTCATTTTTATGGGACAGATATCTCATCCTCGTTCCTCCTCTTTCCCTTGTTAGAGTTCCCTGCCTCTAGATAATCCAAGTAAAACAAGCCTGGTAGCCCTTAAAAGTAGTGATGACCTTTTATCTTAAGAGGGTAAGAAGAGCAGCTACAAAAATCTTTAGAAATAAATGAGGAAAGGTTTTGCTGAGGGAAAGGGCTAGTACTTGACAATGACTCAAAAGGAATTACCTGCAGTTTTCCATTCAAGCAAACAGCTTATGGAATAATGGGAATCTCTTTGGTTATTACATTAGTACCCATTCAGCAATTTGCAAATTAATTCAGGAGTATGCCATTGGCAAAGTTAACAGGTATCTTCCATTCATGTGAATGTCAGCCTCTAACTTACTCCTTCTTTTGCAATCTCAAAAATAAATAGCTACTTTCAAAGTCCTCTTACCAGCATCTGGTGAATACCAACATGATGGTAAATACTGGAATACAACCAGTAATTCCATTCTGCTTTGAATGAGTTTTTGCTTCATGTTTTCCTATGTCACACAGAATATGTAAAACACCTCAGGGTATTCAAAGGGTCATCTCAAGATCCTGGGAAACTGTACCTTGATAGAGTTCCTTGGTTCTGCAGTAAAACATATGATAAATCAGTAGGGAGGTAGAGTGAAAGATAAAAAAGACAGACAACTGTCTTATGAGTAAATCAACTGTAAAATCCAAATTATTCCAAAAACCAAGTTTTTGCAGGCTTAGGTATATCATATGATATGTATATGAAAAGAAGTCTGTCTGAATGCCAAAGCACAACTGAAAGAAAGAACTGAAAGAAAAGATTAGTCATACATTTGACAACTGTCCATATTCAAACTGCAATATTCACACAAAATTACAGCAGGCCTTGGCATAAGTGCTCACAAAGCTAGGAAGTGCAGAGAGTCATTATAATGTTTCCCAAAACACAAAGAACAAGCAGGAAAAAAAAATGTTCATTGCAGGAAATCTTTTCAATAACACAATGACAAAAAAAAAAGCAACTACCCTCAGAAAAGCATTTTGGTAGATTTACTGAGCAAAAGACTTGTGCTTCATAACTAAACACACCAGAAAACTATTAAAAAACAAAATTAAATAAAACATTCAAAGAATTCTGTGGAACAAACACAGAAATGGATATACGTTTAAAACTACAAGTGGAAAGCCAATAAAAAGTCAGGGAAAAAAATTAACAGCATGAGGAAATAAGTTTGGACTCTGTCCCTTTATAGATTATAACGTAGAGACAGTGACGGCAGAAAGAAAAATTTAAAGCATAATATTTTTCAATACTGAAAACACAGAAGAAAGATATAAGCATAATAAAGAGATGAGAAAAAAATGAATAGAGGTGGCAAGCTTCTTCTGGAGAACTTGGAGATTGCCAATCCTTCCCCATTCAACTTTGGTATAGAAAGGAAAGATGAAGACATTACGGAGAAGACCTGTGTGACAGCCTCCCAGAAATCTTTTACTTCACATATTATGAGATTTTTGGAGAAGTTGCTAGCATTTTGATTCAAAGCCAAGTAGAATTTTGTGTGTACATAAACAAAACTGTGTGTTATCATTAGTTGTTACCTGAGTTTACACTGAAGTCTAGATTTTCAGATTCAGCAGTCCCTCAACAAACAGATGGAACAAAGAAGGGTTTATTCTATAATTTAGGAAGCATTTGGCAGGTGTCAGTTTCACACCATTTCCCAACCATTAGAAACATGATTGTGACATTCACTGACCAACATTTAGAAACAATGATACAAAAAATGAATTACATACAGATACATAACATATTCTTGCATATGTTCTTGCCAAGTTGTAGCAAGTTAATACTATTGCTACAACTTAGCAAGAAACATCACCTTCTTGGAAGACATTTCCAAGTGAAGTATCACAGCAATCAACAGCTCACATTCATCAAGCCTGTGCACAAGTGGGGTGATGACAAAGCTGACATATCCTCTTCCCACCCATTTGTTCCATGACAGCAAAGAATTGGGCCAAGAATGACTTAATGTCAACATTAAATCATTTGTAAGGAAAGCAAAATATTCCTGAGGACAGAAAATCTTCCATATTGCTTCTATTTAACCTACAACAAAATAAAAAGGAAACATTTTGCCTCACAGTACAAACACACAAGTTACCAGAAAGTAGCAATTCATGCAATAATGAAATACTTAAAAGACTAATGGACAATACTGTGGCTAAAAATCTCTCCACCACTTCATGCTTGGTATAGCTCTTCCTACAGAAATACTTTCAGACTCTACTAAGTATCTACCAATATTCATTCTGCTCCTGAATTCCACTTCTTATGTAGTAATTATACTATCTAAGCCTCTGCAGAATTTTCAGTTGTATATTAGGCATACAAGTCAAATCAACAACAAAATTATCTTGATTTAGGAAAATGCCAATCAATTTTCAACTGGCTGCATGGCTTTTAACTAACATTGATACTTCTGAAAAAAAAAAAATCAGTCTTTTGGTGCCTTGAGTTAGGATCTCCAAGGGGCTGAGAGCAGAATAAATTAACTCAAAAAACTCTGAAGAACTAAAAAAAAACCCCCACATCTGTTGCTTTCAGGAAAACAATAACAAAAAGGGAAAAGAAAAAAATACACAAACTGTAAGTGAGGAAGTGTTGTAATCCATCCTAATAAATTCTCTGAATAAAGAAATATCATCACTCTGCTGATTAAATCTTTTGTTATCCTTGCAATTTCAAGGACCATCTAAGTCATCAAACGCATCCAATAATGCTGCTCAGTGATACAGAACTCACAGGAGTTATATATGCATAAATTAATAAAAATGCTCAATTAATTAAGAAAACATTTTAATCAGTATTTTCTTTTTACTGGCCAAAAAAAATGTGATGCAAAACAAAACCAAAAAAAAGTAGTCCTTAAAAGAGCATAAGCAAAGCATAGTTGATTTTTGACAGTGATCAAATGAAATTTGATGTAACATTTAGGAAATCAAATCTTGCGTGTGATTTACTGTAACTTCTTTATCCTATTCTAGCAATATATTCTATCTGGAAGGAAGCAAAACCAGAGCTATGAATGTCGACTTATCCAGGTATAAATTGAAATTGTTCAGGTGGACCCACGGTGTTTTACAGAAATGCTTGTACCTATGCTGAAATTGGGCAAAATAAATGCAATAGAACCATTGTAAGCACAGAGATTTGCTAAAGCTCAGGTAGCAAATGAGAAGAATATCCACAAATCCAAAATACTCCCTTGTCCCAAGGAAACATTCCATTTTGAAAGGGTTTCACAACTCCTTTCTTCCTCTTACTATTACCTGTATTACTATTATTCAGCTCTTTTTCCAGTTATTCAATATCTCCCATGAGTGCATATCAGCAACTTAGAAATTCTAATCATTAGATTACAAATTACATTCCAATCTAAACCTTTAAGTCACCATTTGTTTTACAATAGATTGCATTTGAGCAGCAACATAAATTAGACCAAAAACCTCAGCAGCCAACTTCCAGACAGTCCCTTCAACTTCTTGACTCTATGAGCCTAGTATGGGCAGTACCATTAAAACAATCTCTTCTCCCTGGTGACCAGCTATGGAACACAAGGAAATGGAATGAAGCTATGACAGCTGCTCAGATTTAACATTAGGAAAAGGTCCTTCATGGAGGACACCAGGTGGTTGCTCACCAGAACAGGCTTCGCAGGACTGTGGTCAAGGCACAAGCCCTGCAAGAGTTCAAGGTGCATTTGGACCTTGTTAGCTTTTAGGTAATCCAAGGAGGAAGTTGATGATCCTTATGAGCCCCTTCCAACTTGAGATGTTCTGATTCTGTTCAATATCTTACAGCCTGGATGTTGTGAAAGATGTACCTTAGCAAGTCCACTGGTGACTGGGAAGAGTTACACACCTTAGGGGACATTGCTGTGCTATAGAGGGAACACAACTGACTAGAGAAATGGGCTAAGAAATCTCAAAAATAAAAAAATAATAATTAAAAAACAAAGAAGGCAATGCAAATACTGTAACCAGGGTAACACAGCCCTATGCATAGTGTGGCACCTAACTCATCAGAAATCAGCTTTGCACAACAGAACATATAGGATCTGGTGGACATTCAAATAGACCTCAAAAGTGCAACCTTACAAAAATTGAATGCAAGGGCATACAAGATTGCACCAGATACACTGGAATCAGTGAGCAGAGGAAAATGATTATTCTCATCCACGTCAGCCAGACCACATCTTGAATAGTGTATTCCACCTTATGCTCCCCAGTATGAGACACAGTGGTTCAGCTGAGAGCCAACAAGATGGTTTGGGGCTAGAGTGTGGGATGTATAAGGAGCAGCTGAGAGAACAGTATCTGTTCAGCCTCTAAAAGAGAAAGCCATGTTGCTGTACAGAACTATTTAAAACCAGAACCAGACTTGCTGGGAAACATTCAGCAAAAAGATGAGAGATAGCAGATATAAACCAAAGCAAGGGAAACACAGATTAAAGGGAAAAATTGTTCTTATAACTAGTCGTCAAAATCTGAAACAGGTTGCCCTGAAAGACTAGGGGAATCTTCATTCTTGAAAACATAAAGAAGAATGGAACAAGGCCCAGAACAGCTCATGGTTCTTCAAAAACAGTCCTGCACTGGGAAGGAAATTATTCCAGAAGGTACAGAAAAAGCATAAATAGTAGAGATTGTACTGAGTCAGACTGGCTTCTTCAAAATCAGTTCTGCTCAAGGCAGACAGCAAGATCAGATCAATTCCAGAAGGTATAAAAATGGTCCAGAATAAAGGGAGAGATGTGATGGAATTTGTCTGGGATGGAGATAACTTTCTTCAGACCAATCCTTCTGGTACTGTGCTTTGTATCTGTGCCTAGAATAGTGTTGGTAACAAACCAACATTTTAACTACTGTTGAGCTGTGCTAGAACAGCATCGATCCAGCAGGCTTGGTGTGAGCAAAAGGCTGGGAGGGGGCAAAACTTTGACAGCTGACTCATACTAACTGTACCATATGACATCATCCTCAGGAAAACAAAATTCAAGGGAAAAAGAAAGGGAGGACACTTACAGTTTCAGCATTCACTATGCATGCAGAAACCCTGTCTTCCAGGAAGCAGTTGGACATCTGCCCAACTCCAGAATTTAGTGAATGAATGTGGGTTTTTTAACTTCCTTGAGTATAGAATTCTTGATTTCTCTATTAAACTGTCATTATCTTGATTCATAAGCATGTTCTCCTTCCCTGTCCCAACAGAGAGCAAGACACTGAGGTGACATTTGGCTGTTGGCTGAGGTCAACCCACCACAGACACCTATCAATTTGAAAGCCTCTGTGATTCAGTCATATTTCTTTACACATATTTCTCATGCATTCCATAGGCTTCAAAAATCACTTCATAATGCTGCAAAGTAGTTGTTACTCATATTAAAATTTGGATTGTCCTAAACTTTCTCACGTTTTCTTGATGTGAAAAGCATGACAAATTCCGTATGGGACAATATCATACAAAAGCCATATCTCAACTGTTAACGCAAGCCAATAATCTATACATTCCTATCTCTTCCATCACTGAAAACAATCTCAAAGAAGTTGGAAAAAAACTGAGAAGAATGATTAGATGACACACCATACTCTAAGTTTGTGCATGGGTATGTGTGAATTCTGACATATATAAAAAAAATTAAAGCATTTTTACAGTTGTGGGTGTTCACAGAAGATAGCTGAGCAACTGTTGTAACTTGACAGCCAAACAAAAAAATGTTGCCAGAAGCACTGCATTTGCCTCCTCCCAGGAAGAGAAAAAGCTGAAGGCAAATAATTGATGAATAGCCCACTAAGGCAAATCACAAGATCTGATGGTTAAGGTTTGGGCCTTTTGTTTGTTTGGTTTAGGTTGGTAGTAATGGGTTGGAGGGGCTTTGCCTATGTTTTCTTATATAAGCAACAATTCATTTTATCTCATGCAGAGTTGAAAACTATGCTAGAGTAATGGACTGCATTGGTTCCAAGTCTAATGAGCTGCTACAAATGTCTCGGAAATTTTTTTTAATCTAGAATGGGTTGTGTAAAAGTTAGAAAACACATAAACAAGCATCTTCATTGTCTAAGTTTTGACAGAAATACTGCATTTACATTAGTGAAATACAGAAGGATTGAAACTACTTAATGAAAAAGATTCTTTTGGGGGCTTCTGGATTATAAAATTTCTTTCCAACAAAGCCCTTTAAGGTTATGAACTAATTCTGCTGCATAAAAATGCTGCTTATCCATACTTCTTAGCTTCTTAGTATCTGTAGAAAATAAAATGCTTGCAGGTTTATGCACAAACCATAAATACTTAAATTTCCACAGAAATTTGTTTTGTGTTACTTCAATAATCATACAAGATTATTCAATTCCTGCAAGGGTACATTTCTGAGTTGTAGTCAAATGTCCAGCAGACCCCTCCATGTCCAGCTGAAACACTGGACTGTGCATGGGGGTATTCTGTCCCAGCTACAGTATTTTGCACTGTCATTTGTTGATGTTTTGGGAGAGATTTGTTGTCTGATTTTCCAGTCAGTTGTGATCCTTCTAAAGCACACTAGTGTGCAAATTCCTCTCAATCACTACATACATACAAAGAATTCATCATTTGCTAAATATGAGTTTGAACAAAAAAAAAAAAAAGAGTCATTAATATTCATATGAGAAAGACTACATTATATCAGATGACAGTAATAGAGAAATAAGTTAGTGATGTAATAATTAAAAGAACTGAGGGGAGATTTAAAACCATATTATGAAATAATTGTTGTAACAAATGGCCCGATAAAACATACACTTACACCAAGTTCAAATAATGTAGAACATACCCAACTTGAATTCAGCAAGTAACAAAATAAAAAAAGACCCACTTATTTATATCATTATCTCTTTTATTATATTCGTTCTTTCTGTGCAAAACACTCAACAAGACCCAGGTCAGTTCTGTCCTGTTGAAAAACAAACTATGAATTAAGAATTCTAAATTCCATGAATAACAACACTGAAAAAGTTACTTAACAGATGCTGAGGCATGTTAGTAAATCAAATGTGACAGATGAGTTATATTACAATGGACTACATATGGTATCCAGCTTTCCAATTTAAGATGTGAACTGTGATGCCATCAGGTTATTTTTACAGAGAACAGTGGGTGTAGGATATATTCCTGATTAAGAAATCTAAAATAAGCAAAGTAAGAAAGGGACACCTTATGGAGTAAAATGTTTAAAGAGCAATACAATGCATTAACATACTCTAGACACTACAGTTACATCAATCTATGTTCTCCCTTTCTTTAACATTTTTATTTGGCTATTCTGAGATTTTTCATTCATTAAAATTTAACTATCCACCCATTGCAACAGCTATCTCTTAATTCAGAATTTATCCCAATACTACAGAGTGGAACTTTTAATAAGCTTTTGGCAGGGAGTTTTGGGGAGCATTTCTTCTGTTTCGTGGTGAGGAGTTTTGCATGGTTGGTTGTGTTCTGTTCAGGGGGTGGAGGTTGTGAGGGGCAGGTTTTGACTGGTTAGTTGACTTGGTTGTTGTCTGGCCATTTGTTTTTATTGACTTGGTCAGATCAGAAAGAGGATGAACAGGAAAGGAAATGGAGGAACAGAATTTTAAAAAGCAACCAAATGAAAGCACATACATCCCGTCACAGTGAAATGAGGATCCTGTGCCTACCAAAGAGACATGAGATCAGAGTCAGATGCAACAAGAAGTTGTATGTGATGGAAAGTGAAGTGATCAGAGTTTGCTCTCCTACATAGTTCAGAACTCAAGTACAAACACACCTGTAGTCAAGTCTTACAAAATAGCTCAAATTTTGCTGCTTTAAAAAACCTCGAGCACCTGTCCCAGCAACAAGTCATTTTTTTGAAAAATATGTGAAATTGATTTAATTAGTAGTCAATTCTAAAAATGCTCAAATAGATCAAAGTAAATTCTCATCTATTAAGTGACTTGAAGCACTCAGAATTCTGAACTGCTACTGCAATGACTGCAGTCCAGCCAAACAATACTGAGCTCTACAAGTTAACGGCAACATAACAGATGAGTAGACAAACTCTGCCACGCTGTACTATCCACCACTCAGACAAAAATACAGGAGAGATAATATACCAGAAATTCATTTATCCAGCAACCTACATGTGGCCATTTTCCTTGAAGGATTTCAAGAATCAAAGTTTATATTACATTTTTAACATTAGATTAAGTACTTATTAAAAACCATGCTCTCTTTTCCTATCATTCCTTTTTAAGATAATGGGAAAGATCACAGAAAGAAAAACTTCCCACTTTCATCTTTTCTTGCCTTCTTTCCTGTTACTTTTGGGAGACTCCCTGAAGCCACATTGATGATTTTTCAAAGCATACATCATTCTTCTCTGGAACAGATATGCTATCACCAGCTGCCTGACTTAGAAAAGAATCAAGGTTTGTAAGGATTCACTGGGGGACACAAAACATTTCTAAGCTGAGTTCTACTGTTCCTAGAGTCTAAGCCTGTTTTAAGCTTCAAATTGTTTTTTATGCCAAATCTGGGAAGATTGGATACACTGGAACTATCAAAACAAAAACATCAGACTTCATTCAGCCCACTCAATTAATTAAAATATAATAAGAAAAGGCACAAAAAAATTAAGGTGCTCATCTCTCAAGGTAAGAAGAGATGTTAAAACTCCATGTTTAAGTTTCATTTGAAAATTCTTTGAGTAAAAATGTACGAAGTCAGAAGAATTTTACTTCAGAGGAATTAAACAAAGATAATATTGTGATTTCCAGAAATAAGTAAAACTTGCATGTAGTTTCTATCAAGAAGTAAAACTCACATGTAGATACATTCCTCGGCTAGCTAGTAAAAGCACACAGCATACAAATATGATGACAGGGATATAAGATGTCAAGGAGGTTTCACAGTGAGAGACAACTTCATGTCATGCCATGCAGCTACAAGAGCCCTGACAAAAGCTACTGAGCACATTTTACTTTGGATCAAAAGTGATAAGTGATGAAACTTCAAAACAAGGCCAGGCAACAGATCTGTTAGTTTATCAAAAAAAAAGCTCATCTTAGAGTTTATACAATTTTGGCAGCCACTGAAAATAAATGAAGCATCACATAAGCCAACAAAGAGAAAACAACTGGTATATACCAGATGATTCACCTGAAGACCCATAGCTGAGTGTTGAATGTGTCACTGTTTTTTTAAGTGTATAGATATGATCACACACACTACTGCAGTGCTCTTCACTATCCTCATGACATGTCTCTACCTGCTAATCAGGAGCTATATACTAAGAACTGTCTCCATGACAAACCATCAACCATAGCAAAACAGTCAAATTCAGTGTCATGAGCATTGATACAGACTGATTCTTAAGATAGCAGCTAAGTGATGAAGGGGAGGTAACTCTCTTTGCATGAAGAAGTCCAAGAGCTCAGAATGAAACCTACAACATAGCACTTTGAAAAGAAACAGAAAAGAAGAGGTCATGTTCCCTTTGTCACAGGGGCTGTAATGAAGTCAGAACCAGGTCTCATGAGGTAATTTTAAGTTCATGTAGAAAAATACAAGATCATCCAGTCTTCTACAAGCATTTAACTTACTTCGTCAGAAGAAGCTTCATGCCAACCGAAAAATAAATAGAATTATTTCTTCATTGGGCTAATAACAAAATAGTCACAACACAGTGTTTCAGAGCATTGTAATTCAGTGTTCTTAATAACTTCACTTGTATTTTATGTGAACACCAAATGATTTGATATAACCTTTCAAAAAAGATTCTTCTTGCTGAAATAAAAAGAACCTTTGGAAACTACAATGAAGGAGAAAGAAAACCACTTGACATGATAGATCCTGAGAGAGTAAGCAAAATTACACAGTATATAATGCTTTCCTCATTTACTCAAAGTTCAATACTTAAAGAATACAATTATACATAGTCTCACATTTTGCGTAAAGAATGCAATCACAGCAGTAAGAGCACACATATAGCTGCTTTCTTGCAGCATACATTAAAAAAGGTAATTTACAAGGTCTGTAGATTGCTGGGTTTATTCTCTGTTCCTAAAGGAAGTTTTTGGATACCATCAAGGAGATAACAGGCAATGGAGTTTAAAATGAAAAATAATCTCTAGATATTCCCTACCTCTCTCACTACAACCAAAATTTCCTTAGACCATCTGTTCCTCTTTAGGTATAAAAGCATCTAAAACATTAAATATTACATAGTCATCCTACAGAAAAAAAATTCTGTTGCTAAAAACAGGAATTAAAAAAATATATATTAAAGGGCAACTGTTAATGAATTAATTTGGGATTATAGAATTTTTTACCTATTTTGACATATTTCATAAAGGATCAAACATACTTGTTTGTTTAGGGTGGGCTGTTTCCATAAGCCATACTGTTAAGTTTTATATTCACATGGAGACTACGAATAAAAGTAAAACTGCTCAATGAACAGTGACAAACGACACTTCAGTTAGGCAAATCAACAGGGAATTATAGTATTTTGAGAAATCCATACCAACCCTAACATTTCTATTACAGATCTCCACAGAGTTTAATAAAGGTAAGCGAAGACATCACAAGTGATGCAGTGTCACTCCCAGCAATCTTACCCAGAAAGTCAAAAGCTGATGACCATTAGCAGACTTCCATTATGACTATGTATCATACAGGCATGTTTCCAAGGCATAATTAAATACAAACACATAGTATCTTAACGGATAAGAGCTGACAATTTTCCTCATAAAGAACATTTACTTCCTGTCTTTACAGCATTTTCTTTTCTGTCATAATATAAGCCATGAACCAGACCGCACACCATGTGCTCAGAACAATCCCACCATGTAAGAAGGTAATCCCTGAAGTTTTTTGAAAACTGTTCAACACATTTCCAAAGCTAACAAGCCTCACATTTAATGACCTCTACCAAGAAATCAAGTTCTCAACAAAAATACAATGAATTAGTGTGCACTACAGTAGTACACTACATAACCTAATAAAACTAGGAAAGAGAATTTAGGCTGAAGGAAGATGTCCTCTGAGCCAAAATAACTTGAAAAAGAATCAAGGCAGAAGAAGTTATGCTACACTGAACATCAGGTTGATGCTCAAATCCTTCAGTAAGTAAGCAAACACCAAAGTCCAGGAGGGTGACTAGACCAGCAAGTCCAGTTAAATTTTCCAAAAAAGTTTTAAACTAACCATTTGTTAGTGCTCTCTTTTCACTATATGGCATGAATCAAATTATTTCCAACCTAGATATGAAACCACTCAGGGCATTCTTGTTGTAAATTCCTTAAATGGATGCCAGCAATGTTTCCTGGCAGAAACACTCACAACTGTCAAATGTTTTGCTAGCTAAAGAGATCTCTATTTTTTATTTCAGAGAACTCACAGTATCCGCCAGTTTTGCAATCCTACAACATTTGTTACAGGACAAAACAAAGCCTAACTTTAAAATGCTGACTGAAAGCCAAAGAAAATGGTTTGATTTCTAACATTTTGAATAGTATGCCAAAAATCAGCAGTAAGTTAGCTCAACTTGAACAATGTCAAAGCCAAATCCTTCTTGACTACTGTAGTAATGAGAGCCATGTCAAAATACTTCTTCATCACCACAAAGTTCTAGATGGCAAATATTCACATGTCCTGCAAGATTCACTCTCATAGCCAAGAGAGACCTGGTATGTCTGTCTAGTGAGGGTGCTACAGCTGTCCACCAAGAGAAGGAGTAGCCATTTACAACACTGACATGAGATGTGGACACTTCTGTGAAGTTCAACCCACACCCTTTCCCCAGAGGTTACTACTATCATGTAGTTACTGCTCTATATGATACTAATACAGCAGCTATATGGAAGTAGGGGTAACTGCCATCATAATGAAGAAGTGGAAATCATATTCTTTGTTGCTTCAGCACTTCCTTATCTATGGAAAACATCAACCCTCTCAGGTACACTTGAGAAAAACAGTTCCCTCCATTTTGCAGGAAAAAAAAAATTAGTTTTTTATATTAACAGAAGTCATTAGTAACAGTTAAGAATTTGTAAGTTTCTTTGTAATCCTACATCTACTGTTTAATTTGTCAAGGGTGTATATCTGGATATTTAATTCTCTGGGCTCTTCCCAACCCACGTGACTATTCAGATCCTGAAGCACCTTTACAGACTTTGCCTCATCACCTGTCTGAGAGGGCAAAGCTTTAAAGAAATGGTTATGTTCATAGGAAAGCTCCTGAAAAAGCACTACCTTGTAACTCCATGAATCTCATCTGATTCTAGACACGATCACGAAGGATAGGCCATGCCACTGTGGCTGATTGAATAAATTTGAAAACAATTTTAAATGCAAAAATGGAAGCGTAGTAACTGTGTCTGACAAGAAACTTTCCCTCCTGCAGGACAAAATGTTGCATTTAATCACTATCTAATGTCACACTTGAAAGATTTATCTATTTCATTCAGATTAAGTCCTTGCTGGAACAGATAGAGTCAAAATTATTTTGATATGCTTGTCTACTACTAGATTTCTACAGCTGGAAGAAAAATCTCAGCAGTTAAGCTGGTGATATTTCTGATCTTAACCATGACAGTTAGGTTTAGTACACTCCTCTCCAGCACACAACAGACATGGACAAGTGTACACACATCACTCCAGGAACAAGCACTAGCTATGGCTCTGCTAATTAGGCTTGTGAAAGAGAGACAGCAAGTTGGACAACTGTAACAGTAACACAGTATTATGCCATTTCTAGACCAAAGGCAGAGCACATGCAGTCAGAATATAAACAGGGAAAAAAGTCTTAAACTACCCAACTATTATAATAAAGTGGAGATGACAAAAACTTGATTCTCAACAATCTTGGATGCTACTCCTCTCCACTTTCTCATTCTTCTCCTCCCCATAACTATCCTTTTTTCCCCCTTTGGAAAACTTAGGTTTCCTCATTTGTTTTTTTAAGGCTGAAAAGAATTAATGGGATGAGAAAATAGTTTTCTGGAGATGTTACCATGGCCATGAATAATTGCACTAGTTTTGAAAACAACATTGCTCTATTTCAGTTGCTGAGCAGGTGGTCTGCTAAACCTTAAAAACTATGTCTGTTAGTTAAATGTTCATGTAAATATTTCATTAAGTAATGCTTATTATAAGCCAGGAAGCTTAACACTATTTTATGTGACATAGACTACAGAAATTATTCTACAAAGGAACAAAAAAGGGAATTCAGTAATTTTTGGTTTTTTTTAAATCAAAAGGAAAAATGATTGTGAGTTCTAAATTAAATATGCCTGTCTGGGGAAGATATATCTGGTTTCATCTCATCATCGTATAGTCTAGACAAATAAGAACACATTATCTCTTTGCTCTCTCTGTTATAAACCTTACTCTAGTACTTTTAAAAATATTTTCTTAAAAAGAATACTTTATAAATAATTTAAGGAAGTGTAGGACACATTCTTCTGCAACACCTTACTGATTCCTATAACAAATTTTGTTATTAATCTCTTTGTGGTCCAAAGCAATTAAGATGAAAGGTCTGAATCATGAGTCACTTTTAGTTGGACAGACATTAACAGTCACTGCATTAGTTTTTCTATAAAGCCAAGAGATTATGTCAGGTTGACTGTTGCACTCTCAGTCAATTAAACACTACCAGAAGCAGCCTAATTTCTCTGTCAATTTGTTTTACTTCCCAGCATTTCCCCTATCTGCAAGTGATTTAAACCTAAGTGTTAAATCCTAATTTACATCCTAAGATGTAAATAAAACATGGGATACAAATTATATTTTAAAGAGTATTTTTATTACTATTTTTCTTTCTTTATGTTTCTAACATTGAGAAATAAAACCTTTCCCTTGGACAATTTTAATTACCACATTATTTGTTTTTTGGCGAAACAGAGAAGCTCTCCTATTATTACCATAAAAAGCAAAATCACCTGTCACAATTCTTACTAGTTTGTCAGCACAGAAGAGTGTAATTTATTTGCCTTGTGGTAACATATTTTTCTACACTTCAGAAGAATTATTGTAGAGATGGTGCAGCATAATGGTGTAATTCAGAGATCCAAAAATAGGCTTCAACTCTTATTCAACTGAAGGTGAAATGGAAAAAATAAAATATTATAAAATAAATAAAATGAGAAACTATTCTGTTGTCTTTTCCTGGTAAATCACTTGCATTCTGCCTGTGCATTTTTAAGTAATGCAGCAAGACCAGTGATGACTGCACAAGGAATTACAAACAACATAATCCTTGAAGTGCCATTATGGAACTGCCCAATCATTTAAGCATAAAGAACCTTCCAGCTCTGTAATAACTATTTTAACAAAATAAATGTCAAAGTCATACAGCTACAAGGGTCCTACATGGACCACAGCACTACAGAGCAAATCAAAAAGGGACCTGGAGTAAGCTTCACAGTGCTCCTCACTCATAGGGGTAAGAAGGAAGATAGATCTGCATATAAGTTAATAAAAGCAAGACGAGAATTCTTGTACTGATCTGCTAAACCAAAAGACATCCATTATAACATGACACAAAGATCTCCATACACTAACAGGTGAAGATAATAACATTAAAGTTTCTTCAACTTCAAATGGGAGCCCCTAATTATTCTGCAGATTAGATTTCAAACTGGGCATTCAGAAAAGAAATGCACAGAGAAAACAAACTTGCCAATACCCTGATGAACATTAAACATGACCAATATGAGTACAAAAGGATATAAGCCATATCTCCAGAGTAATGTTTAGCTGCCTAATGACAAAAAGCAGTTCTCCCCTAGTAATCCCTGCCTCATTCAACATGCACAATAAAATGAGAGAGGAGCTCAACAGATAGAAATGTCATACATTTATCCCCAACCTTTTTTAATTTTCTTCTACAGTGACAGGCAAGATGGAAAAAATTATCATGTGCAGTTGTAATACATACTTGTGTACACCTGCAAAACCTGCAGGGCAACTTCAGCCTGCTGTAATATTCAAAGCAGGTACCAGTGCTTAGGTGCTACTGTCTGTGTGTTCAAACACTTAAATTAATGGAACATTTTGCCTACACCACCGTCAGACCAGCACCTCAGATTGGATGCCTGTCTTCACAGAATCGCAGAATGACCCGGGTTGGAAGAGACCCCAAGGATCATGTAACTCCAACCCCCCTGTCTAGCAGGGCCACCTAACAAACACATCTACTAGATGAGGTTGCCCAGGGCCTCGTCCAGCCTGGTCTTGAACACCTCCAAGGACAGGGCATCCACAACCTCCCTCGGCAGCCTGTTCCAGGACCTAACCACTCTCCTAGTAAAGAACTTCCCCCTAATATCCAACCTAAATCTTCCCTCCTTCAACTTGTATCCATTTCCCCTAGTCCTGCTATTGTCAGCCCTTTCAAAGAGTTTACTTCCTTCCTGGGTGTAGGTTCCCTTCAGGTATTGAAAGGCTGCAATGAGGAGCTGTGCCTGCCTTCCTTCACCTCTCAAACCATGCAGGTGATGTTCAGACGATGATCTTCTTAACTAGATCCTCATCATCTCCTTTCTTCTGTATCTTCATCCAAATCACATCCTGCCCGTTCAATTCTTGGGGTTTTTTAGCAAGCTACACCTTTCTAGCCTATAAAGTACTACTTCTCCTTCTTACTCCAAGCACTCATCTCTCCACATTTGTTCCCTTACATATTATTTTCCCCTCCTCCTTAGCTTTTGCAGGACTATTCCTTCTCAGCAGCTTTCTCTACCAGAGCTCCAGGTCAGCAGGTGGAGTTGGGCTGCTTACACCTTGGTCTCACACTGCCCAAACCACTCTACAGTTCCAATTTCAGAGAAATACAGCTTCAGGCCAACCATTAAATTCAGAGAGGTTTTAGCCATTAAAGTCTAAGTCTCCCCAGCCCAAGAAGAGTTGTTTTCAAGAAGAGATGTTTTCAATATCTGCAACTTTTCACAAGCAAATAAATCTTCTGAGGAAGGGAAGAAACACATTCCAGAATCAATCTGCTTTGTTTCAAGGCCCTGTCCTGAACCACCAGTGCATGCAAGTTTCCAACAGCATTTGACAGTTATCTTTTTCCCCCAGCTCAGCTCTCTAACCTTGCCAAAACCTTCAGAAATTTCTCCCGAAAAGACTGGCAGCCATCCTACAGCAAGTTTAAAGCTGGGCAAAAGTCATAAAGTAGTGCCTGGCATCAGGAAAACAAAACTTGAAGTAGGAAATACAGGTAGGAGAAGAGTATTCATCATGTATAACACCACATTCTTCAACTATTATCTCAACCATTTCCTAACTTTGACCCAAAACTACCTACTGGGTTTTCAAAGAAACTTAAATTTTCCATATGTTGCGATTTCCACTGCCTGTCTGTGGAAAGTTGTTTTATTCAAATTATTTTCACTTTTTTGGTGGTTGTAACTGGTTGCCTCTGTCTGAATAACCTATCTCTACACCACCAGACATAAAGAGCTGCATCTGCTATCAAATACATTTTCATGATATTGATGCATTCGCTTCATGTGAATTTTCTTTTAAGAAAATTCTGCAAAAAAGAAAAGAGTTCCCTTGTGCTGTGAATTTGGTTCTTTGCTCTGGCAGACATATTTCATTATGAGAACTTTTTCATCAATTTCTTGAAGCTCTAATGCAGTAAGATAGTTTGATATACACTATTGGGGGGGGGGATATTCTACTGATTAGAAATTCTGACTTCTAAAGTAAATGACAGTATTGTCTGTGCATAAATTTGTTCTCACATCAGCATTGTCTTACTCTAAGAAATTCTGTCCTTGCAATTATACCCACACATTTACACATCACTAACATACTCTCTCAAATTTCATCTTACCAAAGAAGTCAAGCTCTCAACTATTGACATGATACCATGATACCTGTCAAAGAAGACTGACAGTATGTTTTGATTTGAAAACCAAACCTGATCTTACGTACACTTTAGTATATAAGCACAGCTGAAACTTTATCTGTCACATTTCCTTAGCACAGGCTCTTTGGTAAATTCCTAATATCTTTTCCTAATTTTCCTGTGCCATTAAGCTCAGAATATCCTTTCCTCCAAAAACAGTTTAAGAACTTGATTAACACTGACGTCAAAACCATAATCCTGCAGTTGTCCAGATTAATTTTTCCCCCTCTATTAAAAAGAGTTTAGATTAAAAAATCTAGCTTGACAAGCAGCAAGTAATTCAACACATTTTGTATGCCACAGCATAGTCAAACAAGGAGGCAGCAAGCACATGACCTAAACCAGGTGGGTTTTTTTCTTTTCTACATAATACTTAACAAGATAAATTACAAGTTTACTCTTTAAAGTTCCAATAAGAAATTAAGGTTATGTGAGCAATCACCACTCAGAGGCCCAGCTCTACAATCCCTGAGGACCACAGGGGTGACAAATGGCAGACAGTAACATAAAGTAGGGACTTGGAGGAAGAAAGAGCCCATCTAGATGCCTCCCAGGGCTGTCCCAGGAAAGCTCTGGCCCCAGTGTCCATGTGTAAAAATGATTCAACATCACAATAAATCAATATCAGAACACCTACTGGACAAAGGAGAGTCACTGCCCAGGGCTGTGGGCTATATGACAGAATGCAAGGGAAGGGCATTTAGAGATTGCATTACCATGATTAGTTTACTGGAAGAAATGAAGGCAGGGAAGGCAAAGATTTGTGGAGTAAAAGGTGTGAGAAAAGAGAGGAATAAGTGGATAAAAAGGGCCAGCTGCATGCAAATAGTCTGACTGGTGTGCTGGTTGGGTCAGATGCCTGGCCATGCCCTGGCCCTGTCAATGCAGTCCATTCTATCCAGCCACTGCAGAGAGGCAAATAGGCATATAGTTACAGGCTAGTGCAGGCATGTCTACAGGGAACGTACCTTCAACCTCGCTGCTGGTTTTGCCTCATACACAGAGACATGGGCTGCTTGATAAGGTTCAAAATATTACCCCAGCACATGGGAAGAAAAAGCTTTTGAAAAGTGCAACACAGCTCATGTTTAAAACAAGATTGTCTTCTCCCATTCCACATACAGCAATCATCCTTTTTCATTCCATCGACCAGTTATGTCCCTTTTCCACCGTTTTTCCACTCAAACAATTTCACCCACTTAATATCAACTTCTCCTATCACAGCTATTTCCTCCCTCCTTTTGACTTCCACGCCACCCCTACCTCAGATTTTACAGGCTCATTTTCCTCTACTTGGCTTAGGCCTTTATCCATTTTCTACAACTTCACCTTAGTCTTCCTTTCCATTAAATTCTTTTTATCATTTGCTTTTTGAATTACTCAACCACTCTTCCAGTAGGGATAAAAACTGCCCCTTACACACTCTGGCATTTCTCTCCAGCTTTCTTCCTGCTTGCCAAAATTCACTCTTTGTAACATCGCCTTTCAGTGTCTTTCAAAGAGAAACACATACAGTTGAGGTGTTCTTACTTAAATAAAACATGGATATTTTCAAACACTTACTGTCTGAACAGGGTTAGTAAAAAGGTTTTTTCACAGAGGACAGAATAAAATCAACACACTATTACTACAAATGCAGTTCAGAAGATTCAAAAAATTCAGAATATGGTTTCTCACAAGGTCCAGAGACTGCTCAAGTAAGAAATTCAGCAGGAAAATGGTTTAGCTACTTCTTTTCCTCTCCTCCGCTGTGTGTGGCTGCAGAAGAGAGACCACTTTCACGTACTTCTATTGACAGAATTTGCTTTCTTAGGCTTTGCTCTACTTTTAATTGCTCACCTTACCAACTCCAGCACATACATATATGACTGCAAAGTTGAATTCAGTTCTTTACTCTAGCAAGAATTTATCAAAAAACTTTTTTTTTTAAGCATTTTGCCTCAATTGGACAGTCAGTCCCTTTCTCTGAGCTCCCCAGAATAGTGCATGCCACTCACTGGCTGTGAAGACCAGCATTTGAGAGGCATGTGGAGATGGAATTGGTTTGGGCTTTTTGCAGGTGTGCTACCTTCCATGCAATACCCTATTTGCCTGTCAGGACTTCCACTAACCTCAGGCATGGGGTTTACACTGTTCCATTTCAAAAAAGGAATTATATAAAAAATGAAGTCATGACTGGAAATATTTGCCAGCTTCACAGAAAAGCATCAGTCTTGATGAAACTCATGGCCATCATCTGACCCTTTTAATGCCTGGTTTACCCACATGTAGAGCTAGGTACAGACACAGACAATTTTATACACTGCAATAAAATTATTACCACTCCCCAGAAAAACAACTTGGTCCCATTAGCTGACCTGTGTTTGGCTGCACTTGGCAGAACAACTCTGGTCAGAAGAGACCATGCTACTTTGAAGAGACAGCAGACATCTATTATAGGGAGTTGGCACTCAGGATTTTGATTTGGATTTCTCTCCAAAGCAGCAGTACAGACCCTATGAGCCTGAAGCAGCAGCAGTGAGGTAAAGTAACAGACTATCCACTGCAGGCCAGGATGGAAACACGCCTGCTGAGTTCATGGATTACATGCCAAGGACCATTCATGCAGCCTGATGCCAGCATCACACATGGAAAATTTTAAAGTACAAGGTTTTCCCTTGGGAAGCATAATCATCCTTTCCCTATGAGGGCCCAAGATCAGGAGAACATGATTAGATTTAGATCTGTTACACACTTATTTTGTGCCAGCATGTGGGACTCACTTCACAGCCTACTTCTGGGCAAGGTTTTTTCCTTACTTCCATTAATCACATAAAGGTCCCTGAACAGCAGAGCAATACAGAACTCACTGCAGCTGTCTCCGTGCTCAGACAGAAGAGATGGTAACAACAGAACTGGAGTCATCCTCACATTATTGTGCTACTCAAGTGAGTTGCAGCCAATGACTTCCAGGATTAATGCTGCAGTCCACTTCATTCTCAGTTTCCTGTCATCACTTACTAAGTCCTACAATGTCTTACACCAGACTTAGGCTTTCCCTTAAAACTATGACCAAGTAAACTCATGCACTCTTGTCTTACCAGAAGACAGCTCAGAAAGTTCACTTCTCCATTGGCTACAAATCTTACTCTAGTCCTTATTTTATTACTACTTGATCTCATGCCAAAATTTTGTCCCTTAGGCGAGGTATGTATCTAGCTTGGCTCACATTACATCAATTTTACATCCAAATCAATGTATAAATAATTTTTTTTCCTCTCTGAACCTTTCTTCCATGCTTAAGAAATCCCTTTCTTGTGTAACATCATTGGTATTTCCAAAATTCCACCTGGGAAGACTTCGGAGAATACCTTAGGGAAAGCAGGAAGGGGAAGAAGTGGGGGAAAAACTCAATCTCCTGTGATATGTGCAGTCATCAAGCTATCATAACACAGACCACAGAGTCCAAGAAGGCAAAGAAGCTACTCCCATGACTGCAAAAACAGCCTAGTTCTCCCTCACTGTACTTTCATTTGGAATATCTTTTCCTCTCCTGTAGAGAGCTGAAGGGCAGAAAATGCAAAACAAGGATTGGTACACTAATGACCTGAAACACACTTACACTCTTTGATCCAACATGACCAAAACAATTATGACATACACAGAAGCCATCTCCTAAACTTCCTCACTGGAAGCCCAAACCATACAATACCACAACAATCACAGATCCAAAAGTTCTTGCAGAACTGTCATGCCACTTCCCTCTCCCAGCTTGCCCTCTGTAAAGCTGTGCAACACAACATACAGAAAAAATCACAACAAAAGGAAGTAGCTAATTGGTATACTCCTATAAATATCAAGAAAAAAAAAAAGACAAAGAAACTGTTCCTCCTAAGAAAATGGAAATCTTTACAGGACATCAGTTAGTGATCCCTACCTTGCATAAAGAACTTAATTTTGTGATAAAAAGCATCTGATTTTTAAATTTTCAAACTGACCTGCTGAACAGATTGGATATGCTCAAGTTTTTCAGTATTCTGAAGTACTTTGCATCCCACATTTTCCACCATGTCTCACAATACCCAATACTGTAGTACAGTCAAATATTATACATCCCTTTTGTGGAAATCATGTTTGACATCTAATTTTGTCTACCTAAAAGTCCATTTGAAGGTACAAACAATCTGAACTTGGTTATTAGTTGGTGACAGGCAATCACAGAAACATTCCCAGCCTATGCTCTTTGATCTGCCCAATTTATATATACTCTACTGAAATCTGAGGGATTTGACTAACATTTTTTCCACTACAAAGCACAACCACATTGCTATAAATGAAAGTCAACTTAATACCATAGTGTTTGGCTTTGCAAAATTGCTATCAATTCTGCCTAATACAAAGTTTTGACAATTGTTTCACCTAGCTATTAATTGCCTTTTAAAGAAACACCAAGAATGGATTTCAGTTGTATAAAATAAAACCTCTACAAATTTAGAGAATTTTCAAGCTACCATTGATTGCACACCATTAGCCTAGATTAGCAACACGTTTCCTTCCTTTTCATTAAGAAAATTTTAGATACCACTAAAATATTCTTTTCTCTTTACCCTGACATTTCCAGTAAAAGCTGCATTTAGCTCCATTTTCTTTAAACTCCTTTCTGTGTCTTATTTGTTCTTTATAGAGGATGAGTAGGTGCATATACACAGGACATTTCTGCAGATTAAGAAGCACTGACTCTAACTGCCTGCTTGGCACTGTCTGTGCAAACAGACAGAGGAGATAACGCTGCCAGCTACTTCACTCCAAAGCCCTAAAAACTCAGCCAAGCCCATTCTATGTAGCAGCTAATGAGATAAGGTTTCATGTTGTGCTTCTCCAGCAACCTCCCAGGGCAGCTATGTTCACATGTCATAGGAACAGACCAAGAGAGATGGGTCAATTCCAGAAGACACTCTCATGAAAAAAATCTTGCCACAGACAAGCAAAGGCAATGGGACAAAATTCACACAGGACCTTTATAACTCTTCCTACACAGAGGCTATGAGAAATGCTTTCAATGCCTTGAACTCAAGCTTCGTTGTGCAAAGCAACATTTTTTTTGTAAGATGATTAAACAGTTATAAACATAGTAATATCTCCACTTTGCTTTTCAATAACAATCTTTGGAAATTAACATTATACTCTTCCTCAGCTCAGTGCTGTCAGCACCTCTCACAACTGCCCAAGACCGATCCTGCCCTAGAATCAAGAGGACAGTATCATGGCCATGCAGTTCCCACAGCACTTGCAATTCTTTTGCATCCCGAGAACTATTCAATAGAAAGAACTATATGAGACAAGTAGCACTGAAATGCCCGAGGGAGTTACAAAACAGAATAACATAATAACAACATCCAACTCCCTACTAGTAACAAATTGTGGAGCTCTAATTAAAAAGATTCAATTTTCAATATATGTCTAGCTGTCAATTAACTTTGGGAGGAAAAAAAAAAAAGCACTGAAATACTGAGATAGCTATACAAAACCAGGCAAAGTTATTTTACTGTTTCATGCAGTCTAGTTTTTAATAGGTGTATATTCCTCTTTCCTGAAAAACTTTTCACCTGCTGCAGGGTGGTTGGAACTAGATCATCTTTAAGATCCCTTCCAACCCAAACCATTTTATGATTCTATAAAATTACTAATACACACACCTTGAGAAAAGACTACCAGCAGATGTACCAACTCCCAGCCAAATCATTCCAGCAAGACTCACAGGCTACAAAGAAACTTTGGAGAAGAGAAGGCTCAGATTGACCTCATAGTAGCTTATCAAAACCTCAAGGGGGGGACTACAGAAAGGCAGGGGTAGGACTTTTTAATAGGATATGTGATGGCAGGACTAGGAACAACAGATACAAATTGGAAGAGGAAAGATTCAAGGCAGATATAAGAAAGAAATTCTTTACGGTGAGGGTGGTGAAACACTGGAACAGGTTGCCCAGAGAGGTTGTGGATGCCCCCTCCTTGGAGGTGTTTAAGACCAGGCTGGACAAGACACTGAGCAGCCCCGTATTGTGGGAGGTGTCCCTGCCTATGGCAGGGGGTTGGAACTAGATGATCTTTAAGGTTCTTTCCAACCCACTGCCCACACTCTTTAACAATGGAGTAATAGGGCACATTTGGGTCATTTCATTCCTCAGTCACATGAAAGGATTCCCAAACTGCCTAGCTAATAGAAATTTTCTCAAATTTAATAAATGCTGCAGTATTTGAATAAGTTTTTTCCTGGAACATGAACCCACTTCTTTCACAAGGCCAGTTGCTTAAAGCCAGACAGTCATTCTGATAATATAGAAGTATTTAATTGCAGCAGTCATACATAGAAATCCCACATGAACTTGAACAGGATGAGAGTTTCTCTCATTATCCATCCTGACACTATATTAGTTGATGTGAGTTGTAGTTGACATATGAATAATTGCAGTATGAAAAACAAATAGTCACATCTACTTGGAGATTTAGCTCTACAGGTTTCATTGGCAGCATACCTGACACCAGAGAACCTGAGAGCCTTGAAAGTAAGTATCTAGAGATGTCAAATTAACACACAAGGTTTTGCAAACTAGTTTCTGCAGCACAGAATTCAGTTGCTATTAACTAATAACAATAATTTAAAAATCAGCTTTTAAATGTCTGAAAAGACAAGTGAACTTTTTGTCATGACATGAGGACTACCACAGCTCTGACTACACTGAACACTGAAATGAAGCAAGTTCATGGAGTTAAGGTCAGGTGTCAGTACCATACAGAAAAGTTTCAAGCACTGCCAGTTTGACCTATCTACATACCTTAAAAGGGTATCATTCATTTAGCATGCATTTGCCTTACAACTTCATTTTTGAGATTTGAAAGCACCCCTTCCTAAATTTTGTCACAAGTAATTAGTAGTGTGAGAAAAACATTAAGCTCTCCCCATGATGAGTGCTGTGAAACATTCAGAATAAACCCGCTATGCAAGTCTAATCAGAATAACAACTCCCTCGGGAATGATCAATTTGCAAATCTCTCAAACACCTAAAAAGTGTAAGAAAGTTGTTAAAAATATAGCAGGGTAATCATGAATGAGCCAAACACTGAATTTTCTGAAGTCTTAAGCAAGTAGCTGTTCTTCAGCAGAACAAAGAGAGAAGTATGCACAGGAGATAAATAGAGGAGGTAATGGCAGACAACATTTAATCATCGTGACAGCTTCACTTAAGTATGGATAAGCCTTATGGCCAGGAATATCAGACTCTAGCAGCATTTCTAGTGTTATTAGGAAGCATCATCACCATACTTCCAAACACATCTTTGTGTGGTTTGAACACTGGGAAACACACTTGAATGCTCACAGGTTGTTCAGTGCTACCTTTGTTAGTTAATATTCCAACTTTCCTTTTTAAATTGTGATTCTCCATTTGAAACTAATGCCCCACTAAGCAGCAAACCTCTAAGTTCCATCATTGTTAATTGGTTTCCTTCCCTGCTGTAACACAAAATGCACAGAACACACATCTTCTCACCCCCCCTCACCCAAAAGACTCAGAGGCAGAACCCCAAACAGAAGGGTTTGTTTTTCAACATGAAGTTCAAAGAGCTTAAAATTACTTTTCTTTTTTAAACAAACACTGAAAATAACAAGTGTGACTTTGGCATTACTTTAATCAGTTTAAACGTGAAGACAGGAACTCTAATTAAAATCTGGAACTCTAGCTGTAAGAAACTGCTAATTAGTTCTCAACTTTTTAATGAAGTACTGTGGCAGCATCCGTATTAGCTGCTCAGTATTAAAAAGGAAATGTTCTGTAAACCAAGCTCCATCTCTCAGGCTGCACAGCAGTTTGTATGTTTACTTCAAGCCATGGTCACAGGAATTTAAGAAAACACACTTTAGTAAATATCCAGCTCTCCATACAGAGTAAGATAATCGAATTTTGGGGCACTTCAAATGTAGAAATAAATACATGACAGCTCACTACCTTTCTGTGAGACAATAAAGACAATTTAAACTTCTCTAAAGCAGTTGGCTGTATTTCCCTCCTTTCCATTCGTTCTTGACTACAACTTGCAAATACAAGTAAAGGAAGATGGGGAAGTGAGAGAAGGCATTCTACACCGCTGTTCCCCAGAAGTCCATAAAAAAATAAAAGGGATAGAGGAAAAGTGAGGAAAACTGCCAAATTAGAAGAAACCTCGGATTCGAATAGTGGCAACAAAGCATGCTGATGGCACTGGACGCCTCAACACCTTTGTTCACGTTTCCACTATTTCCAATACCTCATTTTATAGGGGTTGGTACCTCTACTCCCCAAACATAGAGTACCAACGAAAAGGAAAGACTGAAAGAAAAAAAACCAAACCCCCAAACCAACTAAAAATTACTAAAAAAATTATTACAAAGGACAAGTAAGTTCCCCAGCATTCCCAAGCTACGTTTTCCCGATTCTATTTCCTCGTTAGCAAGTCGCTACATGCCACACTTAAATGAGAAAACCATCACATTAGAGCACGCTTATCCCGATGTTAACCTTGGGATAGGATGTGGCATCTCCGGCGAGGTGGGAGGTGGGCTGGGGGAGGGCTCCGGCGGAGCGGGCGCTGCCCAAGCCGCGATGCCCGCGGCAGCCCCCGCTCCCCGGCAGGTGCCCGGCTGGGGCGCTCGGCGGCAGCTCCCTCCAGGGGAGCGTCTCCGATCTGAGGTTTTACAGCAACAGAAACTCCTTTAGATGATTTCTCCAACAGCAAAGAGGGTGGGGGCGGAGGGATCAGGGTAGCCGGGCCCGCTGCTCCGTACCGGCGACCAACAAAGTGTCGGCCCAATGGAATGGTGGAAGGAGAAGCCGAGGTGCCGAAAAGACCCGCTCTCTGCCGGCACCCGCGACAGGAACCCAGCGT
>VZTY01026069.1:23652-69232 GCA_013400935.1 Turnix velox | reverse complement strand
CCCGAGCCGCCCCCCGCCCACTCACCAGCGGCGGGCCGAGGCGCCTGCGGGAGCCGGCCGGTGGGCAGCCAGCCGCCCGCCCGCCTGCGCCCTCCGCCCCATCCCGCCGCTCCAGCCGCCGCCAGCCCGCCCCATGATGTAATGGCCACGCCCTCCGGCGAGCGGACACGCCCCTTCTCGCCGCCACGCCGTGTAAAAGGGGTGGGGGGCTGCCGGTCGTCCGCGTGGGAACGGCACGGTGGGGGAGCCGCACTCCGGTGGTCCCAGCGTTTCGCGCTGGAGGATTCGACTCCTCCCTTCCTTCACCCCGGTTTCTGCTTTTCCCGTGAAATATCCTGTCAAATCAGTTTGTGGGCAGCGCGGAGATCCTGCGAGGAATCCCTGCGCCAGCGCTTACCGGCGGTTTTATTTCCTTTTTCATTAAAATCCGGAGAGGTCGCCCGGGTTCTCCCCTTCCCTTTGGAGGGCTGTGCCGAGACGACATCCCTCAGCCACTGGTTCAACACGGATAATCGGGGATACGAGGGATGTAGGGGACAGGAGGGGACACACAAGACGACAACAGGCAGCTCTCTTGCTCCGACCCCAGGCTGGATAATGATTCTCATGTCATGTCTGAGAAGTCTTTAAGTTTGAATGGCTTAGCTACTTCAGCAAACTACCATCCTGAGGCAGCACGCTCAGGTAGCCGTCCAGGGTGGGGAAGCCAAAATAAGGAGAAAAACCAACCCTTGAACAAAATTTCCATAAGACATCCACTAGTAACATGTTATACAGGCTACATCAACAGAATAAACCATTCCAGGCTGATTTCCAGTATGTCTCCATGGTCTTAGGGGACAGAAACAGTAGAAAGAGGACATGCAGACTTTTTTAATAACTGCTCGATTGACAGGTCAAGAAATGAAAGAAAACATTGGTCTGAGCTACAGCAGGGAAGGAGCAGCAGCATAAGCCTCAGGCTTCTTCAAGTAGTCCACTGAAAAGATGGAGAACTGTCAAGTCCTATTGCGAGTGCCCAAACAAGCATCACCTTCATCATGATGAAAACATTAAGCAATTACCTATATATTATGGAGCTCGCTCAAGTACATGGAAGTTATTTCTATATTCTTTTGGGTCCTGGGATATGATCTGAAGATGAATACATAAGAGGATTTCTAAAGTTTTATCTACGCTGTATATTTCTTCTCCTAATGAATTGTAAAAATTAATCTGTTCAAAATTCTCTTCTCACTTTCTGGCACAAGTTTTAAAACTTTTTAATTCTCACGTAGACACAGCTCAAAAACGGAAAGACTAAGTTAGTGCCTCCTCAAAACTGGTTAAGCCAAGAAGTGCACTTTTAATCCCTTTAGGCAGAAAAGGGAATTGATGTCTCACATTCAGACTGAACAAGTGTGTTAACTGTAAAGATAACAGGTAAAAAGAGGAAAAGTCTTTCTGCAGTTCAGTGAATATCCAACAATTCTGCAACTCTTTCAACTTCCTCATTTTTATTACTTTCCTGTTTGTGCTGTTAGAAAATTGAAACCTTATACCCACTGTGATGACTCCTGCATTGAGGTTTCTCTTCACTTTTAAAGTTATTTCATTCATTTGTGTTTAAATCAATCATTGACCTCTGAATAAAAGCTAAACATGATGAAACAATGCTAGAAATACAAGACCAGAAAAAAAGATGTTTGTTAGAATAAAGAAAAAATACAAACCCAGAAGTCAGCCTTTTGCCAAAGCACTTTCCTGTGCTGCTCTTTGTATATCCTTAAAGCTTGAGATCATATGTATTCAGAAGAGGGAGATGCAAAGACACAAAGCCAGAGCTATCTCACATCACAATTATTGTAGAGAAGCAACAGAGGAAGAAGTTACCTTCCTTGTTCTTCTCCTCCAAGTACAAAACTCTATCAAATTAAAGCTGACTTTATGTCCAGTTTCCTACTATACACTCAGCAATTGCCTATTGCCTCAGCAAACCAAGGTAAAAGGGAATGTCCAATTACTAAAACATAACTCTTGTTTCTCGCTTTGACCTTGAGTACTCATCATAAGTGAGCCAGCTTTACTTTGGCAAATTATGCAAGTGGCATCCTCATATGTGAGTGACCACCACCATAGCAATGTGCCTGTGATTGATAGCTTTTTTCACAATGTTCCCTAGAACAGATAGTTCTCTCCACAAAGTCTTTTTTATATTAAATATCTTTTTCCTAAGTTAATCTTCTACATTTTATAACCAATTACATACTTCTGCCATTTCATCCTTAATGCTAGCTCATGACTTTTCCTTCATCTTAAACCAACGTGAAACAGCACTTACGTTGGTGTGTGAAAGTCTGGTACAGTGGGCTCTTAAAAGCCTCCGTTTTTATTAACTTTGTATAACCCAGACATTTGTTTTTCCTCATTCTATATATGTCTGCTAAGAGCCTAGGGGCCAAAATGCAAAAAAGTTGATGTGTTATAAAATAAAGCACTTCAAACCAAGGGCTAGAGGTTACTTGGTTTTAAAGAAATATTTGCCATGCACTGCAATGCAAGATCTGTTCTGAAAAAGAGTGAGACAACTTTATTATGCTGATACCAAATCTGTGCTGTGTCTAGCTCTAAAGGTAAAAGCACTGGCATCCCAAGGCATCCTTATTAATAATTTGAAGAGCATTTCAGTAAAAAGGTATACAGATATAGAATAAGAATTTATGTACTACCAAAACACAGCACACAAGTCCATTTTAATTTAGACACCATTTCAGTACTTCATTATTTTTTATCCTTTGCTCCATGATACCTGCATTTCCTGGTGTGCCTTGCCTCCGCAAAGATCATAATTCAAGTATGGAATAAAAATGAATAAATTTTACAGGAATAGGAAATATCTGTGATATGGATTTATGCGAGTATGCTTGCCCCTATACGTAGTGCTTTGTAGCTTCGTAAGAATCAAACTGTGATTGAGAGAAGTTTCAATGAATACAATGGATTGAAATTTTGTCTATTCAATAACACATTATTACAGTTAATTATCAAGATTTCTGGACATAGACAATTTTAACTCTGTGATCTGTAGCTTCTCCAGCTGCAAACTGAACTACTTGCATACAGAGAGCAATGCCAGATTCTCATTAGATTTTTTTTTCCTTAGTTAAAAGTTGTCATTTTTGAAACAGAAATCCTTTCACTCTTTCTTCTCTGGGTGACTTACTAATGACATAAGTTAATCAACATATTAATTTATTCCTTGTTCTCACTTCATTTTAAGAAAGAGTAATAATTGAAGCTTAACAACTATCACCCAGAATTCATATATGCTATATGTTCACATCTCCAAATTTCCACATTACTCCAACCACGTAATTATTAAGGTATTTCATTGACTAATGATGGCTCTGAATCCACAACTGTTAACAGAAATCAAGACTGAGGTAGTTTAGGGTTCTGTGGGTATGTGTGTGAGTATGAATCTGCCCGTGCGTGCAAAATGTGCTTGAAAAAATGACAGTGCAACTAATTGATTAAAAAAGGTTGAAGTTCAGTGCTTAATTACCATCTTTATCTACTGGTGAAAATTTAGTCCACACAACACTATCAAAAAAGGAACTCCCTGCTGAAGTTTGATAGGTACAAAAAAAAAAAAAAAAAAAAAGGAAAGGTCAGAAAAGAGCTCATTTAAATATGCTCTGGTCTATCTTCATTTAGCTCTATCAGTAGTTAGCAATAACATCTACAGCCAAGTTTTCCTCCCACACTTGAGGTAACAAGATACACTGACTGTTCAGACAGTGGGAAACAAACATTTTCAAACCACAACAAAACCTATAAAAAAAATCTATAACAACAATTTATCTGAAGAGTCAACCTGACACATATTCATTGCTTTGATTGCAGACTCACACAAGTAAATCTAGGAAACCATATGTGTTCATGCTATACAAATGCTATAATCTTGCCCTATAAATCAAAGCAAAAGCCCTAACCAAGTCAAGCTGGTTATTAAGACAGATGACAGCATTTTTACTTTTCACAGAGAGGAGTTATTTCACGAAGTCCAAATCTGGCATCTGTGGCTGCAGATACCAGACAGGCATTCACATCTTGTGCTTTGTTCATAAGCATCTACTAAAATGCCTTACCTAGTAAAGTACAGGCTAGCTTTTCAACCAGTTTTGCTGTAGTTTAAGTGGTATTTCTGACACTCCTAATGTCTCTGTAGTTGTCACTGTCATGACCCATGAGTTTTGATATTAAGTTAGTCGCTGTTGTCATTTACATTAGTTAACAGGTAGACAATCCCTTGCATCCTTCCTCCTCCCCATAGTTCTGAAAACAAGGCAAAAGCTTGGAGGATGTTTGTACTCAGAAGAAACTTTTGCTTCAACAAGTCCCCAAAAGATCTAGCACGTTATTAAGATTTAAGTACGTGATCTGACAAAAAAAAAGGCAATTCCCTTCCTGGTCTCAGGTTTAATTATATGCACAGACACCTCTTCTAGGTAATATAAATATCACATTATGAAAATCCAGGTTTTAAAAAATAAGCCATCTGAGTGCTTTGGCTCACCCAGTTACTTGCTACGAATTCCTATTTTTCAATGCATAATGACAGTTCAATCAAAGAGAAAGTCAAAATCCTTAGAAAAATTACTATCTGGTAGTACCCAGCTTTGCAATCTTATATTACCCATACCAAAGCAACCCAAACTTTTTCTGTAGAACACACCAATCTTCAGAAGTTTTTCCCTTTGCTAGTCCACATGCAAAACAGCAAGACCTCATTAGCAGAGAGATTATTCAATGGCACATGGTATTCTGGTCATGAAGAAAGTTGTTAGTGTTTGAGGGGTAAGAAAATCTATGGCTGGAACAGACGCACAGAACCTCCTTTTGTGATGGTTCTTGCATTTTATTCTCTGTAAGGTGTCATGGTTATAGAAATAGCCAGCAAAGTTCAAACAAGAAGAAATATACATTATGTGGATGTGATCTTGAGTTTGTTGGTCTGTGTCTGAATTTTATTGAAGGCCTGTGAGGAAGTTGCTGCAGTCAATGACATGGCAGATACTGTACATAGCAGATGACAAAAAGGTTAATGTAACAGTAGTTATTTCCTACTTTAAGGGCTTGCAGGAAAGAACCTTAACTTGTATATTTTCCCAAGAATTAGGATGCAGACAGAAAAACCTGGTTTTTAATAGGAACCAAAGTTGCAGTCAATTTTAAGTTTTTCTTAATGCATTAATTCATAAAAAGATACATTCCAGGAAGTAACAGCAATCAGAGTAAACTCAAAAAAAATGGAGATACATAGTAGGAAGTAGATTTTTTTTGTTGTACAAGTTGATTCAAAAGGTACTAACATTGATGTCTTTTAATAAAGCAACTATTGCCACATCCAAGTTTTTCCCTAAGTACTTCCTTTGTGATAGTATGTAGCATTCAGTTCATGCATCCCAGTTCTAAGTTGCTCAGTACAAGGCCTGAAAAGTCACTTTTATACAAGACCTGAAAAAACTCCGGCATAAAGAATTTACAGTCTCTGCAGCTATGTGCTTGTTATTTCTATGGTGATTGTCTACATAGTTGCTCCTTTACATGTGAAATAAGCCTGTGCCAAAAAGAATTTGATTTAAAGGGCATGCCAAGCTATTTCCTACGTGTGTAGGGAAAAATTTCTAGGTTTCCTTCATGCAAATGCATTACAAATAACAGATACTTAGTTGCTCTCTCCCATTAAGTTACCTTCACGCAGCTAATGCAGACCATCCTCGCTCAGCAGATACAGAGATCTTATTTGATTAGGAAATCAAACTTAATTACAGCTGCTGAAGCATGTAACTAAATAACTTCTCTTGATTCAAAATCTAGTAGATTTGCTTGTGTCTTTTACTCCATTTACTTGCTACAATCTCTACTTATGTGAAATTGTTTCACCTGATATATATGTGTATATATATAAAATGTCCAATATCATAAATATTACTCAGTCTTCTCCATTTCTCTCACTTCTCAATAAGTGTTTGTATCACAAAGGAGTAACAGCAGTATTCACCACCTCTGTTCTAGAGAAAAGCCACAAGGTTACCACAGCTTGTCTACTGTGCAAGTCTGCAGTAGTTTTATTGACTATACTATACTTCCTTCTTGATGGCCTCCTACACAAAAGTAAACTCCATTTTGGAGAATTAAAACTAAAGGACTGAAATTATATGGAGAAAGTAAGAGATATCACCAAGATCATTACAGCAAAGGGTAAAAAAAAAACCTAATTGCTGAAGTACTATTAAAGTCAATTTTTCTCTGAAAAAAGGCCAAGTAGAAACAGCCCTGAAAGTTACATTATACCATGAATTGAAGCCTTTTGCTTTCTCTGCTCCAGTAAATCTTTCAAAGCTTGTTTTGTATTACATACAATATGCTGGTTTAAGTATTTTGTAGCCAGTTTTTCTGCCAATCTAGGTGCTTAACATGTGTTGAGAAAGAAAAATCCATTACTTGTTTGTAGTATTTTTCAGAGTACAGCAGTACTAGTTTGCATGGCAACTGATGTGCACAGATACTGATTTTCAGATGCTATCTCGGAGGCATGTTCTCAGAGGCATTTATTTTGTTTCCCAATATGGCTGACAATATGGTTTGCACTTTCAATAGGCACTTTGCATGGTAATAAAGAAGGGTTGCAATAGTCTATCATGGTAGTCTCATTTCTTTCCTTACAATGGTTGTACCTAAGATGCAGGAAGGCAACATACATACACCTACAGAGCACTAAGTCTTACTTTTATTTTGAGTAACTATCAGCCCCCGTTTTTAGATGGAGACGTGAGCGCGCTCCTTCACATCATACCACTCCCATGCTCATTGTTTCCTAGCAGCTTTTGTGGGGGAAATTAGTTGTCTAACAGACCCCCTACTTAATGTAACAAACACTTCATAAAGAGTGGGTGGCTTCTACAGTAATTAAAAAAACTGTGGTAAACTGTGTGGGAACTTCTCAGATAAACCAAATTCTAGCATTTAACATTTTCTCAGATATGTTTACCTAGGGTTACATCTCATACTGCATTAGTGTTCTTGCAGGAAAAACTCAGCAATATAACCCCCACACACACACTTTTATATAAAAGATATCAAGAAATAGGTATGCTCTAGCACATGGTTTGTCAACTTCATTTGCCTTCTCTCAGACTTTACTGAAATTAAAGACACAAAGTAAAACTTTGCTACATATGTCTAGTCAAGGCTGATAAGAATATATATATCCATCCTTAACATCATTTAGTATTAACAGGCGCAAGATAATGGGAGTTTATTGTTCAGATACTGAACTGAGGAGATGGAGAACCTCAGTTGCACATGCAAAGGTGGAACTTGCCTATGTTTTTTTTGTTCTACATTCACATACTCTGTGTAAGCATCTGAGGATGAAGCTCAGACCTGTCTAAAAGCTACTCCAGCATGATTTGTCTTGTTTAAATACAAACTGGCTAGAATGCCTGTTGTGAACCCTGGACAGAACATGAACTCTTCATAAGTCCTGCATCTCTTTTCAGATGATAGTGGCTTATTAGTGGTTTTAAAATGAGGAAGAATGAGAAAAAGTTCTAGATGGAAAAATCTAACAAAAAAAAAGAAAAACAACAGATCTGCAACATTTGTTCCTAAACCAAAATAACAGAGAATTGGAAGTAAAACAAGAGCTGATATGAGTCATCCGATTATCAAACTGCTATAATCTATACAATTCTGGTTGAAGTCACATGTCTCTAATATTTAAAGCAGCACTAGAAACAGAATTCAGAACCTGGGATTTCATTCTACCTCACCAAAAGACTAAAACTACTGGGGTTCGAATCCAGGGCTAGGAAGTTCTTCAGCCCACAGAGTCCTCCGACTATGATGGAAAGCAAGTTTCAACTGCTGTAGCTGGAGGCAAGGCTTGACCCAGAGGCAGTCCTTCCCACTTAGTCAAATTCCCTGCTCTCAGTGTTTGCAATGAAGGGTGGCCAGTGTCAACACTCAGGCAAAGAGGGTCACTTTGCTGGAGGCAGGGCAAACAGCTTTAAGCAGGGCAATATTCTTGATAGCCTAGGACCTTCAAAGTTAAAAGGGGAGACATATAAAGAGACAGAGTTTAAGTGACATGAGAAAAGGTCTTTAATTTGCAGTTTCAGACTTCACTGATAACACTTGCCTGTGTCCTTTTTATTGACCTTTGCTACTAGCACACTTAAGTTCCTCTATTCCATGAGATAAATGATAAGTAAAAAAGATTAATATCAAGTGCAGTTTCCCTTTTCATTTGAAAAAATCTACAGCTGGTCTCTTAGGGTATACAAGCAATACGCAGCACTTCAGATCCAACCCTCAATTATTACGCTGCCTTGCAGGCCCAGAGGAAACACTCTCTTGCCCCTTCATGAAATACAATATCAAAATCTTTAATTTACATTGAAGCTCAAGAGGCATTTGCTCTTTTTTTTTTATCCATGCAGCCCAGCAACTATCACAAAATTTCAGAACGTACTCAGCTGATGATGGGTACCAAATCCTTGTTAGAAAGATATGAGAAATTTTTTCTAAATTACTGCAGAAAAATCCATCTTTATGTATAATTTTTCTTCGAATTATCCTGAATTAATGATCAGTCTTCTTACAGACTACCAAACTACATATACTTTTCTTACCTATGCAAGAAATCTGGTTCTGCTAATCCTGTTGCTATTTGTACAAGGTGATCTTGGCTTGAATTCTGATCTTCAGCTACTGCAGAAAATACTCAGGAGCAGATCCTCTGCTGATTTAAATCAGATGGATCTAATAACCTGCAACTATCTCAAATGCTAATGACACATTTTACACATACTGCTGTTCTGAAAATTAGAGTTCAGGTTTTGTACTGGACTTGGCTGGGATGGAATTAATTTTCTTCATGCAGCTGGAAGGTGCTGTGGTTTGGATTGCGGCTAACAGCACTGAGAAAGAAGACAACAGTGTTTTGGCTATTCCCACGCAGTGCAGTTCAGAGCATAAAAGACTCTTTTTCCCATCCTGCTCTCCTTGAAGCCAGTGGGCCAGAGGTGAGCTAGGAACTGGGACAGCCGACTTGAACTGACCAACTGCTATATAATGTCATGTCTAGCAATAAAACTGGTGTAGAGGAAGAAGGTGGTAGAGGGGTTCAGCTTCCAAGGTGGCCATTGCTCAGAGAGTGGTTCAGCATTGGTTGGCTTGCAACAGATGATGATTGCTTTTGCTTCATTTCTGTTTTTTTCCAGTTACCATATTGAACTGCCTTTATTTTGACCCACAAGTTGTTTTGCTTCTGTTTTTCCTGTACTCTCCCCTATTTCTGTTGGGGCAGGAGAACGACCAAGCAGTTGTATGGGCAGTTAGCTTCTGGATGGGCCCAACCCATAACAGTTTTCAATGCACTTGCAATAGGAATTGGACATTTTGATTTTAAGAAATATACATGGGCCAATTCCCAAGAACATTTGGAAAGAAAGAAAAAAAAAACCACACTAACTCCTATGTTTGTTCTTTATATTGCATATAGAAGAGCAATGTAATAGTGTGTTGAAAAACTTATCTCCTTCTGGCCAATTTATATTTAAATAAAACTGACTTAAGAAATATGAGTTACAGCTGCCCCCTGAAATGACTAACTGCTATGATTAACTAATTCTTTTATGAATAAAGAGATAAAGTGATAAGCTTTTACTGTTTATTGCCTTCCATTTCCAGCATCAATTTGAACACTGTCTTCAAAGCAGAGATTAGAACTTCTTCCCTTTAATGTACTACAAATTCTATTAACAATACGTGAGATTTTTTTTTGTGTTTCATCACAACATATCTTTTTATTTCATCTAAAACTGGAATACAGTTGTTTTAAAAAAATATAAGAATGGGTCAAAGCACAATCCCAGTCCAAAATGAACATTCTGTTATTTTGAACTGTCAATATTAGCTATTTGTTATTAACTTACAATATTATTGGTAATTTGTATTACCTTCATAATGTAAAAAGCACTAACATTAGAAATAAATATTAGATGCTTAACAAATTCACTACACAATTACAAAGGCTGAAAAATCTGTTTCTTGAATCTTAAACTCATTTATTTTCTGGTTAGACATTATTTGTCAAAAAGTTTTAGTCCTTTAAAAGACAGGATCCTTCTGGAAACTATCCAGACACTGAATTTTTTCTCTTATTATACAGACTCTGCTTTTCTCAACAAGATGGGCTGATGACACAGTCAAACTTGGGATAAACAACTTTCCTAATGCTTTGCATTTCTTATAAAGATTACAGTGTATGTGTATATGCACATAAAATATTAACATACTGAACTAGAAAATTAAAATACACATAAATCAATGCTACATTTTCAAAAATACTATAATCTTTGAACTTTAGAAAGAAAACAGGTAAGTATGTAAATTGACAAAGACTGAATTGATTTGATTAGAGAGAAAGCCTTTTCAGTCATCTCTGTAATAACCATACTAGGGTTGTTTTATGGAAGGTGATTTCAAAAGTTTCATGCTGAATTAAAGGAAAAACTTACACTACTTAAAAATCTGAATTGAACTGTATCAATACCAAAGGTGTTATCTGTGGTCAAAGGATCACAATGCCTTTCCTATTAAGAAAAATATCCTTTCTCATTACAGTACAGTGTTATGCCTTTATATTGCAGTATATAGTAGTAGGAAAAACTAATTCATTTCATTCACACTACAGAATTTTGTAGGGCCCCATTCTGAGTTTGGAGTGGTTTCAGTCCATTATTCATAATGCAGCTTGAGAATAGCTAAACAAAATCTCCAGATATGTGAGAAATTAGCAAGTGTTGTGCTGTTCTAGATGCAAAACAGTCAAATTTGCATTTCTAATATTTTGCTTCAATATAAAAAGCACACATGCTCTTTGAAAATAAAAGAATACATTTAAAGAGAAATTCAGGGGCACCTTGCTTCCACTTTGAGCTACATTTCACATTAAGTAACTTTCTGTAGAAAAATGTGGGGAAAACATACATGATTTATTTAGCATAGATGCTGACTCTATAAGCAAACAGGTACATGAGCAAAAGTAGCTTTGGAGGAGCCTAACCTCCTAGGATGTTGGATCTGAATGCTTTAAATTTTTACAACTTTGGCAATTTTTTCTTATAAGATGGTATAACTGTTTCTGTAGAAGTCTACAGAGGTCATTTGCTAAAGAGTATCTGCAAACATTTGGAAGACACTACTGACAGAATCAGAATACAACCAGGAATGTTCCTACATAGTCTGAAAAATTAGGCTGAAGTACTGACAAAGTAGCATTGTTTTGGCACAGGAATCGATCTGGAGTGTCAGTTACCCCACACGTACATATATTCTTTATTCTTTATAAAGTACTACTACTTTTTAGCATTGATGAAAAATTCAGAAGAAGCAAGAGCTGAGGCAAAATGGAAGGCTAAGATCTGTTACAGAAAAGAAAGAGCAGCTGGGAGTAAGTAAAGAAAAACTTCAACCCTATCTGAAGCCTGTCATGGTTTGGGCTGGGTTGGCCAAGATGACAGATACTCCCACCTCTCACTCCAAGGCAAGGAAGAAGAGACAGTGAAAGGGATTCTTTAAAAAATCCCTTTAAGAAAGGGATTCTTTAAAAAAGAACTAATGAAATATTAATAAAAATAAAGAATAAATAATGAAATTAATACAATATAAACAAATATACACAAAACCATAAGCTCCCAGGAATATACCACAAGCAGACACAGAGAAAATTCCAGACAGGGCTCAACAACAAATGAGAATTGGAACATACTAACCTGAATCAAAATGCAATCATCTGATAAGGTCCCCCTGAGATGTCAATCACTTAAGAAAGAGTCATGGGAGAAGACCCAAAGAAGCAAAGCCCTTGGAAATAAAGCACCAACCTGACCCTCTCCATCCTTCTGCTTCTATTCTGAGCAATGCAGATGGTCTAGAATCTAATTGGCCACTTTGGGTCACCTGACCAACCCACAGATAACCCCTTCATGAGGTAAACAGCCAACTCAACTGATTGCAGCTGCCACAGCAAGTGTGAGCTAGGGCTTTGCTCCAGCAGAAGGCTTGGTCTGCTCCACCCCAAATCAGGGCAAGACATTGTACTCGGAGAACTTGAAAAGGCCAATAGTTGGCTTTTATTTCTGCCTTGATGACAAGAGGCTTTGCACTGGCATGGCATCATGAACACAACTGCAAGCACCCAGCTATTACAAGGCTCCAAAACACTAGTCTTGCTGTAGGCAGCATCTCAAGGTTTGAGGGGTCAAGCAGTATAACACAACTAGTTCTGATAGTAGTGTCAAGCCTAGTGTATATAAAGTGGAAAGTTCATCATTTTACAGAATATGTTTCACTGCTATTGTAGTAACTTAAACATAAGTAAGAAACTGAAATGCACATTCAAGAGCAGACCATGCACAGGACAGCCAGATACTACCCACCTCATTGAAAAAAATGAATATTTACCGGAATTGCAACTATGTAAATGATCAGTGTTAAAGCTCAGTTGCTCAATAGATAACAGCAGGATAAATAAGAAAACTTCCTCTCAAAATGGATTGTCCTCATTCTTGAAGCAAAAAAACTGTACTATGTGTTTGTTTTGAGACAAATTAAATGGTACCTTTGCTTTCAGCAAAATTAAGTTTTATTGACACCTTTGGCAGACAGAACAATGAATTCAGACAGAAAAAGGATAATCATATGATGAAACGTTGGTTGGTGTAGCCTAGCAAGACAAATACTAAGAATTATGTATGACAGAAAAAGCTCATATCAAAAGAAGCCAAAACGTATTACACTGAATGCTATTACTGAGAAAATACTAGTGTTCTTGTTGTCTTTGTCGTTTAACTTTACAAGTGAAACTCAAGGAGGTGAACTGCAGTAAATAATCTAAAGAATATTAAATTTTTCAAATATCTGGGAGTGAAAATATCAGAAGAGTTATTCTGATCTACCATCAGCATCATCTTCACTGTATGGACGCAAGGATTAATTAACAGTAATTTGATAAACAGCCTTTTAGTGTTTATGGGGGTTCTTACATGTTCGTCTAACTGATTTAGTGAAGGGAGCATCTTTCTGAGGTCATTACATCACTGTTTCAGAGCCGAATATTCCAAGCAAAATGGAAATAATGGTTGCCAGTTGTACCGAAGTCATCATAAAATATTTGACATGATTAGTATGAGAAATATACATCACCTAGACAGAAAAAAAAATTTGCCTAATTATTAGGATTATCTTTTGCTTATTTGACAGCCTAGGGTCAAAGCAAGTATCAAGACACCAATTCTCTTCATTTAAATATTTCAGCACCGTGTCATTTTTAATTGGGGTAACCATCAGCAAAATACGAAGATCTGATTTTTTCATAGAGAAAAAAAACACTTAAGACAATTATCCTTGCCAAAGGAAGAAGATCAAATTTTAGGGACAAGAACATGCTGTGGATATAATTGGCATAACTGCTGTTCTTCAAGGTTTTTACTCTGACATCTTTCAGTATAGATCTCAACAGCTAAAGGTCTTCATGTTGGCTTTCTGTTTTCTTCAAGATTTTCCCTAGAATGAAGGGAATTGCTAATCTTAGTTTTTGTGTAACAAAGTGTATGAAAAAGACCTGGAAAAATGAGCCTTCAGAATGTTTATTTCCTGTTCAAATGGATTTTTAACTAGTAGTAGCAGATTTCTCAAATAGGAGTTGGAGGGGAAACAGTGTTTATCCATAACTTGAGAGACTCAGACCCAGAGTTCATTCTCAGACCTGTCCAGCTTCTCAAAGGTGACTGCTCTGCATACAAAACTGACTTGACACAGACAGTAAGAGTCCCCTTCTTGGGAACCCATCCTGAGCTAATTAACTCTTTGGGCCAAATACATGCACAGAAATAGTGCACAAGACAGTCTGGGACTCAGGGAGTTCCCAGGAGATAACCCCAGCATGGAAGAGCCAGTTTTGATGCAAACTAATGAATTCTGCTGGACTTGAGCTGATCCTCCATGAAGCTACTTATTTCTCTGTTCAGTGCAGTTTCTTGTGCACCTTTGCAATCCAGGTTATTTTTTCCCCTTTACCTGGGAATTCGAGTCAACTACACAGAAATTAGACATATCTCTTCTTTCACCTTTGTGTCAAAAGAAACTACCAGAAATACTTGTATCCCTTGACATTAAAAGTTTAATTCCCTTATCATCCTGAAGTTCTTCTCTGTATTTCTGAAGTATAAATTAATCTTGCCAAAAAATGCCTTTTATACAAAGCAAGTCAGAAGTTTTAACAGAGTTCCACAAGATCTTTATGTTTTATTATATAATTAACCGATAGAAACAAAACATTTTCAACTATTGCCAGTTTCTGAAAGCAATTGTTATCAAGTAATTTTGATGTGATATTTCATTCCAGCATTTGTCCATTACTCAAGAACTTGAAGCTTTGCCACTGTATTTAACCTCCATTGCAAAAAGCCACTGTAAGAAATGGTAGTGAGCAATGACCAGGCAATTGAGCTTATAAGAGAAGCCAGCACAGAAAAGGACACACACAATGAACTCCAGTGTACAGTAATTGGAAGCCCTATGAGATGTGTTAAAAAAAAAAAGACACTGCAGATGGCTCTCATTTCATAGACAGTTGAATGCATACTATTTTTATTTATGAACAGACAGTTAACATTAAAGGAGGTGGCTTATTGAAGATTCATTTGCTGTCTTTCTAATGTGTGCATACTGATCACAGACCATTTGCTCAAATCAGAATGTTTTCTTGCCAAGTTGTAACATCCTTGCCTGTAAAGACTAGTGACTTTTATAATACTATTCATGTATCTGGATATGCTTGTTTTTGATAGTTTCTAACAACTTCTCAATTACATCAACAACCAATTTATTTAAGGCTATAACCTGGGCATAGAGAATTCCAGGCAGCCACAATTTTGTAAACATGTCAGCTGAGAAGAGAATATGCTATTGGAAGGAAATACAAGGGATTTTCTTCAATTACTCCACAGAGAATAAGGACTTGTCGGGTTTTTTGGATTTTTTTTTACATAAGTAAACAGAAGGCTGAAAGATAGCCTTAAAACTAATGAAGCATGGTAGATATAACTCCTGGAAGAGTTTCCAATGCGTCTTCATTGGCTATGACAGTATATAAAAAGCTGCTGATGAAAGAGAAATCCGGTATACCTACATATTCTTCTGAACTCCAAAATATTGTTAGAGTTGTTGCAGTCATTATGGAGAACAGAAAAAACCATGATTGAGATTAATTTATTTGAGTTTACAGTTTCTAGGTTCAGCAGAAGCTATTCTCCACATTTAATTTTCACGCTTTCCTGTATTACAGTATGTAATTAATGTATTCTTCTATTGATAAAAAATTCAATATAAACACATTATTAAGTTAGTATGCATTAGTATAAACATTACTGACTTAACATTTTGGTATCTAATTAGTATAATTTATTCCATCATAATTAATACTGTTATATTTCTGGGATCTTGTACAGAGGTACATCATCTGTATTGCTTATGCTACAGGCATCTAGTTTATTTCTGCATTTACAATGCTGATACCGTCATGCCCTCTTGTCCTTAAGAGCTCAATTTGATGAACTTTATGAAAGTATTACGGACATCTAGAAATCCAAGTATTTGTTCTCACACAAAGCAATAAGAGTGCAATCTGAGTACAACCACTAGTCACAAGGCCTGTGCTGCCTATGCCTGTATTAAATAGAAGCTAGCTAGACAAAGAGCAACTGTTTGTCAAGAATTTAAATATATTCTAGTACTAAGGGTAAAAATCTGTGATACATGTTTATTATTACATAGACTTTAATCTTGCATAGTGAATATATCCTGTAAAGGCTTAGAGCACCCTTGCATTTGTCTTTATGCAGTGTTTCAGTTCCATAGTGCAATGACTTTTGTTGCAATGGTGCTGTCCCTTTGGCATCTAAACCAGATGTACAGAAAAGTGTACACACAAAATGTGAATTTGAAGCCTTATCACTAATTTGAGCTAATCAGCATCACAGTGTAACAAATGGTGGTAAGAGGAAAGGATTAATTTCCAATAGAAATATGATCAATAACTCCAGCTATGATTTTCATTGAGTACCCTGTAGGTATTCAACAGAAGCTACAAATAGCCTTCTCTTCCATAAAAAATTAACTCTGCATTTTCACATGGCATGTTTTAGTAATTAACATGCTTTTAACTGAACTGCTTAATTCAGTATCTTAGCTCTTTAAAGTTTTACAGACATAGAATAAGGCTGTAATGGTTCTCATATTCAAAGAGTAATTTTTTTGCTGAGACTGATATGAAACAAATCCTTATCTTGACAGGCAGAATATTTTCTGTTATCAAAACATCTGTAGCATTTAATAGTTTCATTTTTAGAAGTTGAGTCAGATGTGAATAAAGTGATTTTTTTTAATATTAGTGATTAAGCTAGTGCAGCAAAGTGAAACTATCAAGTTTATTGATAAAAATGGAATACATCAGATTTTTGCTTTGTCTTCACTACCTGTTTATACCATAGCCTATGACATTCATATCTTGTATCTCTCCACCTAGAGTTAATTACCTATTTTTGCTAGTTAGGTTTTCGTGCAAACAATCCAAGTATCATACAGAGCACTTATAATCTCATTTCTTTTCCCTAAAATAACATCTTAAAAGTATACTTGCTTCATTTCCTTTTACTTGCCACAGACTGTTATACATAGAAGTCCAATTTACAGAAAATTATAGAGGGCCCTATTTCAAGCTAGTATCTTTTTAGACAACACATTTCTTAACTCATGGAAAAACTTCATGTTTTCTTTTCCTTCATAGCTAGGTTCTAGGCTTAAAAGCTACAAAATGCCTGGATAGAAAGTTTCCATAGCTCTTGGTATCTCTTTAACAGGATCTGTTAGAAATGTTATAGATGACCATTGCCTATGTAAAGGTATAAAAGCTCCTTGCAGCTCTCAATAGTGGGAAAATCATTAATTTCAAGCAATTATCAGGGACCAGTTCCACTGCCATTCTAAAAAACACTGCTGTTTGTTAATGCACTACTTGGTTACTGCCATGGGCACCCATGTTTTGTTTCAAACACAGTCTCCTTGTTGCCTTTTAAACAGGAAAATCCACCTATACAGATACCTACTGATGATGGTTTGGACAACAGGCTGCTCTACATCAAATAAACATTATCCCACATGTAGGTAAAGAACTCTGTATCCTCTCATTTAATATTTTTAGCCAGAATTGAATGAGTCATAGACATGGTCTACAAAACAAAATTCATACACAAATATTCACTACTCCAGTGAATTTACTCCTTCAACTTAAGCCAACTCATTTACTAGCAGAGTGTTTGCTCCCTTTTTCTGACTTCTGGAAACTCAAGTTTTATGCATCTTTTTATCATTTTTGCCTGCAAAAGTGAGAAACTGTCACAATTTTAAAAGCTCAAAACAAGTACTGAGTTTCAATTCAGATTTCTGTAACTCAAACAGCAAGAATCTGAGATGTTACAGATGGTACGGAGGAGGAGAAGTACCGTTCCGGCCACAGAACCACATTTAAGACATTTCATGGTATTTTTCTGCTAGCACAATCAAGTGACAGGACAAGACTCTAGGGTATAGTGCTGTGTCCTTATTTCTTTCTATTTTTTTTGCTCTAGATCAGTTGTGTGGGAGTTCCAGGGTTTTCCCTTAGGAATGAATCTAGCAAAGAGGATGAACAATGAGCTGTCATTCAGATGGAAGACACAAGGTCCAAGAACGATAGACACTCCATCAAAGCAGGATTCCATGTTACAATAAAGCAAGCTTTAACCAAAGCCACAAACATAAGGTTACAAAGTTAGCATCCTTTGTTTTTAACATGTCCAGAAGCATGATTTCAGACAGTAACCAAAGGAATAAACAACTTAACACGATAACTAGAAAATCCTAAACTAACATATAAGATTTGTCAACCATGTGCTGATTATTCAGCTGGTATTGTATATCAACCACAGCACCATCACTCTTTATAAATATGCATCTCTATTCCCCCACTCACAGGGTAGGCAGTGCATTGGAAACTCATTGTATGCTATAGCAAAATATCTTTGTACTACCCTCTTGTCTCTCAAAACTGCTGTTTATCTGTTTTTATGTAATGGTCTTGGATCTAATGAAAGTGACACATACCCAACCTTGTTAATCACTTGGCTATTAGTCCACAGAACAATTTGAAACTACAAAGCAGCATCAGCCACTACAACAGCAGCTAATACAAAGCAGTCAAAACTTTGCATTTCCATCAAATTATTTATCATACTAATTAGTCACTAACTGCATTGCCACAGCAGTGATCCTCATAAGAACTACCTGAGTACATGAGGTTGGTAATTAATTTTGTTTAGCTCATTTCAAACTGATTCTTAGGTTTTAACACTAATGACTGGATTTTATGCCAATGCATCATTTACTTTTGAGTAATTTGTAAACAAGTTTACATAACCTTCAGACAATTTTATCAAGTAACCATAGATCACATAGAAAACCTTTTACTCATGAGACATTTCTGAGGAAAAGAGGAACATAGGTGCCACTCTTATAATCAAGTTGTTCAAGATATGAATCACTGCTAACATTCTTACTGTGGGTTTGGTTTTTTTTTTCCAAAAAAGCCCCACAATCAATGCCAAGAGTAGATTTTCTGTGATCTGATGGCACAGACCATCTTGGGAAACTAACTACCTCATCCTCAATTTGTTACATACACAACTGGAGAACCCAGCTGTTATCCAGCATAAAGAAAGGCAAATACTGTATCTATTAAATGCAGTGCTCTTATTGACATGAAGTCCCAAAGCTTTTATAGCCGATGTCATTCATCTTTATGATAAGACAAATTCTGTAATCCAATTTACAATACATCTGGTGGAATAGAGGCTGTTTTTAAACCTTTCCACAGGTTCTCTTAATGTCTGTTGGGACATGATTTGCAGGCCAGCCAAGTGACAGTACTTGTATTAAGTGACAAATTACTCTCACTCACCCAAGAGGAAGCCAAACACTACTTTTTGATCTGAGGATTATTTCCTTCCTCCAGGCACTTCACACCTGCACCAGTTGAAGCATGTTAAATTCTCTATAGACAGTTATTTGGCCCTTGTACTATATTTCATGTCTCATGAACTGCTATGTAAATCAGCTCTGGGATTTAATCGTTCAATCAAGTGAAGTATTTCCAAATCATTTTGACAACAGAGCTGTTTACAGTTAGCTCAGTGATCACTTGGATTTTCTAGCACTTTTATAACTGTTCTCTATTAACATGGAACATCAAGAAATTGTTACAGCCAAAACAAAAATATACTTTCCTGATGCTGTTATTCCATCTGATCTCAAAATAATTGTGCATTTTATGTATAAGTGCATATGGACTCACATACACACTTGGTTATAAATTCTGTGATGCATTTCTGCAGGATTTCTCCCTCAGATTCTTTCCTTTTGCTTGCTCTCTCCCTGAATTTAGCAGCAAAAGTAATAACACTGGGGCAATACAATAAATTAGTGTAAGTCATTCCTGCATGAATCTTACTTAAAGTAGAAACTTCAGAAATTTATATCAAATAACTCTGCTGCTTCTGCGTTTCTCTTCCCTTGGCACATTTCAGGGGTTTGAGTTCCATATTCTTTTGAGAAGTAGGGAGAAGATTTTATTTAATTTGAATAAAAAGTTTGAGAAGTCAAGGATATTCAGAGATACAGCTTGTCTGCAGTACCTCTTCAACAAATAAGACAATGATACTTGATTAGATGGCTTGCTCATGTAGCTCAGTAGTGTCTGTTTCTAGTTATCAGATTCAGACTTCAGCTTAAGTGACTTACAACATGGAAACCCAAAGGCGTTTGGTTATAAATTTTACATCTCCTATCATAAAAATTTTTCTCCCTATCCTAAAGCCATTTTGACTGCCTAGGATTCCTCAGTTTTCCCCACACTATTTTTGATCAATGTTTGATCCTGAATGAAATTCCCACAGCAAGTACTTGCACAGAGTTGCAATTGCTTCAGCTATTTCCAGATAGATTTGGCCCAAATAATAGTGCAGATCTGAGCACTACAATCTGTAAATGAGTAACATCACTGCTAATACTCTTCCTTCACCTCTGCCTAAGCTATACAAACCATATAGGATTTCCCGAGTTCTATCCAGGATCAAAGCCTTACTAAATTGCCTTAGCCATCACAGAAGTAGGAGCAAAAATGCTGCTGTCTAAAAAAGATGGTTGGAAATTGGCTCATTGAAGCCAAAATAATTTTTCACATTCATGCCATTCACAGTACTACCAGACATTTGCACACAAGGAAGGGGTCCCTGGATTGTCTCCACTGGCTTACCAGCTTTGGTAGCTGCCACATATGCTTAAAAGCATGTACTTAAATGTTAACGGCATGTAAGAACACTGCCAGAAGGGACTGCAAGGTTTCATTGCACGTCATATGAGAAACCTTAACTCAAGAATGCCACCTGATCCTGAAAATAACATCAGATTGTTTTTTTCTTGGCATTCTCACAGAGTCATGCTTATCATTTATTTGATCTGGAAAGCTTTTCCCATCCTATATTAAAAACATCCAAAAAAATTTTAGTAAATGTATCCTACCACAAAGTCTCTCGCTTAACCCAGGAGGAAAACCGGTATTAAAAACTCATTGCCATTTTTTATGTCAGAAGTAGGTGCATTGGCATGAAACCCATTCATATGTACCTATGCTCTTACTGTGGGCATTTAACTATTGTAGTCTGGGTGGAAAAAGTGATGATACTGTACCTCTATCCAGTAGAAAGCTCTGAGCAGTCTGACCAGCTCAGTTAATGCCTTCTCATACTTAACTGCCAGTTCTGATGCAGTAAACATTATCTGCATGAGGCCAAGACATTAAATCAAAATAATTCACTTGCAGGTTTCTGGAACATCTTTTAGGACAGCTGCCATCCAGTGAATTCTAAACTACAGGAATCATTGGTATCAAAGCACTGGCAAGCCTTTTATTGGTGCCAGAAGTGATGATAGTAGGTTGATAGCTGATCAACTTTGTCTGCCAAAATGTAAGTAGGAGCATTTGGCATGTTAAAAAAAAAAAAAACAAATAGCTGAAAACTGTTCATGATGATGAGCATCACATGGAATCTTACAGCATGTAAACCAAAAAGTCTTACTCTAGGTTACACTATGCTGTGTTTACTTATTTTTAATATCTTTGAACTTTCATCAACCAGTATGGTAATTCTTAAAATAAACTAATAAAATGCTTTAAAATCACTAACCATTCAAGTTAACGTTAATGTATTTGCTTTTACTGTAGGTTTACAGACCTTATCTGTAACCTTTATGAAATTTGAGAATCTAAGAGAAGAAAGATACTTGATTCACTTTAGGACCATTGATATCAGGGTAAAAGAAGTTTCTTAAAAGACATTCAAGCAAAGAATAAACTTGCTTTTAAGCAGGCTGAAGGACCCAGTGCTTCACTGAACTTTTACTGTGAATTCCTAGGTTTTTGTATTGTACACAGCTGGCTTTAACCACTGAATTTTGTTTTCTGGTTTTGTTACTAGAAGATAGTTTCCATTGTTTGTTGCTCCAAGTTATCTCCGATTTCCTTACCAAAGAGGGATTGAGAAAGTCTTCATAAACAGGCGAAAGCAACCTCACTTATTCACCACAGAACGTGTTCTGAAAACTCAATCAGCACAGGACTCCATCCTCTAAAAATGAACCTACTGAAAATATATTACATCTATGTAAAAAACCCAAACAATTTAGTTTGATGGTTATTGTGTACAATCCTGTGATGTCAAACAGCCAGATATTGATAACAAACAGCAAATACAAACAAATCAAAACTGTTGAGCCACCAATCTCTAAAAACCTTAGTTAAGAAATCAGCTACAGCACAGACTGCCTAAAATGTCTTTTAAAACTTGTTCCAATTCCTCTTGTGAATTCAGAGCATGTCGATATCTAGAGTATTTAGTTCTTTACAGACATTCAGATCACATCACCAACATTGGAGGTACACAGGAGACGGATCCCTACAGAGAAGGTTATGTAGGAGAACAGACAAAATGCTCTGCTCTGAATTCCCAAGTCTGATCACCAGTTCACCACAGGAAAAGCTCTTTTAGCTGCTGCCGACTCCCAAACACCCTGACTCCTGCCAGGAAAGAATGGTGCCCGATCTTGGAACCTGTCCTCCTTTCTTTGTTTCTTCTCTCATCCATTACACTACAGAAAAAAAAAAAAAAACACACCAAAAAAACACCCTCATTCCTATTTAGGATCCTTCTGAGTTATCTTGATTAGCTTAACAAGATCCAGGGAATGCAGGTATGTTCCCCCAGTAATTTTAGTCTACTTCAGTACTAAAGTTTTCATACAGATTGTTTTGAGATTTGTCTCGTTTTGTCTGTTCCCTATGAGCATTCTTTCTTCCTTGCTTTGCTAGTTTGAGTAAATTATAGGGTTTATGTTTATACCTTCAGAACACCAGTACAGCAAGTTTATTTTTCAGCAGTAACTTCTATATGGTCCCTCTCTTCATTTTAGTATGCCCTTTAGGTGACCCAAAATCTCTTCTTTTAACTGGAATATACCCCAGCAAATAATTTCTGAGAACACAGCTGTAGTTCAGCTAACACTTACCAAAACTGCTCCAACAAATTAGGAATGTCAAAAAATGACTTTTTCTAATCACCAGCTTGTGATTGATTGTACTACAGCCATAACTAGAATTTGGATTAATGAGCAATAACATTCTGCTACTGTAGAAAAGAATCTAAATAGTGAAAATACACGCTTTAAACAATGTGTAGAAAAATGTGTGATTGGAGTCACATACTATTCAATGCTTTGAAAGAAAACTGGATTATGTCTTCCTTACCTCACAAAAAGCAACATACATTTTAGGTTCCGTCTCAATATGATCTTTTGAAATAACTGAACTACAGTAAGAAATAGGAGAGAAGGTGTCTCCTCTCCAGTTTCCCTTAGCATCCAGTTTTAAGAGGTGAAACTGCTGTTCTATATGCACATGTTTAAGATTTTGAAAGTTGTCAGTCTGAGCAGAAGGATGAAATTTTTTTCACTGCATGCAGCTGTTGAAATTAGACATGTGATGGGGCAAAGGCAGGCTTTACTCATGCCTGTAGTGGAGGACCCAAGCCATTTTATCATGGAAAGCCACTAACCAGGAGAGTCTTTTAAAAAACCTAGTCAGTAGTATTCTAATGTACAGCTGGAAATAGACTTTCAGTAGATCTACTGTATCATCCAAGGGGGCATTCTGCATGGCATACTTGCTATAAAATAATCAGTTGTACCTTTGTATTCACAATAATGAGCAAGATGTAGCATAGGAAACTGACTATAATAAAACTTCAATAAATGACAGCAAGATGTTACTGATTGCGGATGAAAAGAAATTATCCAGATCCATCCTATCTGTTATTGATCTTACAGCCACACATTCTGCAAGTTCATCTTGTATGTACTGTCGCAAGTCTATGTTTTCATCACAGCATGTGATCCAGTGAGGATGAATAATCATGTTACACTCTTAACTGTTGCATCCTTTGATAAAAGAGCAATGTAAATCAAAATTATAAGTGTGATCTTGACCATTATTTCTTTTCCCATAAAATAACTTTTAGACAAACAAGTTTTCAATGTACATAATTGAAAAAAATTGCTTTATAACTGAAAACTGAAGTTATCCCTATATTTGTACCTGCCTCACAAAGGCTAAAGATTTTGCCCTCACCAGACTCAAAAGGCAAGCCAGGGTTAAACATCTTCATTATACTGATAGAAGTTTAAGCACAAAGCCCAGACAACTTTACAGAAACACTTGTGCTCATCTCAGTGGCATTAAAATAAACTATGAATTCAAAGCAGTGCACAGGCACACGGGTAGTGTATGAAATAGCAGGAGGAGGAAATAAAAGCAATTGAAGAAAAAACCCACTTCAGCTGCACCCCCTGAATCCCAAGTAGTTCCTATTGTACTCAGTACATCTTTATGTTAGTCTATACTAAAAATAAACATTACTTGCATTATATGCCTAATGGCATAAATTTTTATACATCCCAAGCATGCAAAGTGGAGAAGTGCTAGCTTTCTTGAAAGAATAAATTCAAAACAAAAAGGTTTGGTAGGCTCTAAATCCCACATGTTATAACAAGCAGGTACTAGCCCTGCACAAAAGACAGGCTACTTTTCTTATTAGGAATAGAACTACAACTCTAAACTGTATGGTACAATAAGGGTACATTAACCCTGAATGAAAATACAGTTAATCCACAATAAAGGCAAACTAAAACATGCAGCAATTTTATACTGAAACAAGTACTGTACCCAGTAGACAAAGCTAGCATAAAGCATTGCTTTAGAGATTTGTTTTTTATACAAGAAATCACACTATCCCTAGAGAGTAATTTTCCCTTGTGTTAATAATCTAAAAAACACTGAATATTAACACCTGCTATTTTTATTTATAACACATGTGATGAGTGATGTCCAAGGCATTACTGATATCGAACAAAAATAACTGTGATCCATATTCCAAGTAACAGCTCAGCTGTGGAATGCAGGAAGGCTCCATCCAGTGTACTGGCATGGACATACAGGGAGATACTGCTTCAGCAAACATAGAAACAGTAGGTGTTCCCAGTTCTACTACACTAACTCAAAGGATGAGAGAAACAGAGTGCAGGAATACTCATGCCTACATCAGGAGCTCCTTGACCCAATAGCAGGTAAGAGTGCTTGGAGAGTTAAAAAACTGAATCTCTGATAGCATGAGGTTATCAAGAACAAGGCAAGAGATGTGCTACACAAATTTTCACTACAGTGGAATGGCACTAGGAGCTGACAATTTCAGGATGCCCACACTATGCATAACTTAATTCTATGAAGGAAGCCTGTAGCACTATCAACCTTCATAGTAGAAGTGCCATGTCAGTTAAACCCACTCTGCTTCTGCATGTCTGCATTTTGGCAACAAACTCAGAAACAGAGCTTTTCCATCCATTATTTTTATCCTTCTATACGTGTCTCTAGTTTCCTGGGATGCTTAGTCTAGTCACAATAGAATTGAAAATACTGAGAAATGGTACTCAGATTCCCAGGCCAAGGCACAAGAAGGAACATGCTGAGTCACACAGTTGAGGTTCAAACACAGTTCCCCTTGTACATATTTCATCTATTTCCATGTTACCAGCAAGTGCTAACCATGCTTTCTGCTACTGTACATAGTTTTCAGCAGTGGAGCTAACTGATGGAACAGACAGGTGTTCTGTGTCTCTCCGTTGTATTTCATAAGCAGGTAAAAGGCTGTGGATGGAGTGTGCAAGTGACAGTAACAAGTAAAATCATGGCAGTGTTCACAGCTCAAAAGGCATTGGGCTATTTTTCACTCCTCCCTTGGTAACTTCACCACAAGGCCTTAAAGGGCCAGTAGATGTGGCTCACTGCACAGTGTTGGCAGTCCACGCTGTAGGTGCTTCACTTACACAGCTATGAAGAATAGGAGAATTACTAAAAGAATTGCCAGAAATTTTTTTTTCTCCTCCCAGAAGAGAGTAAAGGAAAGAATGGGTATTGCAATTATCTCACAATAAAAAAACCAATGCTTTGATATATTTGAATATTATTGACATCTATTCAGCTAAAAATTCTTCATTATTACTGTTTATATCTTGGACCAGACACTTATTTTCCTGCCCAGAGATAGACTTTATCACTTGCTAACAGAATAACCTTACAAATTCATCCACTTAAGTCAGTGAGAGAAGACTGTAGATAACAGCTCTACACTGTCTCCACTTGAGCCAGGATGAAATCTGAATAATTGAAAATATTTGAGAATTCAGATGCTTATCCCCTTCCTGTAGAGTGACCAGAGAAAGTCCAGCAGCACCAATAGTGATGATGATGGGAGCAAACATGGTGGCTGTAAAGTAGTTTGGTCTGCACTGCTACACTGGCAGCTGTCAGTGCAGGTTTGCTTATTTTGAGCAAAGACTTTCTATCTCCTTCTTGAACCCTCCATGGCAGGCATTCAAAGAGCAGGTCATTGTGAGGGGATTATCCTCCCACTGCTGAAAACTATGTACAGTAGCAGAAAGAAAGCATGGTGAGCACTTGCTAATTACAAACCCTGAATTTCTTCTAATCAATAATGATATACAGTATTGAAAAGATGATCCTTCTGATGATGCAATATGTTTTATATAATGACCTGGACATCAAGACAGTGTAATTTGATACTAAAAGGTTTCAAAAAGCTGTATCTAGTAATGCTAAAGCCATCTCTCTCCCATGTCTTCTCATTCTTCTCATCTCACTTCTCGTTGGGTTTAGAATTTCACAGAGAAAGGCACAAGTTGAAAAACAGATATTTAAAAGCACCAGTAGCATTTGTCTTAAAGTGTTTGTCTTCAAGTCAGTTTCCACATATCATTATCTGGCAAAAGGCAAAGACATGTACCATTTCCACAGCTGTGCTGTATCACCCACCTACTGTACCTCATGCTTTTTGTTAATGCATTTTCACAACAAGGACTATATCATGATACATAGAATACATACACACAGTGCTCTTTAATGTTAAGTTCCAGATGTTTATCTAAGTTGTCACACACTCTTTAGGGTCACCTCAACAAATGATGAAAAGTTATTACTACCATTTCACTGTTGGTTCTCCCTTAAATAGATTTCAGCTCTATTTGTTTTGATCCAACTTTCTGAAATTCTAGGCTAAGAGTGATGCAGCATCTGTCAAAATCAATTTACAACTACAAAATCAAAACCATTGATCATGCAATGTTATTGCAGATCTTTTATGAGAAAGGCACACTACTGAAAAGATGTAATAAGACTCCAACTCTTCTCTTGAAGAACACTTAACACACACTTTAGCCTCCCATGATTGCCACCATATTAACTTATTTTTTGAAGCACAGCCTAAAGGTCAAGAACTTATTAAGGAGCATACCTGAATCACAAGTTTGGCCACTAGAAGCAGCTAGTCAATGCCATGGTAGACCCCTAGAGAAGTTAATTTACTTGAAATACCTGTGGCCTGAAAAACACGGTAAATTAACTCACAAAAACGCATAATGCATTTGTAACCAAGAATAGTTGCAGTAGCCAAGCTATCTTTTTAACAGGAGTTTAAATGCTTATCTGTGCGCAGGTAGCCAAATCTTGAAGCCATTTCAGCACAAGAACCACCTTAATTCAGGAGCACATCCTTATTTCAGAAGGAAATGCTACAAACAAAATCCATGACAGCTCAGTGCATATGTCAGTGCTTTCTCAAATGTCTCAAGAACCATTAAAACACTTATTTGCCTCAGCTGTGACCATCCATTAGTCACACCACTGGCAGTACCACTGTGAATGTAGTTCCAGACTGTGAATCTTTTAGGATCAAAAATATGACTTAGTTTCACTGGAAATTTCATAATGAGGGAATTGAGGAGTCCCGAGAACAGAGACCAGTAAGAGAAGCACGCCTAAATAAATGCCTGATGTATTTATGGCAATACAAATATGAAACTTTGATAGAAATGAATGGAACACAAAGAAGAAGGCTGAGAACACGGAAACAGCACAGCCCAAAGAAAACAGAGAGAAACTGTAACCGCAAGGCAAAACAGGAATGTAGAGCAAAGTTTGTAAATAACTGAAAAATACAGACCTCCTCCCTTTGGCTTTCATGTAGCTTTACCTTTTCTCTTGTAGCACGATATTCAAGCCTTGCAAATCAATAAGGTAAGCAACAGTTTTAAAGATAAACACAATTTACTCGATACAGAGCAAGTTGTCAAAACTACTCAGAGAAGCCCAAAGGTAGAAAGGAAAAAGCTTTCCATGACAGTGGTAAATAATGTCCTTGACACAGCCCGAGTAAAGAGTCCAGCTAACAAATTCAAGATCTAAGTTCTTCATTGTGATAGAAAAAAATCAAGGAAGACATGAATACTTTTTATATCAGACTGACAAAAGCTTTAAACTTGCCAATGTTTAATTCCATGTAAGTTATTTTATTCACCATAACCTCACTAATCCATTACCACACTCATATAAAATCAAAATGGTCCATTCAAAATCAATTAAAAAATAGGTTGTTAGAAAACTAACCATTTCAAGGTTAAGAAGATGTGACCTGCATTGTTGCAACACATGCTGAAGTATACTGCAGATGCCTGCAACAAAGATTCAAAATAAAAGCAGTATAATTGTAGCTGCCATGATCAAAATAGGTATTACAGCCCCAGGTTTCAAGTAAGTGGTTGAAGGGCTACCTCTGTCTCTGCACGCCATGTAGAACATCCCTTCTGTCATGCCCTGGTACCTACAGATGACATGCTGAGGATGGATACAGCTTTTAACCACATGCAAAGCCATGGACCCTACATAGGCAGGCTTTAAGAGCTTCTTTTCCTGCATTGATGTTTGAATTCAGGTGGTAGGGAGCCGAGCTCACAATCTGGTACTGTGTGAAAGACCAGGGACAGAAAATCCATTTTAATGTTTGTCAGTAACTATGTGGGAATTGTCTACAATATAAATATTAATACCAAAGCTACTTGTCACCTTCTTCTGCATCCCTGTATCATTCAGTTAAAAGCTTTAAGATATTTCTGTGGGTTCCATGCTAAATGTAAGAAGAAATCTGAAAAATCCCTGTGTGGTGTGCATGTGAGCGCACACAAGAAAGATTAGTTTGGTTGTAACTTAGAATCTAATTTGGAGTTAGTTTTTGTTCTTCTGGGCTACTTCTAACAAATGCCAGTAGTGAAGGAGAACAACATACTTATTTGAGCAATACATGATTAATTTCTCTTTCAGAAATTTTAGTTTTCTTGATGCTTAGGAAAACTGCACTTCTGGAAGACTCTGAATTTTTTTAAGTCATTAGTTTATAGCCATTTAGCCAGCTATGGCGTGTGGATTTCAGAATCTCAGTCTTTTTTGGGCTCGCCAGATAAGGGGACAAGGAGAAGTCAGATCCAGGCACTTGAAGGTGCAAGAATAATTGTTGAAACAACAGTAAATTGACATGAGCTCTTCAGTTCATAGCTCACAATAAGCAGAAACTTTCTGGATGCTCCCTGCTCTTCTGGGTATCCTGACTGGAATTTGCTGCCAATGCAAGAAAAAGTCAAAGCAAGTGATCTAACATTATGAAACCCACTATAATCATCTTTAGACCTAGAAATCCCACTTTCTAAAATGAAGGGTGGTCTTTTATTTCTGCTGACAAGCAAGACCTTACATTTCCTAACCAGTCACTCCCTGTAGCTGCCACTTAAACACAAGTTGGGCATACACTCATATGAAGGCAAAACTTCTACAGAAGTAAAATAAAAGCCTGAGATTTCATAACTACAAATGAAAAATTCAAAGCTAAACATCTATGTTGGACATTTACCAATACAAGACAATAAAACTTGGGAAAGTTTGTCTTTTGACACCAACTAGAGAGGTTTCAATCATTAAATTTTCTGCTATTTTCCTTTCCTGATTACAATACAAACTATTTAAACAGTATTAGGAAAATAAAAATAAAACAGAAGCTAGGTATTTCAAACACTGTTTGTTCTTTGACTCATAACAGGGAATAACTGCAAGCAAAACATTCAGGCAGACTGAATTTAATTTGCTTTCTCAAGCACTGAAATAATTAAATGTTCTTGTGAAATGTAAATTATATTTGGATGATAAAGGTAATTGTGATGAAGATGCTATGATTCTTTGAATCTAAGAGAATTAAAAATATGAAAAACATCTCAAAAATACAATTCTCCCTCAAGGATTTGACTTATTATCTTTGCAGTGAAAAGTGGATGTTGTTCAGTAGACTGAAGTTTTTCTTATAATCAATGGGAATTGGCAGGGTTAAATAACATACAGAGCTATTCCTGATTACTTCTTGTACAAAGTAGAAAATACTAGAACAAAAACGTAAAAGAATCAGATTACCTGAAGTAAAATTCAGATTATTTGTCCCCTTACTCAAAACACCTTTACAACACCAGGAAAAACAGAATTGCTTCCTGTACTTTCCTCTCAGAGCTCTTTTTAGCTTCCTGTATCTAGGAACGAAGTAGGTTTTACTTAGGGTGGTTGCTCATGCCAAGGCTAATGTAATTTTCTTACCCTACAACGTGGCATCATAAGGATGAAAAAAGGTGTCACACTACAGAAGCTCTGGGCAATACTGAAATGATGTTTGCTAGTAAATGTCGTGACAAGGCACATGCAGAGAAGTGAGTTGAATAGCTTGCAAAATAGATTCCTTTTCCCATTGCTTAACAGGTCAGAATGCAGCTTCAATTAATAACAGACTGATAGCATAAGAACATATATTGCCAAGAAGACTGCTTTGTAAGGTTACAGTTATATTTACCGGATTAAAAATGTAGAAAGTCCACGTATTTATATGGATGACAGTTGAAAATTAAAGCACCAAATTAAATTTTTCCCCTCATGTCCTTAACAAAGGTATAATGTGTCTTGCATAAATTCAATTCGCTCTCAGTGCATTAGAGCTACTAGACCAGCACAAAGGGGTTGCCACACCTACTGTTCCAGAAAAATCCATTGGATCACCCACTAATTTCCAAGTATCAGTCTCAGGTGGTGATGCAAAGATTGCTCAATTCTATCAAGTCATTATGTGACCTTGAGAATAATAATTCACCTAACTGCACAGGGTCTCTATTTTGGTATAGGATTCACAACACTGAGCAAGGCAGAAGGGTTGTGGAGTTTAATTGTTAAACCCTTCAAGGTCCTCAGCAATCTTCCTTAAGAAAGTTCAGTTTATTAGCCATCACATGCCATACATAATACATAAATTGTTATCTTTACAGCAGTTCTAGACATTTTTTAATCCTTGCATAGGTTTTTTTGGGGTGGTTATGTAGAGTCGTTTTGGATGGTTTGATACTGAAAAACTGGCCCATAAAGAAACTTTCAAAGAGAATATAGTATTAGAAAGCAGGCATTCTTAATGCCTTCATTCTTTATTCTCTGTGCACTGGGTACACAGAGGACATATTGCTCAAAACTGTGCACATCTCATGTTTCTCTCTCCCCAGTATATACTGGGGGTCATGCATTACACATATGTTATTTTCTAGGAATACTCATTACAATTCCAGGAAATTATTAGTAAAATTCACCCACTTGAGCACACATAGTTTGATGGGGGGTGGTCATTAACAGTCCCTGGTGGTCTTTTGCTGCATTCACTTCTCTTCATCACTGTACCCCATGCTTGACCTCTGACACTCTCCTCTAAAGTTATTACACCCAGTGACATGACAGCAGTGAACCAAGAAGGCCTTTGCTGAGACCAGCTCCACCTTACCTTGTCAGTAGTCTAGCAGAATGGCCTTCAGACCACCTACATCTTTCCTTGATAAGCTGTACAAGAATACCCCTTTCACTCTACCCAAGCTGTCGTAACACTAGCATGATAAATACATGCTCTTAAGTAGTCTAACAAAAATCCCACTTAATTAAAAAACTCTGAAATATGTCAGATTTGCTTACCTAATGACAGGTACTGCCAGATCCCAAGACACCACAGTAGACCCTGCAGACTTAGTCGATGGCTCCCACAGGCATCTGCATCCTCCAGCATTGCAGGCCACACAGGTGATGCTGGGAAAGACAACATAATCATATGACTATTAATCAGATAAGCTTTACTGCAATTCTGGACATACAGAAGATCATTCCATCATTAAACACATAGAAATCTCCATCTTACTTATGAAGATTCATTAGACCAGTCTCTGAAGTCTCCCACACACGGCACATGCTCATTCCCTTTAGAGGTTGTCTTTGAGAGACCTTTTCAGCCTCAACTTTTCAAATCATACTATTGTTGTGAGGGACAGTCTCAGCCAAGTTCAAGCTGGCTTCAGTGTCTACTTTCCCCTTTGCTTCCTGGCTGGCTAGACTTGCTATCTCCTTGTTCCTCAAAGAAAGAGAGAATTTCCACTCCCTGTCTCACGAGTCCCCAGGACTACTGGGCACACAACACATAACTGGGATGATTCTTCACTTTCCTGGCTCCCAACACAGCCATTGAGAAACCAGTCTGGCCATTTTGTGCCTGATAAGACACTGATGGAGAATCTTTTTAGCAAGGACAACAGGAACACAGTTTGCTCAGTGCAAGACAGAAGGGTCAGGCTCACACCACATCTTCCCCACGCATGTTGTTTACCTACCAACAGGTAAGGGCACATCCCAAGACTGCATGGTGGATCCATCATACTTCCTAGAGGCCCCTAGCTGCCCACAACAGGCCAAAGAGGCCTCCCCACAGCAGGCCAGAAAGCTCCCCACATAAGTGGAACAGGTACCCTTTACATCCTCATTTAGACTCACTTTCCAGGTAAGCCCCAGGACCAAAGCTCTGGCTCTCAGAGCTAGAAGCCCCAGATAGGAGCAGGGTTGGAAGCCCAAGTGGGTCATCATGCACTAGGTGAGGTTTTGGAGGTACTGGGAGGATGTGCAGTGACTTGAAGGGCTCCTGTCCCCCAGCACCAAACAGCACCAAAAAAACACACCCCCTCAGACAGCCAAGTTAACTGTTTGCCTTCCTGCACCCCACAAACACACTTTAGGGCATAGAAAAGGGGTTCTCCTCCCATATCTCTAGTTTTCCACATCCCCAGTATCCTCACTGCTGGGAAAAGACAGGGCCAAAAGAAAGAGAGGACTCACAGTCCTATACCCTTCATCCCTGTAATCCTTCTGCTACCAGAGGAGAAGCTCCATGAGTTTTAGCAAACCTCATAGAAATGTGAGTATGCTTAAACCCCCCCCTTCCCACAGTTAGAGATGTTATTAAGGCACAGAAAAAGAAATCAAGAGCACATCTTAGACCTCAAGCAGAAAGAGAAAGCTGGAAAATATTCCCTTGCTTTATAAACCTGTAAAAAAAAATCTCCATATTAATAATGTGTTAATATTTTATGTGTCTAACAGACCTGGGATTTCTGATACACAGCACAGACCCCTCTAGCCATGTACCTTTCCAGAGCTCTCTGTTCACAGGCTTTACTGAGGAGACAGATCAGCCCAAAGTTCCCCTATATAATTCCTGGCATTTACACAATTAACCTACTCCTTCCTCTAAGATTCCTAAAGCCTCTCACATTTCAGTGCTAAAGCCACCATTACACTCCCTCGTTTCCAGCAAGACACAGTAATAGTTAATAGACTATTTATTCCCAAAGCTGCAAATTGTATTATATTCCACTTAGCTATAACAAGGCTCTGCTATCCCAGTTAAAGTATGTGTGTTTTCCAGGCAGCAGAATTAACTTGTCAGCCACTTTCAGGTAAATATTTGTTATTTTCACCTTCAGCACAAACTTTCAAGTAAAACACTAGCAGATTTAAGCACTTCTACAAGCTGCTCAGTGCAGTTATAACTGCATAAAATAAACCACCTCTTCCAGAACAGAGCTTGCAACATACTCACCCTTCTCTTACAATAAAGGATTTTTTTTTCCAACTGATCTCCATAAAAACCAATACTACCCCTTGAAAGGGGCAAGAAAAACCATAAAATAACAATACGAAGTTAAAATCCTTACCTGGAAAGGACCAGACAACCAGCCAGCACCAAACAGATCTGAACTGAAAGCCATCAAGCACACACATAAGTGGCAGGCCTTTTGTACTAATGGGACCTACATGAGACCTATTACATTAATGAGGGTCTTCACCTGGAGAAGGTCTCCTATGGGCTGCCTCAGATGCAACCTCAAAGGGTGGGGGCCAACAATTAACATCCCTATTGGCACCTGCAGTAGGTAGTGACCAGCTGAGTGAGCTGAAGGGATCTGCTTTGGGGGGGGTCTCCTCAAACAATGGTTTGTCCAGGCAAGGAGATGGATTTCATGTTTACTGAATAAACCGCATACCTAGACTCATGAAAATGCAGAAGTTTCTTCTCCTAACATTTTCCAAGTAACTTTTAAGAATTAACTTAAGTCTTTTTAAGTTGTTAATAATCATGCAGCCCTGAATGAAGCTTTGCATGCATTCAGAAAGTTTGATGAACATAGTTGTAGGGATTTGGGAGACTTAAAATTTTCCCTTGAATTGTCATAACAACACCTGAAATGTTTTCATTAGTTAGTCATCTCATCTCCAGTTCCCACAAGATCTTTCTGTGGTGCTGTTCTAGACTGGCTCTAATCAGAAAACTTCAGTATTTTTGGTAATACTTTTTCACCTCAGATGAAAACATGTGCAATCCACAATTTCCACAAAACCAGACTGAATTACCAACAGTCTTCTTCACACTTGAAGCTCACTAAATCATTCCTAACAACCTATTCTTAAAGAGTCTAGAATTCATGAAGTTGCATGCATAAAACAGTTTCCTAGTCAGTAATAACATCAAAAGGCCAACTCCAGTATTTGCCAGATTAACACAGTGATTTAAAGCATTCATTCTGCTCTGAATGAGAACAGGGATGGGAGACTATTTGATTGTACATCCCTGAGAGTTTTGCTGCTTTATATCTCTGCAGTGTCAACACTCTTCAGATTCCTATTTCTCTGCATCAAAAGGAAGGATACAACTTCAGGACAACTGTTTATGCCTTGGACTGCCTGAACAGGGTGGCCAATGACTAACAGCTAATAAGCATAATAATTATCTGCTTACCAGCTGTCACAGGAGCTGTCATCCCAATGCTGTTACTCTAAATGACTGGGGAACTTAAGCAGAAAATCTTATATGAAAGATATGTTCCCTTTTCTCATGGCCATATTCACTCATAAGCTCCAAACTGCATCACATTCTGATTTTCCAACTGTTTGGGACCATAGGATCATCCATTAGAAACACCATTTCACCACAGGTGGAGACACTCAATAAATAAAACACTGGATGCTTTGACAACATCCTGTATTCCTGGTTTCATCTTAATCAAAGCATAACCAAGCACTGGCAAGGGAGTAATAGTTTGCTTGGATTTCACATCTGAGATAATTTAATTTTTAAAAAAGAGAAAAGGTAAAAACGGAATAGAAAAAAACATTGTGGTGGCTAAATCCAGTGTTGTCCTGTTCCCTTTAGTACTCTACGACCATCCCACAACACATAAAATGCCATAATTTTCATAAAATGTTAAAACATCATAAACCCAAAGTGCTAGATGACAAACCAAGGGCCACAGACATCCATATACTGGTTGCCAAGGCTTTTGCCAGTACAATTTCTGATTGTTACAGAAAAAACCAGCAAAAGGAATTACATATGTGCCATTGCAATGTGTATCTGCACAATGTATCTGCAAAATGTATCATCACACTACCTCTGAAATTTTCAAGTGCTAGCACAACATTAGGAAAAAATTCTTAACCCAGCACTTAAGGAGGCTAATGAAAAGATTTAAACAATTTTTAACTACCTTGTTCAATTGATTAAAACACAAAACAAATGCTAAAATATCTATTTCTCTTATACCATAATGTCACTCTTCACATCTAAAGTCTGATAAATCAATATATGCCTCTTAACCACTCTGAAAAAATGCTCCTCTAAGTGAAGAAGAAACATCGCAGTGGTGTCTATTGTCACTTTATATATTATTAGGAATCCAATCAGCTTTATTATTCAAGACACAATCATACGTGGTCTCTCCAGCATATCACAGCCTCCTAGGAAGGAAGTAAGCATTAGCATTTCTGACAATTACACTAGGTAATGACTGACTAATCATGTTTTGTATAAATGTGATTTCACCAAAGGGTGAGTGGATGTTCTGAGATTAGCAAAGAATTGTTTGAGACTGGTGGAACTGTAATAAATCAGAAAAATATCTGCATTCCACTCATCCATCATTCCCACATAATGTAGGACAAGTTATCCTTTGCTTTTAGTAAGAGCCCAGCCAGAATTTCTGAGTAAAGATGCTCCCCATAAACTCGGAAATCACAGGTGGTTAAATTACTACAAATTCTATTTTTATATGTTTAAATATATATATAATATAATCAGTTAATAATGAAGAAGGGAGTCCTGAACATAAGTAGCTTCCAGGACTATTGTTCTATCTTGTATCTGTGCATAGAAAAAAATCCACATAAACCCTGATAGTTTTAGCTAAAAACACTGAACAAAATTTCTTTCTGATATGCATGGGCTAGATTGTGCTTATAAAGGGTCCAGTGATTCTTTGAATCATGAGAACTGTTCCCTGAAGCAGCAGATAATTTCAACTACTGATTGCATAATCCTATATTGAAATTTCACTATTATATCTAAATTAATTATATCTATTATATTAATTACGTCCACATTAATTATATCTCCATACATCATCACACAAAGAAACAAAACTTACTGGAGAAAGTACCATGTTGTCATAGTTCATGGAAACTTCAGCTAATTTGCTCTATCAGCTGGAAACACACAAGACCATATGATGCCATTTGAGCCAGCTCTTCAGTCAGTTAGGCATGCACCAGAATTTCCACTGCAGATAAGGGACAGACACAGAAGATTATTGCATCTTTTAGATGACAAAGTCTTTCTCAGCAATTGAATGTAAAGAAGGAATGTATGGGCATGGTGTGAGCAATACAGTGTGATTACTCAGCTGTAAGAAATGATTGACTGTCCAGTTTCTCATGCAGGAAGAAGACGTGCCATCCAGTCTGACTGCAAGGATGCCAGAAATCAAAATTGCATGCCTTAGTCCTACAGCCTCCCCTCACAGATCCAGTAAAGTCTGTGTGTCATTGTTTGGATTGCTAAAGATTTCAGTTCTCCAAATGGAGCAAATTGAAAGGTTAACATGGAACATGAACTCTTGGCTTCTTGACATTTCTGTTAACTGTTAAAAAAACCCCAAAAATAAACCAATAATACACAACTGCAGTCACTTTCAGGAAGTGTACTGGATCTGCCCTTTACATCTCTAGCAACAGAGCAGCACTGATTCAATGGGAACAGCATTAAATGTCCTTTTTTTCCCTTGACCAGGAGTCCAAACATTAACCTATTTAATTTTTTGCTCAGGGTCAAGAAAAATTTTTTACTTTGTGAGAAGTGCCTCCCTCTTTTTTCCTACCAGAACAAAATGTCCACATTATATAAAACATTCTTAATAGTTTATTTGATATTTTGATGATAGAAGGTCCAGGCTAGCTAAACTAGGACTGAAAACCTGTTATTTTGAGGGGAGCTAGGGAGATGACCTGGGACAGGGCAGGAGCAGGGTGCAGCAAATAAGGCTTTGGTGGTTTTCACTTCATAAATCTATTTAAATCTTTGCAAAACTATTTAAAAGGAATTTAGAATAGAAACAGCTATTAAAAGGCTTCTTGCTTTCCAGAAACACAGTCAGATTTCATTCTTTACATCGTATCTGTCACATTTGTGAGGTGAATTTTGGGTACCACACTGGATTACTCTAGTCATTTCACGTTACAGCTCATTGCGGGATGACAACACATGACAAATGAAGTTAGCAGCAGTTGACATGCCAGATCACCTCTATCCTGTTGCCTTTCAGACATTTTATTTTAGTTTTTACTCCTACACAGTGCATGGTATTATGATTCAGTCCTAGGTTGGCAGATTGGAAGGGACCTCAGAAGCTCTGTAGTCCAACTTCTTGCTCAGAAAAGGGTGAATTATGGGGTCAGACAAGGTTGCTGTGGGCTTTATCCAGTCAGGTCTTAAAATTTTCTGAGAACAGACTGCTATCTTCTGTGGGCAGCCTATTCCAATCCTTGACTGTTCACCATATGGAAAAGGGGTTTCTACATATCCAGACTGAAACTTACACTTAAACATACATTATTGTCTCTCTTCCACCACATACCTCTGCAAAGAGCCTAGCTCCATCTTCTTGATGACCTTCTTGTAGATACTGGCCAACTGTTAAGAAATGTTCCCCTCTCCTCATAGTCTTCTTTTCTCTAGGCTGAACAAAACAGATTCCCTCAGCCTCCCCTTGCTCCCCAGAGCTTTGCTGCAATTTTCAGTAAGCTCAGGCTCTTCCCTGGCCATCTCATTGGTGCCCACATGGACACCAGATAATAGTCTAAGGGCTCCACAAGCCAAGAGGAGCAAGGAAGGGTTTCAAACCTCAGACCCCCAGAAGAATAATATTTCAACAAAGCATAGATAAGTCGTTCTTTTTGTCAGGAAGAATTCAGTCCTCAGAATCTACACTTTTACTGGATACTTTTTAATGCATGCAACATGTTGCAAAGTATCTCAGCAGTCTGCAAAGTTCACACCTTTGCATAAAGCTAAAATATTAGCTATTGCAAGGCATTTCAAATCTTCTCACAGAGAACAGTGGGACAGTATTAAAAAATTAGATTCACACAGCTTTCCTTTCTTGCCATTGCATCTCAATCAGATCTCCAAAAAATATGCATTATTTTTTAATGTGAGGATTGTTCTAAACCTAAGATACCACTTCTAGATTTTGTTTCCGCAACTGCATTCCCCTTCTTCTACTCGCACTTGTACTTGCACTGACCTGAACAGTTTGAAGTTCTTTTACTTCACAAACATAGAACTAAAGCTAAATCTTGCTCTGTCTTGCTCTAGACATTAACCAAGTATATAATTAATCACTGTTCCTATTCAATTAAATAGGAAAAGTTTCAGTTTATTTCAAGAACAGAATTAAAGTTGTGGCTCTGAAAGTCCCATAGTAATACGTAGAAAACCGGTTAGGGTTCTGCAGACTTCATTTTCACTTCTGGAAGAAAAGTTTGGTCATGAAGCTAACATTGACTATGTTGGTCTCCTCTAAAGCACTTCTTAACTTATGAAAATAAGTATTGTGTTTATAATTTCCAAAGGCAAATTTCTACCTGCATGCAGCTGTATCTACCTTAGCAGGTTATGAGGACTAATAAGAAGAGATCAATAAAGCTACCTGGAAGAGGTCTATACTCAGCACACCAGAGCTGTTCTATTTTGGATGTAATGTAATGAACTGCATGCCCAGTTGTAGCTGGAGTGCATTATATGGACTCCCAGCTTGCATCTTCTAGTTTAATGTTATCCCAAGGAGGCTCATTACCTGTGGTCCAAGACTGATGTGAGTCAAAGCTCAGCAACAGGGTATGAGCAAGAGATATATTCCTCATCCAAGACCAGACTTTAATACCAAACTTCCTGGGTGCACTCTCATTATCTTTGTTTCAGGAGCAAGTGTTTTTGTTGTACTGTTTGTAAGTAGTTTGGACCTAGAGGATCTAAAAGACTCCTAGGGTCAACATACTAAACAATGTTACTGCTTTTCAAGGTAGTTGTAGAACAAAATAGATCTAAGCATTTGAATTTTCTCTCCCATGATGGTAAGTATCATCAATACTTAGAGGCAAAAAAAAAACCCCACAAACCAAAACTATTTACCAGAATAAAAGTGTATTTTGTTAATAATGACAATCTACTTATACACCTGGAAAATACACATACTTTAGTTATTTAAGTTCTTACTACATCTGAAAATATACAAATACATTCACAGTTTCATTACTTTTCCATAGACAATCAAAAATATGTATGTAAAAACTCATAATCATTTCTTCTGCTCCGTGCTATAAAAAAAAAAAAAATCAGCAGTGCTTTGAGTCACTTTAAGCAAGACTGTTTTAATTTCCTCAGTCATCCAGAGCCTCTTCTGGGACATAGTAAAATGAGCCATTTGAAATCTAGTCTCAGTTCTAAATAAAGTATGAAAACCTACCAGGCCAGGCATGTTTTTTAAATTTTATTTTCCCAGAGAAAATTTCACATCAAAAAATTTTCAAGGAAGAACTTCCTTGTAAAGATCTGTCTTTGACATTTTCTCATTAAAACATATGCTGTTGAAGAGTATGTGGTGTTTAGCTTAGCAAAAAATACAAAAGCTTGATCGTCTAAATTTGTATATACTTTCACTTGGAATGTGTCTGAAATTCAGTTGACTTTCTTAGCAAGCATATATATATATAAAATAATTCTGGAAAGTTCTGTAGCCTATCTACTATCATTCTAGTCCCAAATCATTCAGCTAAAACCAAGAGACCATTGCTAAGACTGCAGCATTTGGCAAGTAGCAGCTCCTTCAGAGAAACTGCATTTTATTGATACATTGCAGCAATATCTCATCAGGGCAAAGACATTCAAGCATCATTCTGGAGACAGCTATTCCATCTGGCTTTTTTCTTGCTGTTTAACATTCTCATTTTTTCCATGAGAGAGGTAGATAGAAAAATACAGAAAGCACATTTGTCTAGCAGCAAAAGTGTCATCCCTTCAAAACCTTTTTGGTGATTTTATTGTTTTTGCATTTACAGCAAAATTGCATTTCATATGACAAAATAAGTAACAGTGACAGCAAGCAAGCACTGAAGGCATATAAATTAAAATGGTGCCCAAAACCTGAGTGGTATTTGGAGGGTGCTTTCAGAGGAAAATTATGAAAAAAGTTGTGTGGAACAAGGTGCAATGTGTACGGAATTATGGAATCACTTAGGTTTGAAAAGGCCTTGAAGATCATTGAGGCCAGCTGTAAACCTGGCACTGTCAAGTCTGATACTAAGCCATTTCCCTACAGACCATGTCTAAATGTCTTTTAAATTCCTTCAGCAATGGTGAAAACTCATTGTTAATAGTTTAAATTATTGTTAAAAAGTGGAGAGTTTTAAAATTTTTTGGTCAATGACTTTTCTCTAGTTTTCTGTAGTTTATCCAAAAATAACTACTACACTAAAGGATCAACTTTACTGAGCAGAATAGTATATTTTATTTGAAAAGGCAATATGAAGTGCCATAAAAGGTGAGGAAATGTTCTTTTTCTTGATGACCTTCAAATATTACAGTCAAATAAAACAATTTTTAAAATTTCTTATTCAAGTCACTTAACTGTATTGGCCACCTCATCTTAATGCCAATGCAAACTGTATGTTGCATATTTTTATCAACAGTTATTCCTAGGTATCCTTTCTAACCAAAATTCATTCTTTCGGTAGCCCTTATTCAGACAGAAAAAGAGCAAGAATAGGTACAACTACAAAAATCATTTTATTCACTACATATTACAATGCACAAGATGAACAATCAGTTCTTTCCTAGAAACTAACTTGTCTGTGCAGAATAGCATCATCAAAATTGTCACTACCTAAGGCCCAGCCCTGGTAATATCTGTAGGGAGTGGTATCCTGTCTGTTTTCAGAGACTCTGGCAAATAAAGCCTAAGAATTTAGGAAAAAAAGTACACAATCTAATCATGGATTAATTTGCCACCAGCAGTCAGTCTCCAAAAATGTTTTTATACCTGCTAAAATCCATACCATTTATAGGTTCCTGAAGCCACTGGCTAAAATAATATTAGAGCCTTGTGGGGCAAATATATTTTCCAGGTCATTATTCGTGAGGACTTCCAAGCATTTATCACTCAAGTCAGGAAAAAATACACTGTGTAAGCCCCTTGCACAAATACAAACTGCTTTAGATGGGACATATATATATGTAGTAAGCATACTCTGCTGCTCTTTCAGTAAAGATACAGTGCTTTTTGCTTTAATAAATCTCCTTGGGTAGCAACAAGATATAAGAGATAGATTTTCAGTCCTCGCACCATTTTATGCCTGGCAGAATAACTCTATGCATTCTGTAATTTATGATCTGCTGCCTAGCAGCAGCCTGGATGCTTCAAGAAGATATTTCTGTTTCAAGGTACTTTGTAACTGCAGGAGGATTCCTTGAACTTCATAAAGAATTTGAGCAGCTGCCCCTCAGAAAGCAGCATTCTCATCAGCTAATTTGTGTATTCTTGTCCTTAGGATTGTCCTTGCCTTGTTTAACAGCCTTTAAGCATAAGATTTATAGTAAACTGCTCATCACAATTGGTTTCTTGATGAGGTTTCACAGCTAACGTATGCTATTTAAATTGGGGGGTTGGTGGTCTTGGTGACTTTTTGAAAGCTTGTATGGGAGCTTGTGAGATATGAGGGAAAAACTGCAAAGTAACAATGATTCATGATAGAAAACAGAAGAGAGCTCATAATATACAGATGAAGAAAACAGCAGACTCGAGGTTTCAACAAGTACTTCACACACATATTTTATGGTGGTTTTTAATTCAACTATCCTGATTTCTCATCACTCCTAATATAAACCCAAAAAATGGTGCTTCTAGGATATTTAGGCTTGGCATATTCAAGAAGAATTTACCAATGACATTTTTACATTTGCCAGGGTTTCTATAAAAAACTGCAACTTTCCTGAAAAGATCAGCTGACAGTAAGTAAAAAAAAAAAACCAAAACCCCACAAAGTACAGTTCTGTCTCCTTTGTCAAGCAGAAGAGAGGGCAGGAGGAAATCATTAAGTTCAAAATTATCACCTTTAAAGGGATATGTTGTCTAAGATATGGCAGAAGGCACTTGAAAAATACTAGGATAGTGTTTCAAAAAGAGTAAAAATGTGGTCAGTTCCTGATGACCATGAACTGACCAAAGTCACAGCAGGAATTCTGACAGACACACATTTGTATAAAACAAGAAGTTGTGTGTAAGGCTGCTCTTCTGCACAAAGCAGATACCCAGATAAACCCATTTTAAGCTTTTTGTTCAGGGTCATTTCTCAAAGAATGCACAAACACACACGCACACATACACAAGAACTGTTGCTGAGCTCACAAGAAACTTTTATTTTATTATCAAATGCAATGGAAATGTGCAGCCCTGACAGTACATCTTTACCTCTTCACATCCTAATCAGCCTTAGGGATGCAATGTGTTAGGAGAAGAGTAACCCTGTCAGGATGTCCAGTGGGGAGGAGGAACTGATGCCAACCAGTGGAACTCAGCCAGGTACCTTCCTCTATAGCACGAGCTGCTCTCCTGATGACCTCATCTCATGTTTAAAGACATAACAAGCCACATTATACTCTGCATGGACAAGCATAAAGATCTCTTCCGATGTGCACATTTGGCAGAAGTCACAATTTGAAAGTGGGTCTTATTATCCACAGCCTGTTTAACAGACGTTTCCTGTAGCTTCACACTGAAAAATTACTTTTGTAAGTAAATGAACATAGAAAAGAAGAAAAGTAGAAACAGATGATTAAATTGTTTGAGTATATGCTCCAAGAATGCAGTGACCTTTCAGCCTGTGCAAACAGATGCCCAGATTAGTGAGTTTTTTAAAATAGAAGAGAACGTTGTTACAACAAATATTTAACAAACTGTAGCAATGTACTTAAAATTCCATGAATGCTCAGTTTTAATGCACACAAAGGATGCTTGCAATCAGATGGATGCAGCCCTAATCAATTCCAAGACATTAAAGATTTGGTTTTTCGTTTCATTCTCAGCCACAAATTCCTCTGCATATGCTTAGAGACTCTGTGAAACAAGGCTGCACAGTCTCTCTTGTGCACAACACACTTCAAACTTGGCATTAATCAGATTTGCATCAGTTGTGGACCTTTGTTCTCAGCACTTTCAGCTCCATTAAAATGAAAAATGATGTATGTACAGTTTCTGACACTGATAATGTTTTACAGTTATCACACATCAAAATACATGCTGGGCACAATGGTATGCAAGAACTACTGAATTATTTTCTAGATAAGGTAGAGTGACAGGGAGTATAACTAACTCATTATTTACATATCTGCCCAACATTCTGATTTTGATTTAGCAAGTTAACGTTTCATTATAGACAGGGGGGGTTTTCTCCAAAATGCATTACTGTAGTATTTTACAAGAATAATAGATTTCACACTTCAAAGGAATTAGTAGTAAAAAGCTGCATACACTTAAATGCAAATGACTATTTAAATGGAGAGAATCAGGTCTGCAACACCATTTGGCTGATAAAAACTGCCCTACATTTTGATGTAATTTTCTACTGAAGAATGGAGGAAAAAGAGGAGAACAAGCAGTATATTTAAGCAGAAGGGAACTATAGGGAGCTGGGAATAAAAATATAAAAGCTTGTTAAAGAAATAAAGGAGAAAAACAGAAGATAAGAGATGGAAACTTGATGAAAAAGTTAGACAAGCAAGAGAAACAGGCTCTGACCATGAAGGAGGGGACTACTTAAAAAACACAGTGGTTACTGACAAGTTTGATTTCAGATTTTGCTTTAGAATTCTGCATTTTCTCTTTTTCTTTCTTTTTTTTCCTATTTGTTGTCTTCTTTTCCCAGTGTAGCAATCACAGATGCCAACTAAACCAATGTCTTCATATCAGAATGGATATAAGGTACCTCACATGACAAGCAAATAGGAGGGCTACTTCTAGCATATGCACAGTTAGCGAGATTCCTTTCTCTGTAATAGTGTGCCAGGATTTAGATATTTTAAGTTTTGTAAGAACAGACTGTTCTCTACATTCTAAAGGAGAGAAAAGAGTCAAGGCAGATTCTACTCTGCTCCCCAATTCATGCTAATACTCTCCTGAGGTTTTTCATGTAATGTGTTCAGCATTTAAATCAAACTCACCTGTAAATTGTACATGTCCTGAATTCACCATTAGAAATCTGTACATTCAAAGTCTGTATGTGTCGAATTCAGGGGCTACGTGGGAAGATCACAGTCAAAATGAAGAAGTAATACACCTCCAAATCTTCATCTCCACATCTTTATCTATTAAATACTAATAACTAGTTTTCCTCTAGTTACAATTATACAAATCAAACACTTAGTAACTAATTTCTCAATATACCTACTGTGTTCCATTTACTTTTAATTAAATTTTTATCCCTGAAATTGACTTACTGTTGTATTATTGATAAGATTTGTATTAATTAATCTCTTTTGGTTTGTATTCCAAAATATTCCTGGTGGAGTTACAATTCCTAACTTCTCTGACACTATAGTTCACAATTTAAGATGCAAAATTATGGTATTTTCAGCATAATACAAACCATTTAACACATTGTAATAGTTTGAAAGTGGTCTTTTATTATTCATTAACTAATAAGTTCTATGTGAAAATGAGCTCCATGCTGACATAGGACCAGGGCACAAAGGGTACCCTTTTGGATAATCTTGTCTTGATTTACAACACACCCTCCTTCTGGTGAGTACCATATTTGCCAGCCAGATTGAAGATAATCATTCATTTATTATCCTTAGCTCCTCAGCCAGAGTGCTCAGGTTCATTCAATATTTGTTGGTCTGTCTCTTCCCTGTGTGTCTTCAAGCAAACTGCTGAAGGACACATTCAACTTAACATGCTTAAGTATCAGGTGCTTTGGTTCTGTAGGTTTGTAGAGAAGAAGCTTTGCTGAACATAGATTAATCTCTGATTATGCTTAGAGTTAAGCTCCTCCTGGAATCAAACCTGCTTCTTTATTGTAAGAGGATTTTTACAGAATTTGATGGCAATTTTTTGCATGATATCCCAAATATAACAGGAAGGGTTGTGC
>VZTY01026069.1:0-23643 GCA_013400935.1 Turnix velox | reverse complement strand
CAAATATAACAGGAAGGGTTGTGTTACATGTGACAAGAATTTTCTATCCTGGTTTATACTTAGTGTGGTGAAATAGTATTGCTGTTTCAGCTCTAGGACTGAGGAATTTTAGTGGCAAAAAGCACTGTAAAGCCACTCTGATTCAGTTTTGATCAATGTCTACACAAAGGATTGTAAATAAACCCCATAAAATATAATAATTTTATCAAAACAAAACTAGCACAATTCAGAAACAAATTTGGCATAATTTGGTCATAATTTGTATTCTTCAAGTGTCAAAGTTCTTTAAAGGCTTTCATTTAATCAACACGTATATTTCCACATAGTTCCTGACTTTCCACATAGTTCCTGACTTTCACAGGCTATGATGGTTCTAGAGCTATTCACACGAGTGAAACAGTGTCTTATTTGCAGGGGCTGGTAAAGACTTTTGTTCTCCTGGCCCTCTCATTCATACAGCCTGAGTCAACAGACCAAAAAGAAATCCAAAGACCAAATCCAAGACCAAAAAGACTAGCAAGTAAGCATCAGGGATGTTCAGGATGTTTGGATTGCATCAGCAAGTGTGAATTTGTCTGAAATGTCCCTCTTAAGTCTGCTCTGCAGATTCTTATATGCTTATCATTTAGAAGATGACTTTCTTTCTGAGTGACAGTTATACACATTTAGCTTGGTATCTCAGGAGACCCTTGATGAACTCTATTCTGAACTCAGCTTTTAAATAGGCCAAATATAAGTGAAATACATACTGTCTCCATCGAGATATTGGTTTTTTTGCTTGTAGCCTTTCCTGAGTTACATGCTAATATATTATCGGATGAATTTTATCTCAGAAATGTGTAGGGCAATTAGTTTTTCCTGAAAATCCACAAACTGTGAATTTTTGGGAATATTTGTTTTGCAGTCTTCCATTTTAAAAGTGGGAATTTTGTCTTAAGTGTCAAATATACTTGCATAAACACTCACCTCAGGCTGAGGAGAAATTAACCCAATTGATTAAGAATGCTAGTTAAAGAGAGGTAATTACTCAGTATTCAACTGCTTGTTGTGGTGCAGAGATCTGAAAAATTCCCAGCTGCACTAATCTGTGTGTAAGTCAATTTCAGAATTATTAAAAAGCACTGCTATTTTAGCAAAAAACCTCTGGGACATGTTTGATTCAAGAACAATATTTAAGTTTTGGGTTGGTTTCTGGCAGCATTTTGTAAGGAAAACTTTAACTGATGACTTGCTACTGATATCTCTGGTAGGGATTAACTTGCAAGAAGCAATGCATATAAAAATCACTATTTTTTGCCTTATTATGTCATTTCAAAGCAATCTAGAGACAACATCTGACATCATCTACCTGGACTTGTGCAAGGCATTTGACACTGTCCCGCATGACATCCTGGTCTCCAAACTGGAAAAGAATGGGTTTGATGGATGGACCACTCGCTGGATAAGGAGCTGGTTGAATGGTCGAACTCAAAGAGTTGCAGTCAATGGCTCATTGTCCACGTGGAAACCAGTGACGAGTGGTGTTCCCCAAGGATCAGTACTGGGACCAGTGCTATTTAACATCTTCATAGGAGATATGGACAGTGGGATCAAGTGCACCCTCAGCAAATTTGCAGATGACACCAAGCTGTGTGGTGCAGTTGATACACCTGAAGGAAGGAATGGCATCCAGAGGGACCTTGACAGGCTTGAGAGGTGGGCCCAAGCCAACCTCATGAAGTTCAACAAGGCCAAGTGCAAGGTCCTGCACCTGGGTCGAAGCAATCCCAAGCACAGATACAGGCTGGGTGGAGAGTGGCTTGAGTGCAGCTCCGTAGAGAAAGACTTGGGTGTGTCAGTTGATGACAAACTCAACATGAGCCAGCAGTGTGCACTCGCAGCCAAGAAGGCCAACCAAATCCTGGGTTGCATCAAGAGGAGTGTGACCAGCAGGTCAAGAGAGGTGATTTTACCCCTCTACTCGGCACTGGTGAGACCCCACCTGGAGTATTGCGTCCAGTTCTGGAGCCCTCAACACAGGAAGGACATTGAGCTATTGGAGAGGGTCCAGAGAAGGGCCACGAAGATGATCAAAGGGTTGGAGCAACTGCCCTATGAGGACAGGCTGAAGGAGTTGGGGTTGTTCAGCCTGGAGAAGAGAAGGCTCAGAGGGGACCTCATAGTAACTTATCAGTACCTGAGGGGGTCCTACAGAAAGGCAGGGGAAGGAATTTTTAACATAATATCGGATGGGAGGACTAGAAACAATGGATATAAATTAGAGGGGGATAGATTTAGACTAGACATAAGAAAGAAATTCTTTACAGTGAGGGTGGTGAAATACTGGAACAGGTTGCCCAGGGAGGTTGTGGATGCCCCATCTCTGCAGGTGTTCAAGACTAGGCTGGACAGGGCACTGGGCAGCCTGGTCTAGTGGGAGGTGTCCCTGCCTATGGCAGGGGTGTTGGAACTCGATGATCTTTGAGGTCCCTTCCAACCCAGACTATTCTATGATTCTATGATTCAGTCATTCACAAGCTTTTGTGACCTGAAATCAGTAAGATATGAGCCTTCATTTTTCAAGAATATTTCTTATTTTACAACTGATGCTTCTCTTTTTCAGCCTCAGAAATACACTACTCATGAAATAGTATCTCCAGCTTCCTAAGGAAAGGAAGTAGGATGCAAAGCCAGGCTGCAGGGCCTTTACTTAGACAGTCTGATGCCCTGCAAACTGCTTGTTTCAGAAGAATCAACCACAGCACCAATGGATGCTTCCAATGCCTTTTAACCTTAATGCACTGAAATATTCAATATGAAAAAACATGAGAACACTCCTTAGATTTCATTTAAATTAGACTCCATGCTTTTAAAACAGTTTACAGCAAGTGTTTCCAGTGTACTCATAGCTGTCTATATTCCTTCCTTCAGGTAGTCTCATAGAGGATTACAGCCAGCATTTTTCATAATGTTCAAGAATAATATGAAGATGTTCTTTGATATTTCATTGCTCAGTGTCAGTCAAAATAAGGCAAGATTTATTCTGACTTCATAGCCACAGACAGCTGGGAGGAAGGTTGACAGAGTATATGCAAAATATTGTGAAAATGGAGGAAGAAAAGTTGGAGTACAGGCCACATTCCTAAAGCTTACATCCAGATCTTTGAACTAGAAAATGCTGTGGATTTTTTTCAGGTCTGTGTCTCAGCCCAACAAAGAGCACGATTACGAGTAGGAGTGAATAGTTGTCATAACTTTTTCAGTGACATAGTTCAGATTCAAACTAGTGGTATTGGTGACTCTGTTTAGCTAGCTCTAAATCCAAAGTTCAAACTCTAGAATTTTATTCTGAAAGTTATATTATCTGGAAAACCACACAGCTGGAGTACTGTGCTCAGTTTTGGTCCCCACTACACAGTGGACAGACTGGAGAGGACTGTGAAGTCTGACATACCAGGAAAGGCTGAGCAAAATATCTTCACTCAGCCTTGAGAAAAGGAACATTAGAGGAGACATGATCACTATGTTCCAGTGTTTAAAGAGTGCATATGAAAAAGATGGAGTCATACGGAAAGGAGTCATGTGGAAAAGATGAGAGGTGATTATTACAAGTTACTCCAGGGGAGATCCTAATGCACAAGAGGACACTTTTCACAAGGTAAATCAGCCATTGGAATAACCTCCCCAGGGAAATGGTGAATTCCCCATCAATGGGCATTTCCAAGATTCAGCTGGACAGGGGGCTGGCCCATCTTGTCTAGACTGTGCCGTTGCCAAGAAAGGTTGTACCAGATGATCTTTGACATTCCTTCCACCTGGTATTCCATGATTCTATATTTAAATTGAAATAGCATGGTGTGCTACAATAATCAGAAGAAATTACTTTGATGAAAGTTCTGCTCAGCACCTGCATTTTTGAATAAGACCTTTTTCAGTACAGACAAAGGTTCATGTAACACTAAACACATCTTTAAAAAATATTTTTCTAAAAGTTAATTTTAGGCTAATTGAAAAGAATCCTTAACATTAGAAGGGGGAAAATAACAGTCTCTTAGAATCCAGGGTTATAAAATCCAGCAGAATGGTATCTTTACAAATTTATGCAAAGAAATGACTTTTCATAAAAAATATGGATAGACAGACAGAAGTTAAATGGATTAAAATGCAAGTGAGTTCTCAAATTCATTCCCTACTTAAATCTTTGCAACACAGGAACCACAACCAAACAGAAATTAAGGGACTTCTAAAATGTTTGATTTCCATTTCATCCTGAGCTCTACTTTTCATATACATATTTCACTATTTATTAGCAAAACTTTTCTCTTTTACCTCCAGGAAGCCTCTCACTATCACCATTCAAAAATCCTAGAAACAATCCAGAACACTTCTGAAATTGGGACTTAGATACTTAAGAAATGCTGTGCTTTTGTTCAAGACAAGTATCTGTTCTGTCAGTATTTCCACAGAATGCACATTTTTGCCTGAACAATAGCTCAAACTTTTGAAATACATTTAACACTCCACATCTAAAGATCAGGATAAAACCTGGGTGTTGCAAAAATGCAAATTACAAAGCACTATGTTATTAAGTATCAAAAGCTTGTTTCTCACCCCTCTGGAAAGCAATGCTCCACCTGCCATGTGATGAAACAGAGCATAGGCAAAAGCAAATGTGTTTTTTTTCCCCATACCCAGCTAATCCCATGACAGGTGTATTTAATGAGGCTAAATTTCATTATATAACAATTTTTTTACAGAAATGTAAACATAATTTTAGATCCATCACCATGCACCCTCAGAATGCACAAATAGAGTTTGTGGCTGAAAACATGTCTCAGAGTCACATTTTCTGGAATGTTATGGTAAGACCAATAATCAAACCTGCTTATATCAAGCTTTGAATAAAAATGGCTTTGATATCACAGCTTTCACATTGCTATGACTGGGGTAAGGATCAGAGATAATGGCTAACAACATCAATCAAGAAAAAGAAACACATTAAAAAAAAGAGCAAAAAGGAGTCAATACATGGTTTGCACACTTGAAGCTCTGGTACAGCTTGTATTTACCCAGGAAAATATAGTAAATTCAGCTGTGCTGTATCAGTGAAGGTGCTGTATAATTTTTATGAAGAAATAACCAATATTAGCTTTTCCCCTTATGTCACAAGGGCCACTGGAACTAATTCATGCATGCAGAAAGGAAATGTTTAAAAATTCTCAAAAATATATTTTGCAGGTCAAGTTCTGAACCTGAAAATCTGTGAGAGTCTGAAAAAACACAGGAGATGCAAATTCTAGAAGCTGAATATTTATATAATGAGCAATTAAACTGCACTGATAATAAACAGAGTCAGAAAAGTTACAATGTCAGATGACAGCCATTTGTAGTAAAATCTATGAATCAATTGTGAGAATCATTGTGACAGATATATAATGAAGACTTTCCCCTTGCAAGCAGAAAAAGAGTAGTTTGTGGAATAAATATAGATGGATATAGACTTCCATAAATATGCTAATGAACTTCACAATCCTTGGAAAAAGCTTTTCTAAGAAGGTATACCACCCTCTGCATCAGATTTTGGTGAGCATTTTTTTCTCGTTTTCTGTTTTTCTTTTCTGGATCCTTGCTTGACTTCATAGTCACATGGATTTGTTAGGCATTATTTCTTTACTCTTCCAAACAAATCTGAGTAAAACAAAGAGCCTGTCAAATACAGCTATATCACAGAATTTTTCTTTTGTCTGCTTCTTTCTTCCCTATAAATAAGAAGAAATAGTAATTTGTCACAAAAGAATAAGAGAATCCATCTTCATAGCACAAGAACAGGATAAATCTGACCATGGTTTCTCTTGAGAAATCAAAAAGTTGCTTAACTTTCATGGATTTATTTCCTTACTGCTGTTGGCTTGGATAAAACTGAAATATTGTCGAACTATCTGGTCAATTTTTGTGGTCACATTCATTCATCTTCTCTTCCATGCTGCAGCCTTTTTTCTTATTAGCTAGAACTCATGCAGCAAAACAAAGTTGATTCCTTAGACTGGCTTCTACATACCTTTGCAATATAAACAAGATGAAAAAAAATGAAACATTTTCCAAGTTTTTTTGTTTTTTTTTATGTCTGCTCTGATAGCTAAAAAGATACTACCTGACATTTGATTAACTAATTTGATCTGTTTTCTATTACATTATTATTTCCAGTGTTGCCACATGCAAACATTGTAAGAAAAATATCAGGCACAACAGTTTTTTGGACAACATATCACCATTTATTCTAAGCATTTTATTAACCTATGAAATATTTTACCTAATATTTTAGAGTCAGCGAGAGAACTTGGTAATTAAAATGTCCTTGTTTTCCCAACATTCTGATAATTTCAGAATTTTTTATTTTCCTCTAACTGGAACAGCAAGAATTCCTGAAATTCCCCTCAAAATGGAATATTAAGGGCAAAATGGGTTGAGACCACTTGCTGTCACTGAGAGCAGAAACAGTCACTAAGTACCAAGCATATTTTGTGATCTTTTCTGATGACATCTTAATTGTCAGCTTCTGTTTTCATCAAATAGTCTCATTTTCATTAACCGAATGCTGATGTCAGAGGATGGTTTAAAATATCTCACAATGAAAACAGAGATCAAGTTCTAGTGACAGACCCCAGATGAAATTACTAAGAAAGAAAACCAGATAGTTTTGACTTGATACCTACAGTAAGTACATTACTGTGTTTGATATACATTTAAGTTAGACCCAGAAACAGACATCATCGTCTTTACAAAAAGAATGATAAATTCTAGCCAAGAACTCAACACTGAAACTACATGGCAACTCCACAGTCAGAGCAGAACTTGCTCATGTTGCCAGGGGTGAAATCATGTGGATGCATCCTGAAAAACAGCACATGAAATTTTGGGCCAAGTTTTAGAATGAAATCTAATGAAAACAAGGTGTCAGATCTGGATTTCAATTGCATGGTAGATAATCAACTATTCTCCAAAGACAGACAGAACACACTATGTAATTGAATACTAGAGGTCATATTTTTGTGACTTTCTTATTTTAGAAGATAATTTAAATTTAGAAGATAATTGAAATTACTAACACGAATTGGGAGTGTTAACAAAGTGAAAACACATAGCATAATACATGTTCTGATATTCTGCTTTCCAGATCAGAAATGAACAATAAAGCTTCCTAAAACAAGGTACTGAAGAAAGAAATTCTTAGAATGATGGCTTTTATTTAATATAGAAAATATTAAAATCTATTTAAGAGAAATCAAGTAATTATATTGAAATGAAAATACACTTCTGGAAGAGGTTTCACATTTTAAAAACTAGGAAATTACATAATCTATGTTTACATAAAATATTTTGGCTTAGTTGGAGCAGTACTTTCTATTAGAAATTTACTACAATTTAATACCTTTCACACAATTTATTTTTTAGGATTAGAAAGAGTTCAATAGAGGATATATTTTCTGCAAAAAATGTCTCCTGCTGCCTTCAGTTACTGCCTCTTGAAAAGGAATGCCTGCTTTAAACATGGTAGCTTAGAGCTTGACTTCCTATAGTGCTACTACTAATTTTCTCTCAGCAAGAAATAATGCATTAACAATAATCTTCAGTAAAAATTTTGCTGTAATACAATGAATAAAGTTTCATAGAAACAGAGCGGAACTGAATGTATCCAAAAGCATCCATTGTATGATAAAGGAAACACAATTTTTTTATTAAAAGAATAATGCACTGCTACAGTCTGCATTCAAGTCTGCATGTTCTACCACCTCAAAAAAGCAAACAAAAAATTTTGCCATGGCTATTGCTAAATAATAATTTAGCTCTAAGATAATTCATAATTTCTCTCACATGCTCCTGTTTCTCTCTTGCTTGGCAATTATAATAAGTTCTGCTGATGTATTAAAATAAAAAAACACAGCCGATGGGATGATAGACACTACTGCATATAGGACGACTTACTCTTTCAGTAGGAAGCTGGTAATTGAGATTAATCTCGTTCATCCTTTACTATTAGTCAAATGATCTTGTAGTAACACCTACTATTTGAGCCAGAAAATATGATTCTGCCAAAATGTACCTGACTCCCCAGAAATGAACCTTGAGCCAAATTACAAAAAAATAGAGACAAATTGATGGGATTCGCCCCTCAAATTGTACGAAGCATTCGTGGCCGTGATTAATGTGTGCTGCCACTGGATGTCACTGATGTTCCACTTACACATAATTGAAAGGGATCTCAGAACAGGAGACCCTCTCTCACATGCATTGCGACCCCATTAATAAAATCTAGCCTAATGAGAAATGTAACAGTTAAAGAAGCATCAGTTGGCTAATTTAGCATCACAATTTCANATCCAAAAATAGATTTAGTGTTAGGTGTGGTGTAAAAATCAGGCAGTTAAAGCCACAATAAATAATTTTACATAATTCATTCTCTCTATAAATATGTCAGAGGAGTTTCTAGCAGTCCTATTTTATGATCACTGAACAGTTTGGGATTTTTCTTGATATTTTTATGACTACTATGGAAAAAAAATAACAAACAAAACCATTATGACTTCAGGGAGAAATTCTCGTATCTCCATTTTCTCCCAAACAAAAAAATACAAGTTTAGTCAGCTAAAGGAATACAAGGTTCTGTCTTCATTTCAAATTCAAATTTCTTTTCCCTATTTTGTTCAATTATCTCTTTCATTATTGCTCTTGCCTTCCTCAGAGAATTTTCCTGGTATCTTTTGAATTAAACAAAAGACAGAGAGGCATTATGAAAACCTAAAATATGGACACCATAATGATTTCCTATTACTATCCTCATTCCAGACTCATGCAGAAATCCAGATGTACCTGCCTTGAATCTCAGCTGCACTCCTAACCTACATGAGCTTGTGTTCCAACTGAAGTACTGCTGCACCAACGCAAAGAAACACAAAGCCTTGCCGATGGTCACTAATCCTAATTAAGTATTATCACCTCTCAGGACTAGACATTATTGTTAGCCATGGTGCCTACATCACTCGTTTCATGTTTTGAATTCATACATTTTTGATAGTACTTATCAAAAATTGTTTTGTTACAATTTTTTTTCCTATAATCAGATACAGCAAACTCAGCATCTGCTTTGATTAGCAATTCACTCTTGACAAGTTCCCAGACTACATAGTCTTTTTCTTCTCAAGAAGCTGATGTTTTCTGTATAGAAAACAGCAACAGATTCATTGCTCCTTTAATCTGACTTTGGATTGTATACACCAGGCTACTACTGGCAACTTATGAGCTGCAGGAAAAGTACTTACAAGGAGTGACACTGCAAAAAGTTAATTTCCATTTTAGAACAACCACAATTAAGTTGTTGCATCAGCCAGGACAAAGAGAGCAAATCTCATATAATTTATTGCAGTGTTTTCTAAAATTGCTGTTCTATTGTTGGGCTGGTAGATGCACTGGCAACTGCTGATATTCTCAACCAGTAGTTTTATCTGCTTCCATGGCAACAAGCACCCATGTTCATCAGAAGTAGAAATATCCTCAGCGTTGATCTTTTACATGCTAGTATCATTATCAACCTTTTGAAGCAGATGGGACAAGTAAATAAAGAAGAATAAATAGTGCAAGAGAGAAACTCAAGTATTTTTCCTTCTCCATGACTTTTCATGCTTTTTCTTTTTTTGTGTGTGTTTGAACAGAAACAACAAAGCAATTTCTTTTAGGAGGATGGTCATAACTAACCCCTCCTCTCTAGCTTACAAAAACCTAGACAAATTAATGGCAGCTTACAAAAGTCCCTCTTGATCATCCTAGAAGTCATTCTTTTGGAAAATAATTTTGTGCACCATAACAGTGGCACTTGTGAAAACAAACAAGAAGGAAGTTTGCAACAGATACATCATCTAGATCAGAAATTGATAAAAGGAACTTTTTATCCCCTGTGACAGTGGCTAGGGAATGAGTTACCATTCCTGCCTTCAGCAAACAGAAATCTGAAAGAAAAATGGTTTATGTTGAACTATAATAATGATAGTTAGGTAGACCTTTCCATCCTTCTGCTACCATTAATCTTCTACGATGTTTCTTTCATTTGGTCATGGCCCTTCACCTGAACATCTGTATTATGTTTCTGTCAACTCCTGAACATGGAAAACTCCTCCACAGAGGCACAGATTTAAATAGAAAAAAAAATATTTCCATTAGGAAACTCAGTACTTTTCCTCCTTTTTTTGTGTGTGTATGTGTGATAACAGTATGGTTCCATTATTCCAACAACTGAAGCTTATGACAGACTTTATGAGTAACATTGATAATTGTTAAGAATACAACATAGATCCCTGTTCCTTTAAAAAATAAAATGCTATTTGGATGTAAAGAGTTAACTTGCATGATAAGCAGATAGTTTAGGCAGCTTAGAAGTTATCAACTCAACTTACTCATAATCACTGCTTAAGAGTGCATTTCTCTAGTGGAACTGAGTCACTGACATAGATAGTGTGAGGCCTTCTAATCTGCTAAATCAAAGTAGAAGATGTTTATTCAATAGGGAAGGTCAGGCATGCCACAGAAAATTATAAACAGAAGTAAGAAAATATATCTATAATGCTTAATTTAAGGATTTTCTTTTTCCTTTTGCCAGAAATTCTATTCAGATTGACCATTGTAAGTACTTAATACTGCAACAACAAGAGATGAAGCTTAAGGGGAAACGAGCATGTCTGAAACAGCTGGAGCTCCACACACCTTGAAAGAATAGGTCTCAATGCCTGACTTTTTGACAATGAAGAACGTACAGATCAATGACATTCTAAACCAGTGCTCTGAGAAGAAGCTGAAAGATGTGCTCAGAAGGGAGCCCACCCCACTCTAGGACTCAGGGACTGATGCAGCAGGCATGTTCTGTATGGTTCAAATCAAAACACAGAGTGACAAAGTGACTTCGTTCCCAACATGGGCTGGGAGATAACCCATATTCTGATATCAAGAGCTCATCTTGAACACGTAATATCAGTTTTCCTCACATCTATTCTTTCTGAATTCTTTAATGAGAAACTTCCAGTAACAAGAGTGGAAAGTGATACCTTTCTCTTTTCTAATCAGGACTTAGAGTTAAACTCATTTAGGATAGTCAAACCCCACTTCTTGAATGAGCACTGCAACCACTACTTTACCCTGCAACAGGACCTGCTCATTCTTCCAGTGACCCAGTGCTGAGGAAAGGCAAATTGGTCATCATGTTCAGTGTAGTCCATGCTACAAACAAAGTTTGTCTTATGGATATGGCACTCAGGTGAGTTAGGTCCTTCTCTATAATATTATATATTATAGGTCATTCTCTGTTCTTCCTCACAGGAAGAGATGAAATGTAGCTGAAAGCCAGTCTATGCCCTACTTAGACTAGACTTCTAGGAAGTGTTAGGCTTCCACAGCATATAAATCTTCAGAATAGTCATAGATGTTATCAAGCCCAATGTCTGGGGGAAGGAAAAATAAAAGAAGTAACAGTACATAGGTGCATATTTCATACCTTTCTCTGCCCTTAACGATCACAAAAAAAATTTCCATTAGGGATAATTTGCAAAAATTAAGTGAAAGTATTTTGACATTATGATTGAACCTCAAATCAAAACCTTAAATGACCAGATTTGACATCCAAATACTCCTACCCTGTGAAAATGTACGTATCTCTTGGCAGAGAAATAGAAAATGCAGAACTGTACACAAGGATCTTAAGTAAAATGGCCTGTTGTAGAATATGTACTTAATTTCAGCATCTCCTTGAGAATATAAAAATAATTTTTACCTCCAAATAGTTTTTAACTGTCAGCGAAGGCATTTGTAATTCTTTTCCTTTTCAATTTAACTAATTGGAGTCATTAGCCCTTCCATAATAAAAAGGATAATTTCAGAAATGGAAAAGTAAATTCATCATGACATCTGAACAGGGGTTCCTCCTATCAATTCCCATAAACAGTAAAAGAAATTGTATCACAATCTCCTTGACTCAGAATGAGTATTTAACAGTACAGTCAAAACTCTCAATTTGCTTTCAAGGTGTGAAAGCATAAAAGGGAACATGAAGTTACTGTGTTATTGATGTTTTAAAACACACTATTGTATATACAGAGTAACAGTTCCGTTACTTATTTGAATTTATATTGCAGGTTTTACCCATATTAACATCATAATATTTTCCTCATCCAAAGACGAAATGCATCATAATGTCTCCTCAGGAGCTGGTGCAATGCATCAGTGTCTGAGTGTGCTCCACTGCTGATGGTTTTTGCACTGGCATTTTGGGCCACTCAGTAGCACCAGGGTGATTTCAAAGTGTGCTAAAGTGAACAAAGCACCTCCTCAGGTATCTTAAACCAGACACAAGAGAAAAAAAAAAAACCCCAAACTTCTGCAGTATTCTCTTTTTTCTGTCCACTTTTACCCTAAGAGTACATTAAAATATTCAAATATAAAAAGCAACATTTTTATATCATATACTTATACAAAGTAACTGAACATCATATTTCCCAGCACATGCTGTTTGGCACATTGCACTTTTACACTCCTCACATAAACTCAACACTATAATTTTGACTGACATCAATATATTATATGCTGTACAGCATCTATTGTTAATGGGCTGCCTGAACCAGACCCCAGCTAAAGTGTAAAGCATGGCTACCAAGCTAGAGTAGCTCTCCCCTGTGAATTCAGCTACATCTGAACAGTTTTATAGGACATCAGTAATCCCTGATTGAACCAGTTGTCACACAAAAATGTTTTTAAAAGGCAAAAATAGAAAAAAATACACAGAAAATACGAAAAAATCTTTAGCTTTGGTGAGGATTTATCACTGTAAATATAAATATTCTATAATATTAGTTAAGTAGCTAAAATAGAATAAAATGCCTTGCAGTCTTTGTCCAATCTGAATGATTTAGTTTTGGTTCAGAAATACGTGAATTCTGTTAAAAGCAAATATCTCTGCATTAGGAAGCCAAGTGGAACAGTTAGAGAGCCCCAGAGCCTCACAAAATTCTGTAGATATTTGATTCTATGGAGAAATAAATAATGATATAACTTGATTCATCCATTTGTGACTTAAGGTACTAATTTACAGCAGCAATGATGGTAGAATCTGGCCTTGGAGAAAACAGAATGCACAGGGGAATGCCCAGCCTTACCCAAAGCTCCATCACCTGTGGTAGCGCCCACCAATGTGTGCAATTTTACTTTCTGATTCATGTGTGACTGTCATAGATGCAGGTATATATCTGAGTGCAAAGTTATTTTAATTTTTTTTTCTATTCCAGAGTGGTTAATTTTCACTGGAAAACTCAGACAAGTTTTGATATTACCTCTAGTAATATACATTTACACATTTTTAAAAAGAAATATAGTAAAATATTCAAGCATCTCACAACCTGATCCTATCTTCTGCTTCATTTGAAAACAGGATGATTAATTGAAATGCTAGAGAAATAAAGGAGTAGTTATAGCAGTATATGAAGATTTTCTTTCCTTAACTGACAAAATGCCCATATGGAATGATTCCTTTAGGCGGTGTTAATAGAAGAGATATTTCTCCACCACATTCTTTCATGCAGTGTTATTTTTCTTCCTCATTAAAGTGTCAAGAAACCTAACTCTGCCTTTATGTTGAATATGCATTATATATCCACTTCAATGCATTCAGAGCAGATCAAAAAGAAAAACCAGGGGAAGAAGTCTTTAAAAAAATTCACTGAGGTATGAGAAATGTTACCTTCGCTAGGTAATACCAGTAACTCTCTCATTCTATTTATCCCTGTCTAAAAATGCAGATGAAAATATTTTCTTTATGGCTGTCATCCTTTCTTCTTGTTTCAGGCAGCAACAATAGCTTTCTCAGCTTGACTCCAATGGAGGAAAATCAGATGTTGCAGAACACTATTGAAACACTTAATAATTCTTTATCTTTCCTTCTCCTGTGCTTCCAGCTAACTGATTTCTTTCAGAGGACTTGACCGCCCTCCTTTTCCCTAATTCCTTTATATCTGGACTGCTCTTTGCCTTTCTGGACAGTTTTTGGTTCACCTCACATTCTTCCTCATGTCTTCTCTGGAGATAGTCAAAACCTACCTGGATGTGTTCCTATTCTAGGTGAACCTGCTTTGGCAGGGGCGTTGGACTAGATGATATCTGAAGGTCACTCTAATTCCTACCATTCTGTGATTCTGTGTGATTCAGACACCACCTCAGACCTAACCTCTTCCTTACTAGTAGCACTGCATTAAGTACTTGTTAAGACTTTAACAATGTTACACTCCTCATCACTTTTCCCCAGTTTATCCTTTCCCTTCTGTGTGGTTCTTCCATCTTTCCTAATGTATGATGGCAAGTCCAGCCACCAGTGAAATCACTCACATCTTTCTGCAAAGACCATCCTACTAGTCTCAGCAAAATTGACTGGCACAGAGATACTAGTCAAAGACTCGAAGGATATGAGCTCAATTTTGGCTTGTCATAAATCTCTTGTACAAGTTTTAGTTGTCACTTAAAGATGATTCTGATCTGCTTCAAAACAGAGCTAATTCATTTACAGCTCTGCTCAGGTTCTCATAGGATGCCAATCATAATTCAGAAACCTGCCTGAAGATCTAAGTTTAGAACCAAAGCTGAAAGCAGATGCTTCTCCCATGATTTTTAATGTTTCACGTGCATTTTGCAGTTAGTATCAGGGACTCTTATAATAAGAAATAATTCTCATAATAATAAGAAAATTCTGTTCCTTACAAGCTAGCCACTAAATCAAAACAAAGAAAAATTTTTTTTAAAAATATCATGCAGAATATATGACTTAAATTGACACAGACTAGCCTCCTATTCATAGTTTGCAACTGACAATCCTCAATTTTCACGAGAGTAAAAATCTCTGAAAAAGAATCAGTTATAATCCTCTAACCTTATGTCTTACTACCTTAAAATATTTTAAAATATTTCTATCCTATAGTTTCCATAGATTATTTATCACATATATACAAACAATAGGTATACATTCCCCACATAAGCAGATGTGAGAAAATTTAAAGTCACACCTTTCTCAGCCATCTGGTTCTAACAATATATACACCAATATGGACACTTGTTATAATTCTCTCTTCTAAAATGCTTTGTACACTAATTCAATGGAAATCAAGCTCCTTTTTCCCCAGAAAAGCAAAATAAGCATCTGAAAGAATCAGACTTCAAAATACGTAAATTTATAGGTAATAAAATTAAGAGAGATTGCATTTCCCTCCTAGTTTTACCAGGTAGACTGAGAAATACTTTGGGGTGGCAGTGGGGTGTTTTAATTCTTAAGATTTTTTAGTTACTACTTCAGATATAAATTCTACTTCTCAGTAGAGAATTTGTTTTTGGAATTAATTTATATAATACACTTGCTGATAAAAGAAAGATCAGGATAACACACTTTGAACCTTGGAAGCATCATCCCATAAGGGGTCATTTTTCTGTGTGTGCTTCTTTTTACCTTAAGCCTCAATTCATTTAGTAACCTAAAAACATATAACGCAAATACTGACTCCAAAGTATTTCTTGAACGTGGGTGAGTTAAATATGTAAAACATCACACTTCCCTTCTCTCTTTGATGCATCACTCCTACAAATAATTATGTTCCAAATGAAACACAGACACTTGTGGACCCAACACCTTCTGTAAGCCAGCACTGTCATCATGGCACATCCCAATCCCAGATCTCAGGCTGGTGCTTGCATCTGAATGCATAAATAATTTCTTTCAGCTCAGTATCAAATGTGGGGGTATTATGGAAACAATTTGCAGGTCCAATTTCAAGATTTTCTGGGGTTTGAATTTCTCAAGACTAGTGACAAAATTCAAAATGCCCATAATTCCTGATGGAATGTTGACAGAACAATGTGGAGTTGGGGTTTTTTCTCTCCACCTTCATTCTCAAATCAAGAAGTTATCTCAAACATATTTTGTCCATTGAAAGAATAACAGAGGTAAGCAGAATGAAGAAATCTAGCTTTTAGCAAGCTGTTCTGTGTACTATAATCTGTTAATTTTGAACTTATCAGCATCCTGCACAGACCTCTGCACACATTTTAACTTAAAAAAACAAAGATAAGCAACAAGTTACTAACACTTAGATAAACCTCATATAATGAGTACTGATACAAATCTCTTACAAAGGCTCTTATTATGATTTCCCAGAATGCAGGTTCTATCTGCATTCGTCAATAATAGCTCATTAATCAAAATAACAATTAAAAAGAGAAATAATTGAAAAATCACAATTCAAATCTCCTTAAATATTCAACCATATTTTCTGGCTTTTTTTCCTATATAGAAGATAAGTTCCTATTTAATCACTCCCAGAAAGTTCTCTCCTAGTGTGAAACTACTTTCACTGCATGTACATGGAATCTATATTTCTCTAGAAAAGGGATAAACATAGCTCTGTAAAATCACACACTGACCTTCAGAATTTGGTGTTGACAAGGGCTCCCTCTTGTGATAATGTAGTGAATCCAGATTCATTCTGAGATAGATTGGACAAATGCTTAACTGTGGGGTAAGGAAATGTCAAGAGAATGGTGCCCTGGAAATAGAGGATGTGTACATTTGTTCTAAGTATTAAAAAAACAACAACAAACTCGAGGACTTAGAATTTAAAAAGAAAAAATAGATTCAATGACATACAACTGTACATGTAAACATAGATTTTTACAAGAGTTACCAGAACAGTCCTAAAACTTTGCAATAATTAAAAGGTTAGGTGACTATGAAGCAAAGTAGCCCACTATCAATAACATGGATATTCTAATAAATACATATGTATACAATTTATGAAAGTTTATTAATTACAACATCTTTGAAATTTTTCCAAAATCCCTTTGTATTGATAGTAATTCAATAACTGTTTCTATTTCAATTCAGTTCTCCTTTAATGCATTTATCAGAATTAATTTTATCAAAGTTTCGATAAGTTTCAATTAAATCAAGATTCTCTTATTTCAATCTAATTGTAAAAAAGGTCCATATTTGTTTAAGTTAATTTATTTCCCTAAGTAAAGATCACGGAAATTCAGTGGAGTCTGTGGGCATTAGGAAACCTGAGACTGCTGAATAAACGTTTTTTCTAGTGTACACATTACTTTCTCATTTTACTGGGGAAAAATACTACACAAAAGATCATAACTCAAAAACAGCAATGTCAAAATATTTTATATTTTTAAATAGTAGAATAATCTAAATGTTAAAAAAAATTAGTAATCCCCTTTAATTAACATGTAGCTAATACTATCAGAGGTGGACAATGCTTTAGTTCATATAAATGGTGTTTGTGTTTTTCAGACCAAGACTTCATATAAAAAGAAAGTCCTCCCAAAGTGACAAAGATCTTTCAATAGTACCATTTTTCACATAGGTTACATCTATACAGGTTTGGTCCTTGTTAATACAGCCTAATTATTCCAATAGGAATTGCTTACATCAACATGGATCTGAATTTTAAAACCCTTACTCACACATTTGCTCAGCTGTTCTTCTTTCTTATACTAGTTAGTCATGCTTACAATTGTGTTAATATTTTACTAGGGCTTAGAATTCAACATGATTTACAACGTGCAAACTTCAGTCCCCAATAGAATTCATACAAATGTTGCTGCATTAGCTTGCTTACGCATTGCCAACATCCTGTAGGCAGGTACAATTGAAAATGATTCATTGAGCTGTGCCTTCCACTTTCACCACTCTCTGGTCTGATGTGGACTCTACCTGCCACCAGTACAGTAGGAAATGAAAAGCATCAGGGATCCATATTATATTAGATCAGCTCATCTGTGAGTGAATAATTCAGTCCATAATACTGAATAATTTTCTAGAAGAGGGATGATATTGAAGAAACTCCAATGGAATGTACACACAAATTCCTGGCGATCAGTAAGTGCCAGCTTCCCTTTATCTACTGCAGGCTGGTTTTGATTTTCTTCTGATTTCTCTCAGCTTCTCTGTACAAATGCATTGGACTCCTTGGCTTTGAGATTTCAGAGAAGCTGTTTCTTAAGAGCAAAATCCTGTGAACAATGTGACACTTGCTATTTATTTTCAGAATCACTATTCTAACTATCAATTGGGATTTGATTTGTAATTTGGTTGTTATGTTGGACTTTCTCTACACAGGAATTACTGTTAAGAAAATCTATGCTTTCCGATAGAACTTTACAGATACTTTCTATTTTAAAAAGGATTTCTTTACTACTCTTTCAGAGTCAAAATATGTTCCTGTTATTAAATGCAAAATGAGTGCATAATACAGAAAGCTACAGGCACCCAGTTATGTGCAACTTTACTTCAGTAACTGCTGCAAATATCCTCTAGAGGAACAAACATACTGTAGCTTACTTGGTAAAAAGGGCTTTAACTTGAATTCTTGAATGAACCAGTAGTATTGTTTCCTTACCTGCTAAAGTTACTCAACCAGTTTGACCAGGATCTAGTATCCTTCTGACTCAAGACATAACTGCTCCATTGAGAGCAGTTCCCTTTGCACAGCCAGCCAAGTAAACCTTTATTTTTTTTCCTAGGAGAAGCAGTGACAGTTCATGGAGTTGCCCTTTACAAACCTTGAAGTAGCTTTCATCTTGCTGGCTTTTGTCATTTTCTCCTTGTTTACTCTGGCTTCTATCTACAGTGACCCCAGTGACAACAAAGAAGGTAATAATATAAAATAAATAAAAGTACTTTTCAGTTTTCACTACCATCTTAATTCTAGGTTAGTGATTAGTCTTGTTGGCAAACTTCAGAGCCTCTGGCACTCATATGAAGGGTGGAGAGCAATCAGCTAAAGCATCAATAAAAGTCACAAGGCTAGAAATATTGTTAAGGTATGGGAACAAGAACTTTACAACCAGCTCTGCCCTTTGGGACTGAGCTGTGCCACACAGTTGAGAGCTACTCTCAGTAGCCTCCCAGCAAATAAGTGGCTATTCTCTGTAGGTGAGGCTTTTTTTCTGGCAGCAGTTCCACGCCATAATCTGAGGAGTTGTAAGAGGCTGGCAAAACTGAGGATGTTCCTGTAATTGAGGAAAATGTTTAGTTTTAGTTTGCTGAGACCAAGTCTTTGCTCCTTTAAAAGGCGTGGAAATGCCATACAAAGCACGGGAGATGACCTTCTCCACTTAAAAAGGTTTTGACATATGGGGGAAAAAAATCAAAGGAGATTTAACATAACTTTACACCATTAGTGAAGAATTCCCATGTTACAGGGGTAGTGCTGTCACAGTCACCATAATGCTAGCTAATATCCTGCTGGCAGGAGCCTCACTGGGCTAGAGCAGGGAACTCTGGCTATCCCCACCAACAGTTCTCTCTTCTTCTTCCCAGTTTCCCATGGGAACAGTCTTTCCCACATCAGCTTTCTTAAACTGGAGAGTGGGGAAAGGAGGGAGGAAGGAAATGATTGGAATAATCTGAATGTACACAGCAATACAGCTGCTGTTTTTTGTAATTTCTAATGGCAACTAACTCTTTGTTGATTTGTCTAAATAAAAATTCTACTGTATGAGCATGCTGCTGAACAACCCCAATGGAATGTTCTTAACATATCTCTCATCTCATGACGCTTTATGCTGCTTAATGATTTGTGGAACAGTAGTTATCAGTATGAAAAGTAAATAAATGTCACAGTATTTGCTGCTTGCACATGCCACTTAGGTTTCTTCCTTACTCTTCTCCTTCCTTGGATTTTACATTATTTCTACACAGGAGGGGAAAGTGTTAGAAAACAATTCACATTTTTGTGGATTAAGTGTGGTTGCCATGAGAGCTGACCTCATTCACACAGCATGGACACCAGCAGTCTTCCCTGAGAGGTCCATTGTGCCAACATGCAAGAACAGCAACTCCTCACACCTCAACAAGGTGTGCAGTCCCCATGGCAGCACACAACCATCTGCAAGGCAATTTGGCTCAGGCATGAACATGAAACCAAGTCACGTATGTTTCACTTGTCTACAACTGAAACATGTCTTAAAAAGGGAAATAAATAGAATCGTACAATGCATTGAGTTGGAAGGGAACTTCAAAGTTAATCCAGCCCAACACAAATAGAATTTATTTTGATTGTATGCTTGCAAGTGTGCAAAGACAACATTAGGTCTCCTTCCTTGCTTTAAGCCTCCACAGCAACATGTTAGAGCAATGTGTTTTGTCTCCTTAGTTTCAAACTATATGAGAACTTTCCACCTGTCTTACCTTTGGCACCACAGCCATGCTTTCAGTTAGCTGAGCATATATGAGAGCAGAATCCTGTTGCAAGTGTTCACAGGTGCTAAATGTCTTGGTGTACTCAGTGGAGACTAGTTCTCACATTCCAGGTAAGACCATGTTCAAATTGTCATGTATGCAACAACCTGGGACAAAACTGCTGTGAGAACAAATCACACTTAATATGCTAATGATTTCGGGCTATGTCCTCCTGCAAAAACAAAGTCTTTTTGCCATGTTTATGTTTTTCTCCTCCAAAGTTTTTTACACTCTGCATTCATAGCAACAACTGGCAAGCATAAAACCTAAAGCCTGCTGCCTGAGATATAGCAGCAACAGGAGAATGAAAACAACATACACTCTTTGCATAGCTAACACTGATGAGCATCATGTTAGAAATGTGTATCTTGATCCAAAGCTAATTGAAAGAGATCAGGGTTCTTCACAGGATTTAACAGCATGCTCATCCTCCCATACAGCAGCAAGGTACTGCATCGCTGTCTTCTATTAACAGCGGAATGGGGACTCCTTTGTTTTCCATAGTACAGGGTCTCTGAACACAAAAGGAAGGATAGAGGAGGTTTCTTATTTAGCCTTCAGTTAGTTTAGATGTTTGGGTAGATACGTACTTTTGTGGGAAGACATGCATGCTTGGTTTATTTTCTATTCTAACTGGGAAGATTGTGCATTATTTGCTGGGTTTTTTTAAGTAGCATTTGTTTAAAGAAACTTATAAATAGAAACATACCCAACACTACTGTCACTCTTCTATTCAAGAAATAACAGTGGGAAAGCCATCTTCTGCTTCCTTTCGATTTTTTTCTTGTGCATAGGAGGAAAGCCTTGACTTCAATTCTTTCAGCTATTTGACCTGTACCTCCCTCAAGGAGCCACAGCTCCTTGAAGCAAAGCACAATGTGCCTTACAGAGTTTTGTTTTGAGAAATAGAAAAGATTACAGATTTATTGTAGTAAGGTAAAAGGAAGCAAGACATTAATAGCTTGTAAGACATTTGCTGCCAAAGAGAGTCAGTCATTAGAAGATCACGGTTTCAAGTGGAGTTCATGCAATAAATCTCCCACTGGAGGGAGTTCTTCAGTCACTGTGAAGCACCAGCTACGCTACGTGGAGAAAAATTGTCTTGCAAAGACCAGAAGCATCATATGAATTCCTGGAAGCCTTGCTCTCCACAGTATATGTCAAAACTAAAATCTCAAGCCAGAAGATTAAAATGCTTGTCTTGACATTCATATCTTCATAGCATGACAAGCTACACCAAATACAGGTGCATACAAGGGAGATCTTCTGGTAACTTAATAGATTTTTTCCCTCAGGGGAACTTCATTTCATGTGAATTAATTGAATTTCAGGGCAATAAACTGGCTGTTTTTCTCCACTTACACAGCATAACCTACATGGCAAAACAGTGAGGAAGCAATATTCCTTATCTGTAAAATTCTTGTCTCCTTCTCTATAAATACTCTGCTTTCTATTTCTCCCTGAAACAAAAATACTCATACACATAAAGAGGAAAAAGAGTAAGGATTGCCTCTACTAAACTATAGTTTTAAAAATATTACATAAAATTAAAAAATAAATAATATATTACATTAAAATAATACATAATTTTTTCAAGATGCCTTTTTTCATGCAGGCATGTCTCCTTCCCTACTGGTACAAAGTCCATACCTCAGCTGTAATTACAGAAACCTGTGGAAGGATTCAGTCTGTATTCATAGAGAGTGAGTTGTGGTACTTACACACTAAAAACAGTATCTCAAAAAGCTATACTATTTCCACATACTATAAGGTAAATACCACACTAACCTACTGCAGTAAACATAGCATTCAAGTTTTTCAATGAGTTGTTGCAACCTAATGACTTAGAGTCTGAACTCAAAACCCGACCACTACTAATTGTTTGGGTTAGAAGGCAGCAATAAATAAGATTATTCCACTAGCTCCTGTTCTCTTTTGTCTACTAATTCTACTTTTCCCTTAGTAATGTCATACTCTTGCACTCCACCTGTGAGAGTGTTGTTTAAAAAAGGCTTTTTGAGGACTATGTTCTGTGAGCAGGATAGAGGCTTTTCAGTTCTCTGTATGTAGGAGAATCCATATCAGAAAGAATATTAGAATGAATGAGATCTCTAGATCTCAGAGATCTAGAAAATTATTAAGATATTGCAAAGCTGCCTGTATGAGCATGTACTCCATTTTGTAGCTAGAACCGTTTGAAATGTCTCTAATTTGTTCACATTTCTTCTTGGCTCTCACATTCCTTCCTATTACTCTGAATTCTTCTTCTGCCTCTGCATCCACAGAACCCAGGCAGCCTACATCAGGCCAGAAATTAACAGTTAATGAAGTATAGAAGCAGCTGTAGAAGCACAAATAAGGGACCTTGAATATGTTCTGCATGACCTGGCTGGAATCTTGCAAACATACCTCTAAGTAAAATAAGTCTTTCACTAGTAAGACAGGCTGTTTTGCTATGCATATTGTATTTTTTTAGGATTATAACCAAGAGAATTAAACCACTGCTCAGATAACAAGCTGGAACAAAGAGAATAATACTGTGCTAACATTTGTAGGTCATTGAGATAGTTACAAGGAAGTGAAATATGAAAATGGTTTTAAAGAAACATAAATGCCAGTAGAATTTTGAGAAATCAGTATCAGGCAATTTTGACATGAATGTCATGGAATGACAGCAGAATTCTGAAGGAGAGCAAATTCAGTAACAAAAATAAATATATGAGAAAAAATAATTTTAAAAAGCCATGTAAATATTTTATGTTAGTAATAATTCTAGGAAGTTATCTCTCTGCTAGTAATGGCATAATGAATTTATAATTATTTTCAAAACTTTAAGGTATATGGGTATTAATAATTAAAGAGATTTAAAACCAGTAATATGAAAATTGTAATAACAGTTTCACATCTTCACAGTTACTTGATTGATTTGGCATAGAATATTAGGGATACAAGCTTAAAGATTTTTGAATACCAACATCAGCATTAAAAGCCAAAAAAAGACAAACTTATAGTATATTAGATTTTATAAACTCAGAAAGCATGTCAATATTTACATTTTTTACCTCTCTTGATTCAAGAAAACACCCTACCATCAATCATGCTAATGAAATTAATGTTTAATGATACAGGTTTACATATTTTTAAGAACTGTACTAGACAGTACTTAAATCATGCTGAAAGCCAACCAAATAGTTATCTTTCATAGTAGTGAATGATTATTCCTTTTGTTGCTATGACATGTGATTTTGGTTATGCTTTGAAATTCAATTTGCCAAAAAAGGTTCCAAGTTCTGAAGTTCTGGAATGTTTTGATTCTAGCAGTGAAAACAGGAAGTTCTGTACCT
>VZTY01026068.1:372627-387669 GCA_013400935.1 Turnix velox | reverse complement strand
CTACTATGATGTCCCCCCTCAGCTTTCTCTTCTCCAGGCTGAACAACCCCAACTCCTTCAGCCTGTCTTCATAGGGCAGTTGCTCCAGCCCTTTCACCATCATCTTTGTGTCCCTCCTCTGGACCAGCTCCAACAGCTCAATGTCCTTCTTATGTTGAGGACTCCAGAACTGGACACAGTAACTCCAGGTGGGGTCTCACCAGAGCCGAGTAGAGGAGCAAAATCACCTCTCTTGACCTGCTGGTCACACTCCTCTTGATGCAACCCAGGATTTGGTTGGCCTTCTTGGCTGCAAGTGCACACTGCTGGCTCATGTGGAGTTTGTCATCAACTGACACCCCCAAGTCAGAAGGAACTAATCCAGCATGATTGTGAGGAAGAGGCATGAGGAACAGATCTGATGCATTAGCAGGCACATACATTCTGAATCCATGTAGTTAATATATTCAAACAACCCATAAATGTCTGAAAACTTAGGTGTCACTGGAATAATTATAAGACACTTGTTTATATAAAATACAGAGGCATGGTGTTCTCTGAGGAGCCTGCGTTCCTGAATGTCACTAGCCTTTTACAGCTTGGAAAAGCACTTCAAAGCAAAATAATTTTAAAAGAGGGGAGAAGGAATAAGGCCTGTAACTAACATAATGTGAGTGAAAAAGCAGCTCCTGACCTCTAGGTGCCTCATCCTATCACGGGCAGCATTCAAGAGGAAGAAGCATTATCCCTGATGCATCTGGCAAAATGCAAATTAAGCCTGAAATAATGACAGGATGGACACAAACACATCTTAGATTTTTCCAGGTACCACAGCCCCAAATGCCCTTGTCTCAGACAGAGAAAGCAGCTCATGGTGGGTCTGAAATGGATGCAATCAGCAGCATGCTGGAAAGGATGTTCCCACTCCAGCCCACTGTGCCAAAGAAGTCACATCTTCGGTCTTACTTCCCCAAGCACAAAGAACAAAAGTTGCCAGGTCAGTTTGGTGGCAGGAATACCAATAGCATAGGGTTTTATTCCCAGCTTCCTAGAAAACCAGCATGAGAACTTTCTAACTACTGAACGTTCCACAACAGGAAACTGAAGACCATTTTGGACAAATACACAGCCACAACGATTCCACATGGATGTATAAGAGGCTGGATTCAAGCAAAAGACACTTTCATCTCTTCTGCAACCAGATGACAGTTCAGCTCCAGGCTGTCCTACCAACTTTGCAGGGAACTTCCACACTGTTTTCCCCTGTTGCTGTTCCTGTGTCAGTTCCAGTAGATACCTTGCCTGTCTTAAAGTCAGCATCCATCAGGAGAAAAGGTGCCAAATCAGAACTGTTTTCTCTTTGCAGCAGGACTGCAAAAGTGATCATCTTCCCATCACAAAGATGAGCAAGTATTTTGATCTCTAGGATGCCCAGGAGGAAAAGAATCATTCTTCTTCCTGAATCAATCCTGGTTTTCCCCAATTCTCCTTCCCCACAGGGAGGAGAACAGGACAAGACTCAATGCTCCATACAAAGACATCACACATGTTGAGAGCATTGTCTTTTGCTACTAACAGGAACATCCAAACTCTGCAGCCACCATGGATGTTGCAGCTCATCAGTCAGTGCTCCACCACAGCAGCACTCCAGCCTTCAGCAAGGGCCATAGGGCTGCCAATTCAAATCCCACCCTAATACTTTAAAAAGGATTTGGCACATGCTGTGAACCCTGTTTTGAGGAAAGTCCAAGAGGTAAAAAAGACCTATCAGAACAAAAAAAGCTGCTGGGTTTCCAAAGAAAAGTGTGACACATTGCCAGGTGCCCACCTGCACTAGCATCCTCATTGTGCAGTTGGCAACCAAGTGCATTTGGATGCCCTGGACACAGCACCTTTCCCCCCTCTCCCTTCTTACTTTCCCTGAAGAAAGAGCAGTCTCAGCAGAATAAGAGGTGTTTGAAAGGACATGCACAAATCCAGTGCTTTACAAGAGCTCTCTTCTCTGTCTCCTCTTCCTTAAAAAAGGAAGTGCTTTTCTTGGGTTACACAGTGCAGAATAACCAGTCAGCTTTCTATTTCAAAGTGAACTTTCTTAGATGTCCATGGCAGAAAGGTGAACCAGATAAATGGCTGCTCAGCAATTCTTCATGGACATACCATACCCTTCCATCTTGGTTTGCAGGAGGGATGAGTGGATGGATTTTACCACAGGCAGGAACAGCCTATAGCTAAGAGCTTGACCCAGGAACTCACCAGCTTTGCAGTAAAGACCCACACAGCATGGGGGTATTGCCCAAGTCCTACAGACATACAGCAACAAGCACAGGACCATGGTGCAGAACAAATATGCAGCACAACCACCATCTATCCCCTCAGAAACATCCTACCAGCCAGCTCTCTGCCAGATTCTTTCTGCTGTATGAACCATCAAAACCTCTCAAGCACAGTGAGATAGATACATGGATGGGTGTGAATCCATTATTAAATCATAGGGTAAAATCTGCTCAGAGGGCTCCACTGGAGAATTCTGCTGATTGCTAGGAACTGAATCTTACTTAAAATCAGGGGAGAGGAAAACAGAAGGGCAGTGTGTGCTTGCAGCCCAGAAGGCCAAACAAATCCTGGACTGCAAAGTGTGGCCAGCAGGTCAAGGGAGATGATTTTAGCCCTCTACTTGGCTCTGGTGAGACCCCAAATGGAATTATTGCGTCCAGTTCTGGAGACCTCAACATAAAACAGACATTGAGCAGTTGGAGAAGGGCCAGAGGAGAGCCACAAAGATGATGAGAGGGGAGATTCAGGCTGGAGATAAGAAAGAAGTTCTTTACTGTGAGGGTGGTGAGACACTAGAATGAGTGTCATAGAGGTTTTGGATGCCCCCTCCCTGGAGGTGTTTAAGGCCAGAGTGGATGAGGCACTGAGCAACCTGGTCTAGTGGGAGGTGTCCCTACCCATGGAAGATGATCTTTAAGGTCCCTTCCAACCCAAACCATTCTATGATTCCATGATTACAATCCAGGATCACATTCCAGGAAAAAAGTGTCAGAGTCTGACTGTTTGCCTTCATATCACATGGGAGAAAAAGTGCTTTTGTTGCAAATGGGCAAACGAATCACTTCCAAAGGGAAGAAAAAACAGTGAAAAAATGGTTTATCAAAAGGAATGGGACAAGGCCAGCAGCAGCAACTGGTTTTGGAAAGCTAACAGTCAATCAGAAGAAACCCAACCTCTCCTGGGAGAAATCTGCCACCAAAAAGCTGCAACAAATGAGGGAACAGTAGTCAAAATACCAGTAAGGAAGAACAGATGCTGCCACAGGAAGGCTGAAACAGTCCAACTCAGTGTAAGCCCTGTCTGTTGCTTATCCTCTGCCCTGTTTCCATATCTCTATAATTTATTCCAAGGAAAATTTATTATTTTTAAGAACTCCATGGCAAAGGTGGAGAAGGCTGTGTGCCTGCTAGGGAACACAACACTGATGTTCATCCACTGGTTACCTCTTGTTCCCACACTGATCTCCAAGGCTTTGTCTAGCCTAGGATTTAGAGAGACACTTCATTAATGGCTTCCAATGGTACATCCACACTGCTAAGGCTTCTATTATTAGTCAATTAGTCCACTGTCCTAATTAAGCATAACAAGCCACCTTTATCTTCTCATTGCCTTGTACAGGAAACCCTAGTTTTCCCACTTTGGTCTTCCCTCAAGTCAATTCCCAGCTCCTCTGTCCTGGCCTGCCTTTTAGAAGGATGTAGCAGGGTGAGAAGTGCTCTGAAAGGAGGCACCAGGCAAGAGGCTGTATCTGTCAAGATTAGCTTGACAGCCTCCCACCAAAGAAGTCCTTCCTTCTCCCATCACATATGCCTTTTCTGCAAGTCCTGACACCATGCTTCTGCCTTCCCTACACAAACTCCCATTGATGAGCATGAGAAAAGCAGAGCCAGCAACACACACCAGCATACCTGGTCATTCCTGTGCCTGTCAACTAAACCTACTCTTAAAGGGTTTTGTCAGCAAGCTTTCAACTTAGTCTAACTTGTTTTACCTGATCAGTTTTGATTAGGAAAGAGACACAAGACCTAAGACCTAAAAGAGCTCGGCAATGACTTAACTCATCTTAGGTATGATAGAAAAGTTTTCTCTCATTTCTAGTCTTCCCCTGGGAAATCTCCAACTTGAGAACATCTACCTCTGCATAAAAGAGAACAGTTTACTTTATACTGGCTTAATCTCTTCCTGAAAATTAGAGCACTGAGAAGGCTGAAGATAGTGCCAATATTTTTTGAAAAGTCAGAAAGAAAACAAGCACAAGCAGTGATGGAAAGCAGAGGACAGCTGATGTTTTAACTCACTTTCATCTTTGCTGCTGCTGCCATTGAACTGCTGAGATCACAGTGGCCATTTGTAAATAAGCTCATGGTGCAAACTACAGAAGAGACAGATATATTTTCAGTAAGATATTAACAGATACTATTAGGGTGAGGGTGATCTGTCTCCACCAGGAGTCGGGAGAGTAAAGGTGGGAAGAGAGTGCTAGAGAGGACAGTGTTGAGTGTGAAAGAAAAGCAGGAACATCAATTTTGCCAGCTCCAGACTACTCCAAATGCCACTGGAAGTCTCTGCCAGGGATATTTTATCTTGTCATGCATTGCTTTTAGTCTCTGTACCAGGAGCTGGAAAGAGCTTTTACTACACTTGAGATAAAGTTAATGCAACTTATGCCACGTACCATTGGCCAGATTCTTCCCGAATTGCAGCCCTGACCTCTCCCTTGTCTACACAGAAAAGCCACAGGGTGGCTGGTGGCATGGAGGTGCTGTAGGGCTGGGATGTTTCACGTGGCTGGGGAATTGCTTGCAGGGACTGAGGTTTGCCTTTATCTGAGCTAGCAGAGAAGACAGGAGACTAGTGTTGATAGGTCTCCACCACCTTCCCAGATTTCCACCACTGAGGCAACTTCCAAAAAGTTCTAAAGCACCTCAAAGTAAAAGATGAGGACTTAGACATTTAGAGACTGAAAGAAGTTCACTAGAGGTGCAAAGGCTGAAAAACAAGCCTGGGAAAGGTGTGATTGTAGAGGAAAGCCACCCATCTTAAGTCTGGCTCTGCTCTCCAGGGAACCTCTCTAGCTATGTCAACACAGAAATGTGATCCAAAAAACTTGAAAAAGCAGTGAAAGGCACAATGTGCAGCCATTGTCCTCAGACAGCATGGGGCAAAAGCTACCCACAGAGGCAATTGTTCTCCACTTCTATTTGGAAGAGCGATGACTTGCATGAACACTGGCTTTGAAGTACGTGCTTGGCAACCCTGGCAGATAAACAGGGAGCATTTCCATGGAATACCATAAGGTTCTGAAAGAAATACATTTAAGTTATTTTCGCAATATTTTTAAATCCAGGAGTGAATATTTTGAATAGGGTATAATCCATTTTCCTAGGGAACGGCCAAGAACAACACTAGGTTTTGCTTGGAAATGGACAGCAGTGCAGGGGAAGTGCCACTGCACTGCCATCCCTGCCTCAGCATTGCCTCAGGGACAGGGGAGCCCTGCATGCCTCCCATGACATCCTCCACCCTTCCCTCCTCCATCAGCATGCCTGGAAACACAGCTCCCATCAGCTCTTCCCTCAGCTGGAATTCCTCCTGGGACTCTCCTCAGAGCCATGGACACAAAGAACCCCAGTCCTAAGGCTAAGTGCTGACAAACACACTGAGGGCAAATGCACAGCAATAAAAAGGCCAGTTAGGAGTATTTCAATAGCCTGCAGATAGGACTTGAGGGACAAAGAAGCATGAGGACACTGAGATCTGGATTACTCCAGCAGACACAAGCAGGAGAACAAGCTGGTGGATAGATACAGTCCTGAGCACAGATCATCCCACAGTCTCCAGAAATTGCACCCTAAAAGTAGAGCCCACATCCATTCTCATGCACCAGAACTCTAATCTTTTACTCCTCATTATCTTCTCTGCCTGCTGCTCGCTTCACAAACTGTTTCATGCCAAGTCCCAGGGCTGGGTTAAGCTCCTGGGGCCACCTGAATCAACAGGTTTAACTCACCTCACAGCAGGTAGGAAAGCAAGGTAGTCACAAGTCACTGGAAAACCCTGGACAACATCTCCTTTACCCAAATCCCCCTTGGTGAATCTCTGCACATGTAGGACATTGCTAAAGTCAGAGGAGAGCCCCATGCTCCCCATCTTGGCTCACAGAACAGCCTTTGTCCCATGGGAGGCTGCTCCCCCCAGCAGCGCAGGACAGGGATCCAGCTCCTCATGCACCCAAGTGGGACTCTGCTCTGCTCTTCACCCACTCCATTAAGATTCAATTTTCTCTCCTTTCTATGGCAGAAATAAAACTCACAGCTGAGATATGAAGGTCAAACACAGGGCCAAGAGCACAATGAAATGCATCAGACTCCATTTAACTTACAGCTTGCAGGGCCTGTGGGAATTGCAAGATATGAATCACAAAATGGTTTGGGTTGGAAGGGACCTTAAAGATCATCTAGTCCCAACCCCCCTGCCACAGGCAGGGACAATTCCCACTAGACTGGGTTGCTCAGTGCCTCATCCAGTCTGGCCTTGAACACCTCCAAAGAGGGAGCAACCACAACCTCTCTGAACAACCTGTTCCAGTGTCTCAACACCCTCATGGTAAAGAACTTTTTTCTTCTATCCAGCCTAAATCTACCATCTTCCAAGAACCTTTCCTCCCAGAAGACAGTGGAGTCTCTTGAGCCTACCTGCCCTCACTGTCAATCATGAATATCTGCAATGGGTAGAGCTGCCAGCTCACCCCATTGTTCCCCTTAGGATGGGGAAGAGAAGCAGTTCCATGAATTTGAGCATCTTCCATCTGCCCTCTTTTACTTCAGCTGGTGATGGTACATCCTGCTGCTGCTCCTCCTGCTTCAGCCAGACTCTCACCACTCCATTAGCATTCCCATTTATCCCCTTGTCCTCCAGCACCTTCTACACATCCTCCTTCCCCATGGTTCACTGAACTCATCTCTTTCTGGATCAATTTATATTAGCCCAGGATACACAGCTGTGCTACACTCATTCCTGGGCAGCTCCAGTACCCAGCTCAGTTGTGCCTGAAATTCACCCAGGATCAAGTCCAGGGCCATGAATGTTATATCCAAACCAAAAGACAATCAAGGACCTCATAGTAACTTATTAGTACCTGAAGAAAGGCAGGAGTAGGGACTTTTTAATAAGATATGTGATTGCAGGACTAGAAATAATGGATGTAAATTGGAAGGGGGTAGATTCAGGCTAGACGTAGGAAAGAAATTCTTTACGGTGAGGGTGGTGAAACACTGGAACAGGTTGCACAGAGAGCTTGTGTTTGTCCCTTTTTTGTAGGCGTTTAAGGCCAGGCTGGACAAGGCACTGAGCAGCCTGATGTAGTGGGAGGTGTCCCTGCCTATGGCAGGGGGGTTGGAACTCGATGATCTTTAAGGTCCCTTCCAACTCAAACTATTTTATGAATCTATGACTTAGGAAAGGCTGGACCCTGGGCTGCTGGACTTCAGTCTCCCACAGCCACCACAGCATCTGTCAGTCTCTGAGGGTGACACCGGCAATGGTTCAACAAAAATTATCTCAGGTCTCTCAACAGAAGACATCAAGTGGACGGTCTCAGAAGACTGGTCCTCACTCCAGCTTTTGGGAATGAAAATAGATCAACATAAGCAAAGCCACACCACACATCTGCTTCTACACCTTCCACAAAGAGCACTGCCATCAGACTGGGTCCATCAGGGACATGAGTGAGCTGGCACTGTGGCACAGCCCTCTCCTTGACAACCAGCCCAAAGGACAGTCCTGCCCTCCTCTGCCCCTGCTCTCTGCTGTGGGATGGACTTGGAAGGGATTAAACGTCCTGTACAGAGAAAGAAAAGCAAACAAAATGCTATGAAAAAAAATAAAAAAAGCAAACAAAAACCTTCTCTGAATTAATTTCCATTTTATTTATAGGCCATCATGTGATAGTTGTCTTTTAAAGCCTTACAATTAATCACTCCACAAGTCACACAGGGAACAGCTACTTTAAGCATATATGCCCACCTTCCTCTTCCTGAAACCCATTCCAGCTTGTGTTAAAGGTGTGTTTGCAAGGTAATTAATTATTTTGTAGAGTCATAGAATGGTTTGGGTTGGAAGGGACCATAAAGATCATCTAGTTCCAACCCCCCTGCCATAGGCAAGGACATCTCCCATCAGACCAGGTTGCTCAGTCCCTTGTCCAGCCATAAACACCTTCAGGGAGGGGGAATCCACAACCTCTCTGGGCAACTTGTTCAAAGCCCATACTTGTCTCTCCTGAACTTTCAGGACCATGTGGTAGTCCTGGGGCAGTAATGCTTGTTGGGACTGAAGGAGAAAAAAGAAAAGCCTTTGCTGGAAGCAAGGAAGGGCAAAGGGGTTGGAGGGATTCAGGGAGGGGAAAAAGGAACTCAGCACAGGGCTGAACCTGGCTTGCTGACTCTTGGCAAGGTCCACAGGTGATCCTCCCAGGGATGCAGGGTGTTATTTTGGGTTATACAAGGTGCAGATCTTCCTGAACAGAGGATTTTTGCTCGAACTGATGCAAGGGTAACCGTACAGAGACAGGTAACGTAACTTTTGCTGAACACTTTTCAGTTCAGAAATAGCAGAATTACTCTTTCTAGTGGAAACCTGAACAATTTAGCTCAATCACGTATTTATTATATAGATACTTGCTAGACTACATACCATGTGTCAAACCAGGTACACCTGAAGCACTTGCTGACTTACAGCACTTCAACTCCATTCCCCAGCTGAACATCTACAATGTATGATGCTGTGTCCCTGCTCCAAACAGGGGTTGTGCTGGAAAACCAGTGCATGGGGGTGAGCGAAGTGGAGAATTCTGATGGAAGTTCCTCAAAGGTTCACAAAGTGGCTTCTGAGAGCCAGAACTTCCCAAAATATTCCCATCTGCATGAACTGTAAGGAACTGCACGCTTTTTCATTAAAAAAATAGAAAGAGAAAAAAAATAGCAAACCCAGAAATTGGTGGCTTTGAACTCACACAGTTGATGGAATGGAATCCCCTTGAGATCCCTTCTGGAGCTGTACAAAGGACCTATTTAGAAATATTCCTGAAGTTACTGTACTCCCAAAAGAACTTAAGAATTCATGCCCCAGTGTCAGCTCCTCTGTTGTTCCTAGAGCATGGCATGGGAGAAGGACAGCACTGGGCAACAAAGGCCACTCCAAGCACAAGAGCTCTGAGCCCCCTCCTCAGCACTCTGGGCACCTTGCAGCTCCTACAGCCCAGAAGATGATGGAGAAAACCATCTGGAGCCTAAACCATCACTCCACCAAGCCCCTCTGGAGCAGCCTCATTGCTGCAGTTGACATTCCCATGGCTGATAGCACAAGGAGCATTGCTGGCAGTCAGCTTGACGTGGCAAATCCATCCCTGTCCTGTTGAAGCTAATAAGGAAGCTAAAAGCAAACACCACCACAGATTATTCCCCACCAACAGCATGAGGCCATCTGCCAGCAGCTCACCAATTTGATGTCACCAGCACCCATCTCCATTGGGGAGCAAAGGGGTGACAGGTGGCACTCTTACACTTTAAAAAAAACAGGGAAAAGCTCTGGGGTCCCGCCCAGGGTCCCAGCAAACTCCAAACTACCATTGACAACCAGCATGTTTTCCTCAGAGCCCACCAGAAAGGCAAGACACCTGCAGGGTCCCTCACATTTCAGAGGGTGGGTAAATCAGAAGCACTGGTGGGAGCTTGCTACAGACAAATGAATCAGCCAAACAGATCATGAAGCATCTACCCGCAATCTACAGCAAGAAAAGATGTAATTTCAGTCTTGTGGCAGATGCTGAAGTGTTTGTTGGTGCTAAAAATAAAATAATTTTTTAAGAATTTTTAAAAATATCTCAACACACCTACATGCAATAGATAGCTTTCTAGGATAAGGAAATCCTGCAATAGCTGCAAGAAAACTAATCGTGGCTCTCAAATGCATTTACAATAAGGAAATGGAACATGATCCAACAAATCATCTAGAAAAGGTCATTTTCCCAAAACTGGAAACAATCAGACACAAAAATAACTGAGAGGAAACACCAAAATACAAGCAAAAGAGATATTACTTCTTAGGAGACATTTAAAGATGCCTTAGTAGAGCCCATGTTTCCCCCTCCAGAGAAGCAACACTATACTCAAAAAGGTTAATTTTTCTTAAAATAAGCATTTTTTTAAGACAGGAGCCAAATAAAACGTGCAACAAATAGAAAATGTTTCCAAAAGTTAGCAGTTGGAAATAAAGGCATTTTCTAAAGAAAGCTAAAAGATACCACAAGACTAAGGGCAATAGGGATGACAGGGAAAAGGCAACATTCCATCCACACAATAGGCTGGATGCTAAAAAAGTATGATAAAATTATCCTGATACTGAAGATGTAGAAAATGTGAGAATTTCTTTTTCCCTTTGCAGATCTCTTTGCTTTGTATTCCTGCAGAAGCCTGGACAATCCCCACCACTGCCCACTAACCATCTCCCACCTCTCTAGCTAGGAATCCTACAGGTCAGAGTGAATGGAGGAGCTCGCCAAATCCCAACACTGACTTTTAAATAAAACAACCAACAGAAACATGTCCCAGGCCAGCCAGGAAGTTCCAGAGGTCTTGGAACAATAAATAAAAAACCCTAACTGGAGCAAACAAAAAATTTTACGTTGTGCCAATATTTCCCAAGGGCAAATGGCATGACCCAGGAAGCATGGGCTGGTTTGTCCTCCCTGCAGTCCCCTTAGGGGTGGGGAACAGCCAGCATTAGAGGGGAGAAACACAATTGGTGCTCATCAAGGCAGTTTTCTGGTCAGAAGGCTTGTCAAACCAATCTGGTATTTCTTCTAAGAGCACACATTTGGCTGACAAAGGTAACTGTGCTGATATAATCCATGCAGACTTATGTGTGACGCTTGACTTTGGGCGCCGTGACAGCCCAAGAACAAAATCCCCTGCACTATGCAAACATCAGTCTGCAGTGAGCATCCAGAGGATTAAAAGCCAGTTGAGCCTGGTGACCTCATTAGAGTTACACCTGCACCACCTGCCCCCATGGAGGCTTCAGCTCCCCAGAGAGATGGTGTTCCAAAGGGAAAGGGGCCCACAGGGCAGCATAAATCATTCATTGCATGGGAAGCTCTGAGGCAGCACTGGTGGAGAGGTGGGATTTCAGGGAATGTGATTTTTGGACACATGTCTAAGTTTGCAGCAAGTTGAGGAGAGTGAAAGATGAGTCTTTCCAATGCCTCTGCCTAAAGATCTGGCCAACTCACAAGAAAATATCAGCCTGTTTTAGCACAGATTTTTACACATGTAAAGCCAGCAGGACACACAAATAAAGGTGTGAGCTCAGCTGTACCAGCAGCCTTTGCTTGGTCACACTTCTGTACCAGCCATGTAAGACACAGAATCATACAACAGAGTAGTCTGGGATGGAAGGGACCTTAAAGATCATCTAGTTCCAAACCCCCTGCCACATATATGTGGCTACAAATAATTTTAACAAGTTGAGGTTATCAAGGTATTTTTTTTTCCCCCTCTGTCTATGAAATCTTTTTTCTTCGTGAAGGGAGACTCTTTTAATAAAAAGAAAGAATAGCAAATGGAAACAAAGGGAAACATAGTTAAATCATGCTGTTTCCCTCATGGGCCGTTGTCTGAGCTCAGTGCTCTGCGAATCTTCCAGTAACAACACAAGTCACACCAACATATGGAGTAGAGTGTTATCTCTTGGTAAGTTTCAGAAGTCAGGGTTTTTTGTTTTTAAACTCCAGTAGCAGGGTGGCCAGGTTTGTGATGGCTGCCAGCTGGCAAAAATGTTCATCCCTTCTCACCAGCCATCCCTGAAGACACACAGATGTCTCTCTCACCAGTGGACAGTTATTCACTATGCCCTTCACTCCCAACTATTTAAATGTCCTACACTGTGGACACACAGACCAAAGCCTGGAGCTTTGTTTGAAGCTCTTGGACTGTGCAGGCAGCTCTGAGTTTCCAAGGAGCTGGATGCTACTGTGGGAAAGTTTAATGCCAGCAATTCTCCAGTATGACTGCCTGAACAATCACAAACATGAACTGTCCACCACAGAGGAAGGCTGGGACTTTCAGAGAACCCAGAATTCCTCTGCCCACAGCCATCACTCAGCACCTCCTGCACATTCACCTCAGGGCAACTCATGATGTTTTCCAGATAGCTGACCACACAGGTGAGGATATCCCTTGTGAGACACAAGGACCTCAACAGCCACACTGATACTCAGCCTGCTGCAGCTACACACTGTGCAGCACTACTGCAGAGAGGTCCCAGGAGGATGGACCAAGAGCCCCTCAGCCACCAAAGCTGCTGAGACAGGGTCAGTTTCACAACCCAGCCCAAACTCAGGTGATGCAGCTTCAGCTCCAGCTGGATGACCTTGCAGCTTGGCTCTTGCCAGCTTCCCTGCAAGCCTGCTCCAGGATCAGAGCCTGGCACCTCAGGACTTGGCAAGAGCAAGTCCATAATGCATCCTTTTCGTTTCTTGTACTGGCTTAGGGGAACATGAGGAGAGAAACTCTTTGTCCAAAGGACTCCATTGGCCATTGTGCTCCAGCTGCTCCTCTCTCATTCACAGTGCTGCTCACATGTCAGCTGAGACCCTCATTTCTCATTGTGCGCTGAGGGAGGCAGACAGCTTGGTTACTTCCCAACAGAGACATGTGCAGGATACTGTCTGAATGCTCTAGACACATGCCATGTTTTCAGCAAAATAAGATGACAGTGGTTAGAGGCTGGTTAGATGTTTAACCTTACTTAACTTCAGTCCACTACCATCTGTCTGACCACCTCGGTTTCCCACTGCTGAACCCCCTAATGACTTGGGGCAAAGGCATTCCTAGTTTAGGCTGCTGCTGGAAAGAGGAACAATACACAGGTCAACAAAGCAGGACAGGTCTCTCAACACCCCCAACTGCATCAAATTCCCACCTGATCACACCTGAGTGTGCAATGAGATCCACCTCTCCTCAAATCAAGGAGGTTAATGAAGATTTCATTTGTGTTGGTTTCACTCACGCAGCCCACAGCTTGTGGAGCAGATAACAGGCACTACAAGGATCAAGAATTGCAAAACATCTCTGTGTTCACTTTAAGGGAAAGCTGTTCTTTTTCACTTTTGCAAGAACTTCAACTCAACTCACAGCAGAGGCAGTCTTAAGAAGTGTAATGCATTCAAGCCATTACCAATTTGAAAGGTGATAAAAGCAGCTGAATAGTTTCAAATCTGCTTGCTGCCCAACCAGCCAGATAAAATAAACCCCTGGTTATCTCGGGGAGAAGGGAAAAGTATCTCTATTTTGCTTACCTAGAACCACAAATCACAAGCTCACAACAGTCACATTTTAAAGTAAAGTTGAAGAGAGTGGAAAATATCTTTCTCAACCAGATTGAAGTTCTCATAAACTCAGTACAGCATACCAGCATATCATGGATACTACGGGCTACATTTTATATACCAGCTAGAGAGCAATTTACTGGTCAAGGTCACCACATCCAGTGCCTCCCTGGGTCAACAGCTATTTGCCTGCTGTCACTAATAAAATAATTAAATGTTAGAGGCACTGGGATGGGAATTGTCCTATCAGCTACTTTTCATTAACTCTGTGGAGTTCCTCCATACTTAGAGAAGATCAAGAGACAGCACCTCGAAAATGCTCACAACTTTGTCCTATGCATCATGAACATCGGAGATATTTAATTAAAACCATTTTACAAGCTGTAAAACTGAAGGTCACTTTATGTCTTTCACAGTATAAGCAGGCAGCAATATAGACCTTCACAAAACACACCCTGTGGTATATTTCAAGCAGCAGTTGAATCAGAGAATAGTTCGGGTTGGAAGAGACCTGAAAGATCATCTAGTTCCAATCCCCCTGCCATAGGCAGAGACACCTCCCACTACATCAGGCTGCTCAGTGCCTTGTCCAGCCTGGCCTCAAACACCTCCAGAGAGGGGGCCACAACCTCTCTGGGCAACCTCTTCCAGTGCTTCATTACCCTTACCCTAAAGAATTTCTTTCTTTTGTCGAGTCTAAATCTACCCTATTCCAATTTACATCCATTGTTTCTAATCCTCCCATCACATATCTTATTAAAAAGTCCTACCCCTGCCTTTCTGTAGCCCCCTTCAGGTATTGATAAACTAGTATGATGTCTTCCATGAGTCTTCTCTTCACCAAGCTGAAACTTCTTCCACAGCAATTTCTTTGCTAAAATTTATACTCTTGGCTACTTCTTGGCTAAAATGACAAGAACCTGAAGGCAAAAAAAGTTTACATCCTCAAAAATACATTCTTCTATAAGAAAACCGGTTAATGTTAGTACCAACTTTACTGTCTGCCTAGGAGATTCATTTGGGAGGTTGATACATAAGGCTCAAGAGCAAGAGTTTCAGAATTACCCGTGGAAAAAAACACGGGAAGATGTTCATTCTGCTTTTGGTTGGCTACCTAAAGCACGGCGGCGGCTTTAAGATGAAGAACGCTAATGACACATGCAAGGCTGGGACAGAAAAGCAAGTGCTGGGAGTTGTAACGGACTCATCTTAAAGCAGAGAGCTCTCCTCCTCCGCACCTCATCCCGCATTCGGAGTTTTCCTGGGCAGCGCCCGCTTTCCCTGCTCCTTTCCTTACCTGCGCCGCGACGGGACCTCCGGCTCCTCCATCCGCAGCTGCCCCCGGCAGGGAGAAGTTCCGAGAAGTTGGCGGACAGAGGCGAACCGCGGCTCGAGACAGAGAGACAGACGGGAGGCGACTCGCGAACCCCGGCGGTAACTCCGGTGGCCGGAGGGAAAAGGCGAGCGGGTGCCGCGCTGGTTCAACGACAACTCACCGCCCCTTCTCCGGAGGCAGAGACGGCCCTTCCCGGCTCGGTGCCGGGGAGCGGGGCTGCGCGGTCTTGTCCCCGCCGCCCCCCGCAGCCTCCCACCGGGCGGGCAGCGCTGCCGTGCGGGGCCGC
>VZTY01026068.1:343451-372162 GCA_013400935.1 Turnix velox | reverse complement strand
AGCCCCGGAGCCAGCCGGGGCCGGGAGTGGGATAGGGTGGGCAAAGGCTCGGTCCCGGGACGAGCAGGCGGTGGCAGCCTGAGCCGCCAGCAAAGGCAGCTCTGGGAGGTGGCACCGGCAGGGAGGATTCTCTTTCTCTGCTCCGCTCGGGTGAGACCCCCCTGCGGCACTGCGTCCGGCTCTGGGGTCTTCAGCACAAGAAGGACGTGAAGGTGGTTCAGAGCAGGTCCAGAGGAGGCCACAACAATTGCTCAGAGGGCTGGAGCGTCTCCGACGCTGAGGAAGTTGGGGTTGCTCAGCCTGGAGAAGAAAAAGCTCTGCAGAGACATCGGAGTCCCTTCTAGTACCTAAAGGGGGACCTGCAGGAGAGCTGGGGAGGCACACTGTCAAGGTCTGGAGTGACAGAATAAGGTGTAATGGTTTTAAACTGGAGGAGGAGAGATTTGGATTTTAGATATTAGGAAGAAATTCTTTGCTGTGAGGATGGTGAGCTCCTAGCCCTGGTTGCCCAGAGAAACTGTGGGTGCCCCATCCCTGGAGGCTAGATCAGGCTTTGAGCAACCTAGTCTGGAGGGAGGTGTCCCTGCCCAGGGCAGAGGGGCTGGAACTAGACGGTATTTGAGTTCCCTTCCATCCCAGACCAGTCCATGATTCTGTGATCACTCCCCTGCTTGCTCACAGGGCTTTTACCTCCTTCCTCTCCCTCACAGCTGCAGCCAGCAGCACTGGACTGAAGGGGAAACCAAGTCAAGGTAAAGGATTTTATTTTTGGCCAAGGAAGAGGGGACAGGCAGCACCCACAGCTCATCCAGCCTGCACAGCATCCAGGGACACTCACAGAACTCCTGCCCTCAGACAGGGGTTCCAAGAGGGGAGAAACCACCAGGTGAAGTTTTATATATTTTCCATATTGCAAGCATTTTCCTAGCCTTTGTTTCCCACTGCAAATACTGTCCTATGGCTCTGAAAGACACCAAGCCCCCCACTGCCTGTCACAGCCAGCTGCCCTGCAGCCAAACCCATCCTCACAACTTTCAACCAATTTTATGTCAGAACAAAACCACTCACTTTCATTTTAATGCTTTTTACTGATACTAGCATCTGTATTGCAGGAGCCTCAGCTAAAATTTCAGTTCCAGCAGTCCCCTGTAGGTACTTAAAGGGGTTCCAAGGTGTCTACAGAGCTTTTTCTTCTCTGGGCTGAACAAACCTAACTTTCACAGCTTGCCCTCGCATCAGAGGTGATCTTTGTGACCTCCTCTGGACCATATTTCTCAGCCACAGGAAAGTGAGGATCCATGGGGATTTCTACCTCCCTCAGGCACCTTCTGTGATTTACTCCAAACTACTGCAAACAAGCAAGCAGAGACCAAGCTCCTGTGGTCAGTCAGATTGTGGTTGTAATACAGCAACCACATGAATTCATAGCTTTATTTAGAATAAAAAAAAGAAAAAACAAACATTAGATAGGGGTTTATGGGCTGTGAAGACCAGGCACGATGCTGTGCTAGGGTCTGGGTGGAGGCAGGACGAAGGGGGGGAGCTACATCTCCCACAGCTTTGAGACAAAGCCACTCCTCTCTGTGCAGGTCAAAGTGCCCGAGCAAACATAAAGGCTGTGTCACAACTTGTCCCAGGAGTTCTACAGCTGCCCGGTTGAGTGAATCAATAACAAAGCTCCAAGCAAACACTTTGGTGGCTTGTGCCCCACCAGCAGCAGGACACAGCCCTCACATGGGCTGTCCCAGCTCAGTAGCAGGGAGTCAAAATCCAGCCCTGCACCTGCTTCATGTCAGGATTGAGCCAAACTGCTTTAAGCTGCTTTTTACCCTTTCCCCATAACAGAAAACCACTCGGTTTTGAAAGAAAAATGTGGATGTTATGAAAATAATGACTAAAACAATGTATTTTGGGGTAGGACTTTTTAGCAGGGTACAGGATGGCAGGACTAGGAGCAATGGATGCAAATTGGAAGTGGGTAGATTTAGGCTAGATATAAGAAAGAAGTTCTTCACTGTGAGGGTGGTGACACACTGGAACAGGTTGCCCAGAGAGGTTGTGGATGCCCCCTCCCTGGAGGTGTTTAAGGCCAGGCTAGATGAGGCATTGAACAACCTGGTCTAGTGGGAGTTGTCCCTGCCCATGGCAGGGGGGGTGGAACTAGATGTTCTCTAAGGGCCCTTCCAATCCAAACCATTCTGTGATTCTATTATTTTCAAATTGCCAAAAAAAAAAAAAAGGCATAAAGTTTGTTTTATTTTTTAGGCATCTCTACTGACACCACACCAAATCCCACATAGTTTTGCAAATGTTTTCTCTGGGTAAACCAAGTGGTTTTGTTTCAAATTGCCAGGCTGGTCTACATCCAGGACCTACCTGCAGTACAGGAGCAGTGCTATGTGTGGGCACATCCTTTCAGTACCTTTCACCTTCGAGCTGCTCTGCTCTGGCAGCTCTTTTATCAAGAGACTCTCAGATCTATTTCAGATGCAGAGAACTGGGATGAGACTTCAGAGGACCTGAATTTTACAGGCAGGCATCTTGGTCTTGCTAGTAGAAATACAGTTTGAATCTAACAAAGATGTTTTTTGAAGTCAAGCAAAAAGCTGCCTTTCTGAGTGCTTTGCCTAAGGAGGTGTGTAATGCCATCACTTCTCCCTCCATTCTGGAGGCTTTTAAGAACCCCAGCAAACCTCCAGCCAGAGCCATCATCTTCTGGTAGCACCAAACCTACCTGTACTTCCAGCCCCTTCCACCATGGAGCCCATCAGGCTGGGACTGTCCCACAAGGATCTGGTTTTGCCAATCAGTAGTGAATAGTCATTGACTGATGAATAATGAGAAGAGGATTAATGCAAATTCTGCTGACCCCCCAGTAACCTTCACCAGCTGCAGGGAAAGGAGGATTGTGGTGGTGATGCTGTCAGGTCCAAGAGCACCACCAGGAGCCCCAAAGCTGCCCAGTGAAGATTTTGGCCTCACTTAAACTTGGAAGCACAGCATTGAGAGGGGGATGCATACAATGAAACTGCTGCAACTGGAAAAACCAAAAAGAAATAGTAACTTCTTTTTGATGCATTATTTATACCTGCAAAAATCAGTCCTTTTTTCCAAATCCTGGTGCAACTGCCCTAATGGGAAGGTCTGCAGAGCTCTACCAGGCACGTGTTCATCTGCACAGTTACAGCAACTAATCTCTAATCTCTCCTAAGACTCCTAGAAGAAATTATGATAGATGTAGCAAGCAACTGTTTTCATCAGTGGAGTGATTTAGATGAATGATTTTCAGGCAGTTTCCTCCCACCTTCCTTCTAAATGGACTCTTCACCACTTCAATTAAGAAAAGGCCAGCGCTCGAGGAAGCGGTGGTGAGGGAAAAAAATGAAGGTAGAGACATCAATAAGACCTTTTTAATTACACTTTCCCGGAACCTCTGACGTAAATCATACTGAAACAAAAATATCTCCATCACATTAGAAGAATTTAGGCTTATTTGATTGTGCAAGGACCACAGTTGTGATCATGAGAGAATGCAGCTGAAATAAGGTCAGGAAACAGAGCCCTTCAGCACCCAAATGGCAGCAGGGAGGGCATGGATCATGTGAACACACGAACACACCAAGCCAAATGTGATCAGAGCAAAATATTTAAGCACTCTATATGCTTTTCAAATGCTTCTTTCTCAAAAATGTTACATCTTGGCTAACTGTGAGAAGGCTGAGAGAGGAAGTGCCTGGCACTTTCCTTCTCCACACATGGAGAAGGGCCTTTCTGTCCCTCACTAAGCACAGGACATGTCCAGTAGCATGAAACATCCCCCCTCCCCACCCTTGCCCACCCTACCTACCAGAGCACTCAGCCTGGCAAGAGTTAACCCAGGTATACTGTAAGAAGTGAAAGCTTGCACAATTGAAAAATAGCTGAGGCATTAATCTTCCTTCTTGGTGCCTAGAGTCCTCTTTAAAAAGATTATTTTGTCTTCAGAGACAGCTTTAATTCTACTTAATGAATTGCTTATAAATGAAGAATTTCCCCCCTCCCCATGCAGGGACAGACTGACTACTACACTGATTTTGTCATAGAGACAATTAACTTTTGTCAAATGCACAAAGATAATGGCTCTTCTCCACAAATACTACTACACCAAATTACACATATTTAAGGCAAATTCATCTTGTCATTTGGGCTGAGCTGACAGTGACATACCCATTCCCTTTAGCTGGACCTGGGAACTCTTCATGCTTACCAGCACAATTAGTGATCCTTGTGAACACCCCCAGGAACAGGCAGGCTCTTGCTGGACAGGGAAAACTAGACTGGGAAATTCAGAATCCAAACACAGGCTCATTCAAAGGTGTTTTGGCATCTTGCTTCAAAGATGGGGAGAGACATGAAAAGGAAGGAGAAACACAGAAAAATGGGGCACGGGCAAACCTTCCCCTGAACTTCTGTGCTGAGTGTCTCAGCCACAGATATGTCACAGGCAAGTTTTCTTTGAACTGCAAATCCCACCTTGCAAAAAGCAGACAGAATGGAAGGGTGTTAGCTGTTTCCCCATTGAAAATAACTCCTAGTGAGCTACAAAGGCAGTTTTATAGAATGGAGTCATTCCTAATGTGGAGATTTTTGAGCAGAAATGCTCATCATTCCCCATGCCTGTGTTTCCCTTTCAGCTTTGTTCCCCAGATCCACACACAGATCACAAAGATGCTGAATGAACCCAATTTCTCCCTCCTACCACCCCAGCCTGGCCAAGTACTTGCATTTATTGCCTCTTGTTCTCACTAGAAACATAATCTGTAACTCTTCAACAAGTGAGCCTTCTGACTCAGGCACTGGCCTTTGGCAGAGACACATGAACAGAGCCAGAAGCAGGGATGATAAATCCTTTGCCACATTAGTTCCTCCCACTCCATTTAGCCTCTGATGGGAGGCAGAGGAGCCCTGCAGGACTTGCTCCAAAAGGTGGGCAGAGGAGATTTCCTTTACCCTTGAGCAGATCAGATTAGGGTTTTGAGGACCCTCCTGCCTCACACATGGATTCCAGCAGCCTGCAGTGGTTTAACACCACCAGGACATGGTGCTCTGCCACTGCAGGGCTTCAGCACATGCCCTTCCAGCACAGCCTGAACTTTGCAGACAATGGAGGTTCATTCCTTGGCAGTCTTACACTCCTTCAGCTGATAAACACAGCTACATTAAGCCATTTAGTCCATCCATGCACGACAGCCATTACCTTTCTCCAACACCTTTTCCCAAACCCTTGTCAGACTTCAGTGTGTGGATAAGAGGCAGTTATTTCCAAACCACCACCAAAGGGGGAAATCACCATTTTCTACCCACCACCCTCAAGCCAAACACATACAGCAGCACCTCCTCTCTCCCCAACATTTTTTTTCTGTCTGTTTGGATGGAGCAGCTATTTATTGCAGAGACAACCCAGCTGTACCACGAGCAGCATAAGAAAAACCCAGTCTTGGGAGTGGGAAAAAAAAAAGCACTAGTTGCTTCAGCCATAAATAGTTGAATACAGCAGCTTGCCTTGCACTGCCATCACAGGAGGGATCAGCAAACAAGCAGCGACCTTCATGCCATCGTGGACAAACCAACAGCCTCACGTGCAGCCACTTCCCCTCTTTGTCCCTGAAGCCACAGCCTCAGTGGGAGCGTGCAGCTTGCTCACACACAACAGCCTTGTTCTTTAATTGCTCAAAAACCCGTGCATACAAGGCCCATCCATTCAGCTCAACTGCTTAGTGCTGCAATCTCAAATAAAATGGAGGAAAAAAGGACAACTTCATGTTCCTTTTGTAACCCAAATATTAAATTAAGTCATCAGTGCTGCCTTGGGTTGCCCTATCAAAGCACTTCCTTTGCTCCAAGACAGGATTTAAGAAGAGTGTGCTGGAGGCTGAGTCACTGTTTCATATCTTCCCTCTCCTCCGCACCCCATCTCAAACCTGAGGATGAACATGAATGAAATCAGAATTAACCTCGTTACAAACAAGGAAGGTTTGAGGAGGGGGGGGGGGGGTGACCTAGATTCATTTTGCCTCTCAGAAGGAAGTGACGGCGAAGTTTGAGACCCACCGTCCGGGGCTGGCAGCAGCAGCAGCAGCAGCACATCTAGGTCAAAGTTTGTTGTCATCGAGTTGTGCTTTCTGAAAAGGCTTTTACTGGTGGGATGATTTGTATGGCAGTGGCTGAATTATGCATGGAGTTTTTACAGTTTCTACAAGCAAATAGCTCCAGCCCTTCCAACAAAAGCTCAAGCTCTTGCCTGCAGCATCTTCAGCCCAGCTCTGTGACCCTTAGGATAAGCATGCTGTGGCACCACTGCAGCCACCAGACATCTCAGGTAGCATCCAGTGCTCTGGACCTGGCCTTGCTGCAGGTCTTGAGGTGTCAGGATGTAAGTGTGGATTTTTATTCTTTTTTTCAATGATCTTACTGAATCCCAACTCAAAAAATACCAAATGAGAGAACCTGCTCCCAGCAAAAGTGGCCTGGCTGCCACTCAGATGATAGCTGAGTGTTAGTTAGCACAGCACTTTGCCCAGATGATGGTCATGCTGAGGGAAATGCATAGAAATGAAGAGGGTGATGGGAGCTGTTGTGATGAACTGGGAAAAAAAGCCAAACAGGAAGGCCACAACTGTTTACCTCATTAAACTGAGAAGATTCATTTCAGGAGTAACATCCTAAAGACTTTCTTAAGTGCTTTAGTACCCAAGTAAGAGACTCCGATGTCATCTGGCCTTGCTGAGGGCAACAATGTGAGATGGAAACTGCCAAGATGCTCCAGGGAATCTCCCTTCCACATTGCTGCCCTTCTCACCCCCAAATCACATTGGAGCTCACCTGGACAAGCATCTACCTGCAAGCATTTTGCCCACACTCACTGTGTCCAAGCTGTTTTTCCATCTCATCTGGGAATAGCACAAACCCAGCATGGTGTGGGGCAAACATGATGGTGCTGTGGCCAGTGTGTCTCACTGGCACCTGTGTCACCCAATCAGCCATAGCATCACTGTGGGGACACTCATGGATGTCACAAACACTCCATCATCATTGGCAGCTTCTTTCCAACACCAAGGCTGAAAATGCTGTGGTCATCCTCTGAAAGTAGAGAAATGACAGTCATGGAAAATAAGGAAAATGACAGTCCCTGATCAGCCCTCCCACAGCCTGACTGTGGGGACACTCACCTCCTTGTCACAAGCCAGTAATGCAGGAAGGACAGCACGACACACTGCACCCCAAACACCCACCTCTTCATTACATGCCAAGCAGCACCTCAGTGCCTGCAGCAATGGGGGCTGAGCTACACTGGCACCCGTTAGCCAGATCCTGCTTTGCTTCATCCTCATTATGGGAAATAGCCCGCTCAGATCCAGCAGCTGGTGGAGATGTTTCCTCTCGTGAAGCAGATTGCTTTCTCCTGTCAATTATGAGCAGAGAGCTCCACAGTCCCACGCAAATTGCTGGGTGAAAGCATAAGCAGGAGAGCAGAGGAACAGATCAGGTCCCAGGCTTGCTTAAAAATGGGTGATGGAAACAGAGGTCAAGAGAAATTGTGTCTAGGTGATGATGGCTGGCATGGCAGTGCCATGGAGCTAGGGGTGAGGGGAACACATGGTCCCCATCTTCCTCTGCAGAAGTGCCACCATGCCCAGTGGCAAAATGGGTTAACAGAGACGCTGGAGTGAGTCAGCTTTGAAGCTACAGTTTTTCCCTTCAGTGAAGGGATTCCTTTTTCTCAGGCTATTGCTTTGGTTGAGGTCAGCTGTGGGCAGCCCATGGCACCCCTTGGGGAAAGAGGAATTCCCCACTCTTGCTGTTCTCCTACCAGGAGTCCCAATTTCAGCAGACACTGAGGCACACCTGAAAAACTCTGAGGGCTCCTAAAGGGAAGGCAAACAGGCCTCTGGGCTGAGGTTGCTCCCCAAACCTTCCCTGGTGCTCACGCTGTTGGCAGCTATGGCCATTACCCAGGGAAGTCTAGGGTGGTTAAATTTCAGCTGAGCACCAAAAGCAGACCTTCGTCCTGATGGGCTCTCATTCCAGAGAAAAGGATGAGAAAGCTTGTGTGCATTTTAACCAGCAAAGAAGAAACCAGAGCTGGTTTCTTCAGCCCTGGAGACCTTGCTGGTTTCTTCTGGGCCAGTTTCACAGCCCCCACTGTCCTGCCTGACCCTCAGGGCCTGCCTTTATTCCTTTCTTTGGCAAGGGAGTATCTTCTGCTCTGGTCTGGGGCTGGTTCAGCCAAGGGAGAGCTTTCCTGCCTGTTACTGGCAGTGAACAAGCTGAGCACCCACCTTACACTGCCTTCTAGTAATTGCTGCTTGTGAGCTTCTACTGCTCTTCAAACCCACTTCCCATTGCCTGGTCTGATCTTCAGCTGTATCCACACCTTCATCCTATCACCATAAAGTCCATATCAACACCCCTTGCACATGCAAAGCATCACTTGTGCTCATTTCCACTTGGCCCATCTCTTCAATAACTCCATCAGGAGATCTTTTGCTCACCATCAGCTCTGCACATTCACACCCACCAGCATTTTTGTAGACTATGCAGAAGAGCATTGATTCCTGTTCATAGAGCATATCTGCGTGCTAAAAGCCATTGCATTTGCCTGGGTGGACCCTCTATGCCATGTAGATCCCAACTTCACCTTTCCACTTCTGCTTCTCTACAGACTCATGGGGAAGAAGGTTCTGCTCACCCACCTCACCCCAGCCTACTTGATTTCCTTCTAGACTCCACAGGCAGGGTTTATTTCCTTATAATTAACACTGCAAAGCCAGAGGCACCAGAAATCTGCAGCTGGCAACTCCAGGCTGCTTTCCAGCTCCTCCATCCAGAGCTGCCAGCAGACGTTTTCAGTTTTGGTTCTCAGATCTCCATCACAGTCTGGTCTCAAAACAGCAAATCCAGCAGCCCTCCAACTGTGCACATTCAACTGCACAGCCTCAAAGCTGTTACAAACCAGGTGCCAGCTCCTCACAGGGAAGGGATATCCCTCTGGCACCTCTTCCTTCGCCAGAGAGAAATACCTAACAGGTCTCTTAAGCACAGTTTGGTGCCTGGTTTTCCCATTGCAGGCTGCTAAGCAAAGGCAGCTCCTCGGATCTGGCAGTGCTAAAATTTCTCTTCATCCATAACTCCACTTACCTCTACAACAAGGAGGAAGTTTTGCTTGAATCTTTGCTGCTTTTCTGGAGAATTTAAGTGACGTGGAGCTGTAGGTGCATCCATCCTCCTGCTGACTTTCCCTCATAAGGGTGACAGAGCACTGGAACAGGCTGCCCAGAAAGGTTGTGGAGTCTCCTTCTCTGGAGACATTAAAAACACACCAGTCTGGATGTGTTCCTGTGCGACCTAGTCCAGGTGTTCCTCCTCTAGCAGGGGGATTGGACTAGATGATCTCTTGAGGTCCCTTCCAATCCCTGATACTCTGAGATGTTGTGACTCCCTGCTCCTGGGAATGCTCAGCCCTTCCCACACACATTCCCAGGCCCTGGATTTATTCAGTTGTGGAGGAGATAAGAGAGCTGTACTGATAACTCACAGGAAAATTCACTCAAATTTTAGTACCTTGGGAGAAAATCATGGGAAAACAAAAGAAGTATTTGAATGTCATGGGTTTATCCCACTCTCCCACAATCTGACTGAAGAAAGCAAGTCTGGAGATGTTAGGGTTTAACAGAGTTGTATACATTTAGAACAAAGCCCTCAATAAATGGAATGAACCCCCTCACCAGGGTTTGTCCCTCTCCTGGCTGGGGACTGAGCACTCTCCCACTAGATGGATGGACTCAAGCCTGGCAGCACCCACTGAGAAGGTGATTCCTGAAGGAGAGCTGGATGCAGATCCTAAGGAGCAATGCAGATCAGAGATACAGAGAGCTTGAAATTAAGTCTAAATTCAACAATGAAAAAAGCTGCCAGAGATATTTAGGGTTTGTATATGTATATTATAGAGATATATATACACACACACACACAGAGATAAAGACCAACAAATCCTATCCACATGCAACACGACAAGATGTTGCTATAGTAATCTTGATTTTACATTCCTTACATTTAAGGAGGAGATTGCAAGTTGTTTGGCACCAAGACTGCCATTTCGTTTTAGCATGTGCTGCGTTTCACCCAGTGGGACTCTGTTCCTTACCTTTTGGAGCTGTGGAAATAGAAATAACCACTAACAACATCATCATCGCTCCATGGCAGTCTTGGATTTCGTTTCCTTTTAAAAAATGAGATAAAGAAATTGCCTGTGCACTCCAGCGTGGAGTTTAGGCTTGGACATGGACATGCCTCCAAGGACAGTCAAGGAGCAGTATTGGGAGCTGCTGGGGGGGCAGAATGTTCTCTCAGAACAGTTTCCCTCTCTGGTAGAAGCCCAACTCATTGAAGGGTGGTGAGAGGGCACCCAATGAGTGCTGGCTGCTCCTCTGCCAGTTCTACATTGACACATGGTGGCACAGCCAGGCTCTCACATGAGACATCTTCATACAGCAACAAGGACATGGCCAGGGATCTCTGTCTCCCTGGTAGGAGATGCACATCCTTACAGTGGGGAAATCTCCAGCAGAAAGCACTCAGGATCTGCACCTACCACCAAAATAGAAGCATCCCTCTCTCAGGGAAGAAAAAAGAGCAGACAGTGGAGACCACCCCATCCCCACACACAACAGCTAACCCCTACCTGTGTCTCCCCTCTGGAGAAAGGATGGGTGCTCCACAGGAGGTAACAGGGATCTGAGCCCTTCTTGAAAAGTAGAGAGGCAGCAATTTTCCACCTGCCTTTGCTGGAGCTTTGGGTGGCAACAGGCTCAGGACCACACCACCCCTCTCTGGAAGTATTTAAGGCCAGGCTGAATGAGGCATTGAGCAACCTGGTCTAGTGGGAGGTGTCCCTGCCCATGGCAGGGGGGTTGGAACTCGATGATCTCTAAGGTCCCTTCCAATCCTAACCATTCTATGATTGTATGATCCTATGACCCACAGGCACATCCCAAGCTCTGCAGAGGCAAGCATTGCCTATTGCCATCAAACACCCTCAGCCCACAGCAGCTCCAGGCACATTTGTCTTCTCCAGATTGATGGTGTTTACCACTCCAGGCGTCTTCTCAGTCATCTGTGAACTCTGGCCGCCAGCGGGTCTCTCCGGGACATTGAGTGACAAGTGTTGTTACAGTGCCAAGGAGATGGGACTTTCAACTGCCTGTGGCAGGCAGATCTCTGTGAAATCATGATTTATCTGGAGTTAAATTAAGTTATGTCTCTCTTCCCTGCCTGCCCTGGCAGTGGCTGCGTCCAGGTGTGCTGTATTTCTTCCTCTAAAAGGCAAAACACGGGGCCATTTAGTGACAGACAGAGATCAGAAGGTGCCCCCGTGTAAACACCAGGACAAAGCTCATCTGAGCAGAGTTGAGGGAGGGAGCTGACAAGTGACAAACAGACAGAGCTGAGTTTGCTCCATTTTGCCTTACGCCATCGCTTGGGGAATCACAGGAAGGGAAAACAGGTGAATTATTGTCACCTCCAGACTTAAACAAATGAAGGCTTCAAACAAAATTGCATTGCTCAGACATTCAGGGGGGGAAATATTTACCTCGCATGCAGAAATAAATGTTATAGTTTATGAGTCATAGAAAGCCTTTTATGCTGAAAAATCCCTCTCTGGATGAGGATGGGGATACTTCTCATTATGGTCTTGATCCATCCAATTTATTTCCAGCGCAAAAGGATCAGTGAGGCCCCTTTTCTCCACAAGATCTGTCAATGGGAAAAGTTCTTGCAGCGGGGGCTGGATGGCCACTTGCACCTCCACATCCTAACTCAAAGGTCTCTTCACCACCCAGGCAGCCTCCATCACCCCTGGCAGAGGATCTGGGTATTTCTTTGAATAGAGGTGTTTGGAGGCATGGCATGCCCAGCTGCAATAGCAGGGTGGCTCTGGCACATGGCTGCTCTTCAGGGCCAAGAGATGGGACTGCAACTCCTGGAGCTCCACCAAAATGCCCTCTTCACAGGTTTCAGGGGAGCATGGAGCTAGGTTTGGGGTGCAGGTAGAACAGAGCAAGGTGGATGACAAGGACAGGCATGAGAAAGTGTTGTCCCTTTATCCAGCCCTACATGCCCACCTCACAGAGACACAGGGTCCCAGATGCCATCACCTGCTCCTCTCCCTCCAGCCCATAAGAGAGAAGTGTGTGTGCACCAACACACACATGGGCAGATGAGCCAAAGGTGGGTGACCCTAACCCTCAGGGTGCACTGTCCCTTATCCCAGGGAGAGAGCTAGCAGCAGCAGATTCTTGGAGAAGCAAAGGCAGGATGAACACCTTCATGTGCAAGGGGTTTAGGGCTCAAGGTGACTGGCAACAAGTTTAGCAGAGCAGAACGAGCCTGCCCCAATTCCTCTGCCTTTTGGGAAAGGCATTGCTACCACCAGAGCCTCATGCCTTCCAGAAAAGCACCATTCCCTCCATTGCTGATGATTTATTTGGGAAGAAGCCTCGTTTCTCACTGATCACATTAGAAGCAGAGAATGGATTACAGCACGGAGTAACCTTGATAGCTGAGAAATTCAGCATATGCAAATGTGAGCCTTAAACAGCTCTTTCCCTGAAAGATTGCCTGTAGGGGGAACATCTCTGCAATGTGGCACCAATGAATAGGCCACTATTTAAAAGCCAGGACTCTGCTACATGCCACAGTACATGATCTACTGACACCTACACACAGCAGCTTTTCCCTGTGAGCACAACTTGCATCTCTGCCTCTGCAAAATTGCCCATTTCACTGCACAGCCCCATGCCCATTAGGATGCCTGGCATACCAGCACACGAGCACCAAAAGATACCAGGCTACTAGAATCAAACCACTAAGTCACCTGCAGCTCCCACGAGCTCCCAGGTGCATCCACACCCTTCCCTCATGCCTGAACTGCAGCCTAAGAGGGGCCAGGAGGGAACACCAAGGGCCTGAGGCTGTTTCATCCTCTCACACCTCTGCCAGCCCCTGAGAGCTGGGGCATTAGAATGTGGCAAGTGCGAGAATGAAGATGGATGAAACCAAGCTTGTGTTTTCCATGGGAAACCCATTCCCTGGGCCACCTGGTACCAGGCTGCAGCATCCACCTTTGCACGTCCCTCATGGTACCCAAGCTGGACCTACCACCTCCAGGCAGAGCAGGGATGGCCAGGGATGCATAGGGATGCTGTGCAGTGCATGGCAGCTGCCTGAAGATGGCAAGCCAACACTGTAGTTTATAATACATGCAAATAACCCCGCAGGAGGGAGAAGGGGGCTCCCTGCTAATCAGAGGGCTATATTTTCTTTGCAACCCCATGTAATGCCAGAGCAGAATTTAAATTGCTGTGTTTATCAAACTGGTCTGAGCCTTTTCTCTTTCCTCCCCCTTTGTCAAACACCACCCATCTTGCAGAATTTCGAGCAGTGCTCCTGGTACTGCACCAGTCCTCAAGCCCAAATGCAAAATCTGAAGAAGAAATTGCAATGCATCCTTTGGCACCAGGGAGCCATAGAGCCAGCGTGTGCATGCAATAATTTATCCTAAGCCTTCTAGTGGCATTTTATGTCTTTTTGCTGTAGTGCTATTACAGCTTTGATTACTCCATTTTTATGTTTGTCAGCACAGCATATGGGCAAGATAATTTGTATTCAAAGTATTAAACCAGTAATGTAAATTATTAAAGACCCAATTCATAAAGGCATTACACACCATATGCAGATTCCTTCCCCTAAACTCTCCCCTCCTCCTCCCCATTTTGCAGACCCCAGCCTTGTACCATTTGAGCAGGTTGGGAACTGCTGACTGCTCCCACCCCACGGCCACCGGCTTCATCCCAGTGGGCATCAGATGACGACCCAGCACCTTCCTCTTTCTGCTGTCCCCTGCACAACTCATTGATCCCAAGGAGCCTGTTGCTCATCAGCTAATCTCGTTTCAGCATCCCCAAAAACACGATAGAGAAGAAATAATTTTTCCATTTTTACCCCTTTTGCCACAGAGCACCCTGCAAAGTATGTCCATCTCTGAGCCTGGCCATTCCAAGGAAGTGCTGGAGGGGTCACAGGAGGAGGAGGTGAAGATGATCGCTGTGGTGCTCCCATCTCATTGCCCGCCTGGGGCTCCACGACTGCAGGAGGATGGCAGTTTGTCACTGGTTTTGCAGTGGGGGCTGCTGTTCCTGTGTGCAAGCCCCAACCTCACAGGCAATAGGTCACTTCTGCCAAGTGCTCATCCTCAACAGGATTCCAGCCACCACTCTGAAGGGCTGGAATCAGCTAAAGCCACTGATGCTGCAAGGAATCAGGCTTTTCCACTTTAACCTCTGCAAAAATTAGGCAACTCCTCTCAGTAGCTGTTTACCAGACCATACACGGTACCATCATGTTGAGCAGATGCCATCTTCTGTTTTTCTCATTATCAAGATTTACTGTCTTATAAGCTTATTATTGACTGAGGCTTTAGGCTTTCTTGAGGGCTGATGCCAAGGGGAATGCAAGCTCCCAGAGACTGTTGTTTGCAGAAGTACCCGCTGCCGGAACCACCAGGACTGATCCAGTGCCCAAGGCTCCCTCCCTCAAGCCTGGACCCCTCTATCTGTCAGCAAAGGCTTCAGCAGCCCAGAAAGGGTGATGCAAAGTGTCCTGTCCCTGCCACAGGGTCCCCTAAAATCTGAAGGCCTGGCAAAGTTCCAATGCATTGCACTGAGAGTGAGTCCAAGAAGTCACTTTAAAATGGAGCAAAAATTGGAGCCATAAAATGCTAAATTGTAATTAGTCTGTGTAAAATCATGCAAGTCCCCCCACAGCACACAAATGCTTTTCAGGAGAAACACACTCCTCCTCCCATCCTGGGGGGGGTCGGTAGGAAGATTTTGTATCCTCCTTCCAGAGATTTGGCATCCTGGGGCAACATGGGTGACCCCAGAGGGGCTGTACCACTTCTCTAGACCTCATTCTCACCATCCAAAACTTGCTGCCAACACAGATGAAGGATCCTCAGCCCACCAGCACCCAGCAAAGGAGCCACTACATCCATGAACATCAGATGACATCAGTGATGCTCACACACCACTCACAACAGCAGCTCCCTGAGCTTGCACAGAAACCAGAACATCATGTTTCAACCCCAGTAGGACATAAAGGCAAGACAGAATGTAAAAATACTGCTTGTACCTGCTGGGACTCAGCTCTGCTCCTCTGTCAGGTCTCCCAAAAAAAAAAAAAGCAATTTTGCCAAAAATAGCTGATAAAACAAGGTGGAGCAACAGGAGCTGCCAGCCACAAGTACTGTGCCAAGAGGTGCAGGGATCAGATGAGTGACTGCACAGCTAATGGGTAAAACATCTCACAGCATGTACAGAAAATGGAACCTTGGTCCTGCTCTCCCTGAATTTTGCATGTCTTTGACACAGCAGAGGCACATTTCACTGACTCAGCACTTTCAGTGGACACTGCCACACAGCTGCACTAGGCTCACCTCTCAGTCCCACTTGGTATCACATCCAGCAGCAACTGGCACATCCTTCAACCACCCTTTATTGATGCTGCTGCCCTGGCATCTCCAGCACTGGTTTGGTTTTGTTTTTTAATTAGCTATTCCCTCACTTTTATCATCCCAAGCATGACCCAAAGCAACATCAAGCTCCTGCATCAGGCATTTGTGCCTGCAGGTCCATTCTTTACTTTCCTCCAGACCACTTCAGCTTTGCCAGAGATGGGTAGGGTGGGAATTACACTGCCCACATGAACAAGGCACCTATCCCAAACATCTCAGTGCCAGCCTGCTTAATGAGATGTCCTCCCCTGGGGGCAGGCATGATGCCCATCAGCAGCACTGGGTATTGGGTGGGAGCCCTGCCAGGTTCCAGCTGTGGCACGTTACAGCTGTGGCCAAGATTGGAACTGCCAAGGCAGATCGTATGGGAAGGGGGTGGAAACACAAGCAGAGCAAAGTAAAGTGCTGGAGATGGAGGAGGAGAAACAGAGCACACACCAACAGGCTGGTAAAGAAACTACTCTGGAGGGGGGAAAACAAAAGCAAAACAAACCACTATCTGGCTATTTCTGTTCACAACATACTTGGAATTCCTTCTCCAGCACTGTGTTTTCAAAAGGGCAAAGGCGTTTTCCAACTCCCATTTCATCATCAAAAAAAAAAAAAACAACAAAAAACCCTGCACATCCATACCCTTCCCACCCACAACTTTGCATCCCAAGACATATCCTCTCACCCTCAGGGGGATGGTGGGCAGCATGATAGGGCAAGTGAAGCCAACCCTCATAGCAGATGATGGCTCAAGCAGCCCTGTGCTGTAACACCAGGCTCCACTTCAGGAAAACCAGGGTCTGTATGCAGGAAGGGTTCAGAAATCCTAAGTTTGGCTTCTCTCCTACATGTTCCCTCTTCTACTAGGCTCTCCCAGAAAGCAGGGACAACCCATCCACTGTCTGTGCAGCACCAGCCATGTGCAAAAAACCCCCAGAACTTCCCAAAAGCAGGCAGCAGCAGGTCTCAGAGGGTGAGCTGCTCCTGCTCTGGTCGTGTGGGTGACTGAGTTTGTGTATTTAGACATGCAGAGCTCTGCTGGGGAGGGCAGGCTGCTCCATAAATAACAACAGAAACTGGTGTTTGGGCACATACCCACAGAGAGCAACCTCCACCCCAGCACGCTGCTGGCTTTTGGTGTGTATAACACATATCTAATGAAGACACAGCCCAGCCCAGCAGACAAGCTCAACAGCAGGCTTCCAGATGTCCACCCTGCTCGCCCATCTCAGACTCCTAATCCCCTACTTTGTCTGAGCTCTAGCTGATTTCTGATGCATTCAGATTATCCAGCCAGCATAACTGCTAGTGAACATCTGAATATTTCCCCCCTCTCCATCTCACATTTCACCTTGGAGAAGCACTTTAGAGAGCCCAGGCCCTTCTTTATCAAGCCAATTAGCGTGACACAAAAGCAGTGAATAGGACCAGGCAAAGCTCAATGGCCTGTAAAATCCCCTCATATTTTGAGATGGGCTGAGGCCAAATATAAGCGTTTTTATTAAAAAAAGAAGAAAAAAAAAGAAGAAAAGCCAGGGGGTGAGTATGCAGAGAGCTGGCTTTTCCAATTGCAATAAAAAGAAAACCCAGCAAATTCATCCAGCATCCAAGCCAGTTCCTGTATGGTAAAGGCAAGTTTACAAACAGAGCAGCTATAATTCCCCCTATAACATTGGAGGACCAAAGTTTGCAAGGAACAAAAGGAAATGATTAACAGGGGAAATATGCATGGTACAAAAAAGACTTTTTAGTCCAAAAAGGGATGTCCATATTTAGAAACACTTGATTCCTGTTGTCAGGGCCTTGCTTTTTCCTGAATGCGTTTCTCCCCCATGAAAGAAAGAAGTCACAAAGGGAGTTTGTTCGCAGCTCTGTCACATGCACGCAGGGCACTGCTGATTTTCCTCCAGGATTAAGGGAAAAATGCAAAGATTCCACAGCAAGCAAATAAATAAATTAAAACAATCATGTCCATATTTAGGAGACGGCTTCTTCTTCAAACCCCTCAGCTCCTCCAGCAGGATCCCCTCTCCCACCACAGGCACCCCAAGCCCTCAGCTCTGCAGCTCCTTCTTTCCTCATGCTGAGGGGCTGGAGGTGATCCTGCTCCAGCTGGCAGAGGTTTGTAGCTCCACTTCGGGAGACACCATCACCCAGCAGCTCCATAACTTGCTCTGGCACAACTCCTGTGAGAACTGGTGACCAAGCACATCCTGGGAGGGGGCACAAGGGGAGGAGAGTCTACCAGAGCTCCTCCAAAAGGCAGGAATCTCGTTCAGCAGGATGAGAACATCAACATACATAGGGAGGGGCTTCCCTTCCCTACATTAACACCTCATCTCACCCCACAGCAGCCTATTCCTATTCTCAGATACAAGAAAGAAATTCTTTACAGTGAGGGTGGTGAAACACTGGAAGAGGTTGCCCAGAGAGGTTGTGGAAGCCCCCTCTCTGGAGGTGTTTAAGGCTGGATAAAGCACTGAGCAGCCTGACGTAGTGGGAGGTGTCCCTGCCCATGGCAGGGGGGTTGGAACTCAATGATCTTTAAGGTCCCTTCCAACCCAAACTATTTTATGATTCTATGATTCCTGTCCCCTGGCATGAGGAGGAGATCCCAGCCCAGCTCAACAAGCACACTACAGAAACCCAGCAAGGCTGTGGCACAACGCAACATATTTCCTTGGCCACCTCTGCCAGGCGCCTGAGCACAAGAAACAAACATTTTGGAGACCACCCGCTCGCTTTCATCTCTATGAGCTGCTGACCCTTATCTGGCAGGGCCAGCTGTGAAATACAGCACCATATGGTCCCCGGCACAGAGAGAGACCCCGTGGACTGGATGCCGTCTGCTCTAGACCCAGAGACCCATGTCCCTCAGCCCCCATTTCCCACCTCCATCATCACTGCTTGGCTCCACATGTGCCATCCAGGCCAGCACACTCCCAGATGGCAGCAGCTTCTCCATCATGAGAGCCTCCATCTTTGGCCCCATGCTGCCAGACTCAGGGGAGCAGCAGGGGCAGGTGGTCTGAGCTGTCTTGGAGCAACAGACCACACCACCTGAAGATCTTCCATAAAGCATTTGACTAGTGGGATGACACAGGTCAGCCTCTCTCAAAATCTAGGAATAAACTACACCACCTCAAATAAGCCCTTGGATTGGACTTGCTGACCAGGGGGGCTTTGCTGGGCAGAGGGGACACAAGGACAGGGAATGGGAGGAGGAGACAAAGCAAAACAGGTGAAGAAATGGGTGTTTAAAAGCTGATATTTGCTAAACAGCAGTGGGAAATAAGTGTTATAGGGGTTTTTATGGGAAGAACAGCAAGAAAAGAGGGCTGGGGGCTTCTTTCCATTTCACACTTGGACAGATTGGCTTGGACTACTGTTGGTGTGTCTTTTTTTTAAGACACTGCCTTCTGGTAAATGATGAGTATCAAGGGTGACCTGCCCTTAGCCTGCAGAAATATTTCTTGGTGCTCCCCACAGGAGTAATTGCATGTCAAAGGCAAAGGTGAAGGGCTCAGGGAGACACCTTTGCTTCCTCCCCTGGCAAAGCACTAAGGGGAAGAGGAGAACACAAACAAGACCCAGTGCTCCTACAGCTAAAACCATCAAAGTTTGTTTTCAAGTCTTCCTCAGAGTTCAAAACACCAGGTCTAGTCCAGTGGATTTTTTTTTTTTGCCAGACAACTCTCTCTAGTGGAATGAAACATTAACAACAGTGAAGAGTGAGAGATCTTTAATTAGACAGATGAATGCTATTTGTTCAGATCTTACACCACTTCTAGAGAAGTCCTCAGAAGCAAGGGTTCCCTTTAAGACTTTTACTGACACCTTGATCTTTGAGCTTGGATTGAAAACCCTCCAAGCAGCTAGAAAAAGTTATGTTACTACATGAAGCAATGAAATAAAGCAATGACAGACCCAGCACATGCCTCCCTTTGCTCTCCTGCAGCCAGGGAGTGACCTTCACCAGGAGCTGCATCCAGCAACACCTCAAACAACTGCAGAAGCCAAGTCCACAGAAGCCCCTCAGCCTGAGCTCTAAAGGCAAAGACAGCAAAGCCCAGTTAATGAATTCATTAGGAAAACTGGAAACCAAGTTGCCACCTTGCTCAAACCTCTTTTGTTAGAACATGAACTATTGCTGGTACTTCCCAGGTAACACAAAGTAAAAGAGCAATCAGACAGTAATTAGTAGCAGGCAAGTGATGTTTTTCTCAAGCGATCCTCCACACCACTTCACCCTTCTACATGTATTAATTTTCTAAACTAATAAAAGGCAAATCTTAATCTCCACAAAGAAGTGGTTAAAGACACTTACAAATAATAAGCTCTTACAACAACAAAGCTAGGCCATGCATGATTAATGTTTTCTTACAAAACTTTTTCTTCCCAACTTGAAATACCTGAAGGAGCTTTACAAGGGGAAGGGCTGGGAAGAAAAAGCAACTTTATCCCTTGTAGCATTCTACCTGGCTCTCTCCCTACAGTGGCTCAGCTACAGCAAACACTGTCAGAGAGGGGCTGCTCTTGCTCCTTGGGGGTCTCAGTGGGGAAAGCCCAGCCAGAAGAAAGTGAGGTAGCAGTATTGGGGCACTCTGCACGTACAGGGCTCAAAAAACAGCACAGCAAACAACATCAAAACATGCAGTCCCACTGCAAGGCTCAATTCCCAGCTGTGGTTTTCCTGGCTGCTGGGCTCAGCAGAGGACACAGTTGCAGGGCAGGCACCTCCTTATCACAGTCAATGCATTTTCACTTCTCAGCATCCCTCAATACAAGGATTTTGTGCATCCCATCATCCTACAAGCACCGGGGTTGTTGTTCCACACAATAACCAGGCTTTGCAGATCTTACAACATCACTTGTTCTCTCTGCCTCAGTGCAGGATAAAGTTTAGCTGCTTCATATACATTTCTGTGAAGCCCCATCACATCCAGAAACAAGAGGAGGGGTACTCACCACCCAAGAGATGTAGCCATCAGCTCCAGCAGGGCTGTAGTTCCCTCCTCCTGCCTAATTTAGGGATGCAGGTGCAGAAGAGCACTCAGGGAAAAGCTCTTAGCAGCAGACAACTCCAATCAAAGTCGTTAGCACACATTACCCCTCATCCACATCCTGCTTTAGTATGTACATCTCAGACCTATCAGAAGAATCTCTGCAGAGCACTTTGGTAACAGGTTGCAGAGAGCTGCCCAAGAAGGTATCAGCGCACAACGTGCTCCCAGCCTGCCAAGAAGGAGTGAAGACACCTTGTAGAGTCAAAAAACTCCTACTGGACACACAGGTCTCTTCTCCACAGCAAGCTGAAACAGATTTAGAGAGCAACCAATTGGTAAGGGGGTCTCCAGCACACTCTTGTGCAGCACAGCTGCAATTTAGTTTAATGCATTAAGACCTAGTGTAGCCCCATCAGAAAGAAATAATGTGTCACTTGTCACAGCTGCTCCTGTTTCTTAGAGGGCAATCTCAAGTTCATAGAGAGGGGAGAGTGGGGCTCGTGAGGAAGTGACCAGCATGGCCATCAGCATAGCCATTTGCTCTGTTCCCAGCAAAACCAGCAGAGAGGTCCCACCCCAGCCCTTCCTCCTCGTCCAAGCCCTGCTTCTCAAAGCCTTCAGCAGAAATGAGTTCACTTGGGGAAGGTTTCCCTGCTCAAGGAACAACAGCCTCAGCAAGCAGAGGCAAAACACAAACTTGGAGTGGCTGCCAGAACTGTGCTGGAGGCTGGAAGGGAAAAGCCATTCACCAGCCACTGCCTGAGCCAGGGCCAAGAGAAGCCTTCACACCTCCCTGCTGCTCCTGCAGGGTTTATCAGGTGTGAATAAAACTATCTAAAGATCAGCCATTCAAAGGGAGCAGGTGAGAGAGGTGTTTCCACTCTGCCTGTATTCCCCGTACGATCTCTAAAGCAGGCTCTCACCTTCCTGTGGATCTCCATTAGAGCTGTGGCTCTTCACTGCTAATTGATTCAATATGCATTTGGACTAGGATTTTTAATTAATTTTATTACAGAAAAATTAATGCACTGCTTCCCCACAGATGCATTAGGACACCAAAGTGAGTGGTAAGAAACCATCCGGCAGCAGGGATTTTGCTGTGACTGCTTGCAGAGAGCAAACCCAGCACCAGTGGTGGGGTTTTCCCTGGGCTCTCCCACTCCCAGAGCTCCCCCCACCTAGTCTAAGAGCTCACATCAAACATTTACCTTGTTTCAACTGAATTTAGACACGTATAGGCTACAGAACAGCAAGAGAGCATCACTCCCCTGCTTCCCTGGGTCGTACTAGCAGAGCTCCAGGCTTGTTTTTGGCAGCAGCAGGATCTGGGCTCCCTGTGCCCAAAGGATTTCCAAAGGATGTGGGGCATTTTGGAAGCAAGTACCTTCTTGATACCATGTATAGTCCTCATGGCACTCATGGGAAGCAAGGACAGCACCTTGCCCCCTCCTGCCCATCCCTGCCCTGCATCAACACTGACAGCTCTCATACCATCCCAGGTCAAGCCATCCTCTGCCTCCCCAGGGCAGCAAGAAAGCTTTAACAGCTGCATTATCCCTTCTTCTTCACCAAACTCATCCTCACAACCCACCTCAGACTGACTTCAGTATGCACAGGAGGGAGGTAACAAACAACATTTTGGGTTCCCTGCAGACAGCACTGACCAGTTCACACAAGAAATAGTCTCCATCCCTCCCTTTCTCCAAATCTAATTTATTATTATCCTTCCCTACGTATAAGAGAGTTAATAAGAGATATACTTACACTGCCTGGCTTGGGACTAAAGTCAAATTGGACCTTTTAGCCATACCACAGCCCAAAGCAGAAATGCCTGCTCTGAAACACTCCAGCATTTCAAAGTAGGGAGAAAGAGTATCTGGAGGGTATCACACAAAAAAACACAGGGCTGGGTAAAATGAAGCAGTTCCCACTATTTGACATGGCATCCCAGAATGTGAAAAACAGCAGTGGGTAGGGAAACCATGTGTTATTTATATACACTAACACTACAGTGTTTATCAATGGCAGAGTGTTAGAGGAAGAAACATCATCACTGCATCTGCAGTGCCCAAATCAGAGTCCCTGGAGTCCCACAGTAGCACAGTATTGAACAGCATCCCCGAGGTAGGCCATATTTTAGGAATTTGCAGAGCAGGAATAGGTAGCACACTGTAAAGTCCAAGACCTTAATCAAGCCCTGCAACTTGATAGATTTCCAATATAACGAAGACAAAGAGGTGTCAGCTCTAGCTCTTATTTGCTAACACTATCAATAGGGGCTCAGCTCACTAGCAGTTAATTCAAAGCCAAGCTCGATTTGCACAGCAGTGATCTACACTAATTCCCTTATGTGGCTAAGGGGAGATTTTGCCAAGTAGACAATAGAAACCGTATTGCTGCTCCTGAAATGATGCCATGGCTTTTCTCTTCTGCTCCACCACTTCCCATCAAATTTCCAAGCGCTGGAATCTCCAGTCATCCTCTCCCTTGCATCAGAAGGCGTGTAGAAAGGGTAGCAAATACAAAAGGTACCCATTTCTTTTCCAGATGCAGCTTTATTGAGGCTTTTTTAAAAAATAAAATTAAAAAATAAAAGCAACTTCACAGAAAACAGGGGCCAATTTCACACTTGGCTTTTTGTGCATTGAAGACACTAAAGAATTGCCCTAATTAAGCAGTTATAGAAATATTTCCAAGTCATCCGACTGTAACTTTGCCTTTAAAAATTGCCACATGTTGCTACATTTCATAGAAATTGATTAGCTTGCTTCACCCAATACCAAGTTCTGCTGGGTTTTGCTTTCAGCTCCTAGTCCACCTCAACACCACATCAGTCCATTCTGCCAATACAGTAAGATGGTTGAGAAGTCAGACCTGCTACCCAACTAGGCAATGAGGCAATTTTATCCACATTAGAAGTAGCCACTGCCTGGCTCAAAAGCAGGAGGTCAGTTCAGCATCCCATACTTACAGCTCACACTGAACTACCCAGTTCTCTTAATCAGCTGCATCTTTGACCCAGTATTAATACCAGTATCCTCACACACCCCCATCATCTCCTTGCTGCCAAACACCCACTGCTAATTACAGCCACCACCAGGGAATTAATTGTTGCAAAGGGGTGCCAGCATTTCAGCAGCATTGCTGCTTCCACACTATGAAAAAGCAAGGATAGTCCAGGAATGACCTCTTCAAGGGCTGCACAACATCCCCAGCTTGGAACTGGAAAGATTGTGGTCACAATACAACCAGCTGGTCACCAGAGAGGACAATAGAGCTGCACTGCTTCCCCAGCCCACCTCACAGCACCCAATTTGTAGCAGAACTTGCATCACTAGAGAAAGGACTCAGCCCAAGTACCTGCACCAGGCTCCTGCTTCAGCAGGGAGTTCAAACTAGGTGCCTGGCTCTTGCCATGAAATCAAATGCTAGAAAAAAACCACAAGTCTGAAACAGTGTAACACAGGACAAAAAAGGCACATTTTAATATGTACAGCAAAAAATGCATTTGGGCTATAAATTTACCCAACACAACTGGAGAGAAAAAAAAATAAAAAAAAAATCCAAACTATGCTTTCATACTTATTTCATGGTGTCAGCCTCATTCCTAGCCACCTACCTTTCTCTGCATCTCTGAATGCTGCTATATACACACACAAACAAACAATTACGTCATGAATGTTCATTTAGGCTCCCAAGTTCAAGTAATAAAGTTCAAACTTGCATAGCATCTTATGCCACTCAGCCATAAACAGTTACGATTGCATATTAGCTGGAGCAGCCATCTCTTTCAATTCAGCCAGTTTTGGCTGGCCACCATTTTTTTTATTTTTATTATTTTATTTTATTTTTAAATCCTTGAGTCAGAATGTTTCCTAAGTCACCAGCCCTGAGGGATGCCACAGACTTCAAAAACGAACCTCTTGCTGTTGTTAAGATCCTTTTTAAACCAGAAATTTAGAGTGTTGTCAAGAACAGTTTTAAAAATGTAATACTGTTTATTTTGCTTCAAAAACATTTCAGCATTCTAAACATACAAAAAAAACAGAACGTTGCAAATTCGTTTTTAAGTACAGAGTGTTTTTGAACTTCAGTTTGCTGCACTGGCTCTTCACTTGGATGACGAGGAAGAGATGTCTACAGTTTTCAGTTTAAAAACTACCGCACTTAACTAAAAAAATCCATACACTTCTCATGCCAGCTGAACCCCCTTCCACAACTAAGAATGGCAGCAGAATGCTATTTCACTATATACAGAAAGACAACTTTAAGCTAAATGGACGCCCACTGTAGTGTAAATAGATCTACCCTCACAGTGCATGCTTCGGGCCATGGCACCCTGGGGAACGTGCAGCCTCTCCGCTCATCGCTGCTCCTCTAAGGCATCATAACTCTAAGCATGTACCACAAGAATCTGTCTAGTTTTTACAAACTATAGATATGTACAGTTTATAACCCAGGATTTTCTAGCCAATAACCATATAGTAACACCACCTTACAAATTAAAAAAATGCTTGAAACATTTTTAAATGCTTTGTTACACCAACAGCAAAGTGCACAGAGTTAGGAGAACACTAGAGCGCCTTTTCATTTTAAAAATGTTTGGAAATATGTACAACTTTGATACAGTTTCAGGGTGCTCACTACACCCATGGCCACTTCATGTAAACCAGTTACAATTTCTAGAGCACTTTTAGAAACTACAACGCGATCGGAATCCAAATTTTCTTTTTTTTTTTTTAATTAAGCCTAATAAGGGCAAGAGACACCATCTCAAATAAGAGGTGCTTCATTTATGGTGTTTCCCCTACTCTATGATATTCACATGGAGACAAGTATTGTACAGTTTTATTCGTCATCATCGTCCTCGTCTTCTTCCTCTTCATCCTCCTCCTCCTCTTCGTCTTCTTCCTCTACCTTTTTCCGAGCAGCTTTGGTTGCTGCTCCCTTTGCGCCATCAAACTTTCCTTTAGACTTGTAGTCTGCAACATCCTGCAAAGTCAAGGGGATGTCTTAATTTGCTCTAAGCAGCAGTCACATACAGCATTTGTACAGCAGCAGGTGTTAACCTAAAGGGACCAACCAGCCTTCCTTCCACAGCTGCATCCCTCCCAGGAGGGGAGAGACAGCACCACAGCACACAGGTACAAAGAACCTCCACATACTCCCTATGAACTCTGTGTTTCAAGGAGGAGAAGAGAACTTGTTGCTCCAGCAAAGGATTCACTGTGCCATTAAAGCAGCTTTTCCCAGTAGGAAACTTTTTGAGAGGGAACATGAGCAGCTACAGCTGCACATCATGGAGGTAAAAGATCTCCTTTTATGCTGAAATCCACCTGTGGCTCACTAACCTACACCAGCCCAATGTACAGCACTGGCTTACCCTGCACCCAGCACAAGAGGATCAGCTGGAGATGCCTACTATGCCAGGGATACCTTGGCTGGGTTTAGTTTACACTCAACACATTGACACAAGAGTCAGCAGAGAAGAAGCACAAGTCAAAGCCAGGCTTACCTTCTCGTACTTCTCCTTCAGTTTAGCTGCCTTATTGTTATAAGGCTGCTTTTCACCATCACTGAGGTTGTTCCACATTTCGCCCAGTTTCTTTGCTACATCCCCGATGGATATACCCGGGTTTGTGGACTTGATCTTGGGGCGGAACTCTGAACAGAAGAGGAAGAAGCCAGACCTTGGAAGAGAAGCACCAGAGAACAATCAGCACAACACTTGGGGATAACTCCCTTCCTATGTCCCTCACCCACCACATCCACACACACAGACCCACTCACAGGCTGAGTAGAAACTTTTTACTCTCAGAGAAAATAAACCAGACAAACATCTTTCAATGAGAAACTGACTTGCAACCTTCTCCTGTTTTAATCAAGTGTCAGCTACCTCTCCCACACCCAATTTTATCTTAGATGCCCAGGTCTCTCTGCAACCAGGTCATTTTCATGTCTTTCACCACCACAAGTTTAAGGGCACCAAGCACTGGCAACTCCTACAGGGCTCCACATGCTCAAGATTACAAGCTGCCCAGAAGATCTGTATCTGTATGGTATGAAAATTATCAATACAACATGCCACATCTACTTCCCTGATGGAGACTTATCAGCCTTGTTACAGGATGTGGAAAGATAAAAAACAACCCCAAGGTACTTGCTCATTTAATGCTTCAAAAGTTACTTACGGTGGTCGTTTTGGTGCATTGGGGTCCTTCTTCTTCTTGCCTCCTTTAGCTGGTCCATAATCCTTCATTTCTCTATCATATCGTACCTTATCAGCCTTTGCCATTTCATCAAATTTAGCTTTCTCCTTGCTTGACATGGTCTAAAAAACCAAAAAACAAGACACAGAACCTGCGATTACCCAACTGTTCAATAGTTGGCAAACTTAAGTAAACACATAATGACTCGATAGGGGAATTTCACAGTTTGTTTGTTTTCTAACTGGACCACCTTGGGGGCGAAGGTCCTGTACCAGGGACCACAGACAACACTGGCATGGTCCAGCCAGGGGAATGGGACAAGCACAAGTAGGATCCTACTCAAGGACACAGGCCTGGAGGGAGGTGGCTGCTGGAGGGCACTGCTTGGTGGCCAGAGAGAAAGCCAGGCAGCAGAGGAAGCTCAAAAGGGGCAGAAACGTAGGGCTGAAGCACCGAAGACCATTGTAAGAATCAGCAATACTTGATCAATAGCCAGGACACCTGGCCAAGAATGACAAACAGACCAAACAGCACCAGCTCTCTTCATTTTCAGACACACATGCATCATTCTAGTGGATACTAGAAGTTGTTACCACATCAAGAAGGCATGAATGAAGGTACCTTCCACCTCTCTGAACACTTCTTGGAAAACTCTGCAAAGTTGACTGGAACCTCTGGGTTCTTTTTCTTATGTTCCTCACGGCACGTCTGCACGAAGAAAGCATAGGCAGACATCTTGCCCTTGGGCTTCTTCGGGTCACCTTTAGCCATCTTGACTCTGCAGGGAAGGGGGGAAAAAGAAAATAACAAACAAATATGGATGAATGTGGCTACTTATGTGTACTGGCATGTGATGTGCACACATTTATATACATACACACACATGCACACCACTGTCCACTGAAGTGATGTCCCATCAGTAACACATTCCTTCCCACCTCCACATGCCTCTTACCTCCCCCAGTACAGAGACCTAAATTATTCTCTCTTGACACTTGCAGGCTTGAGCCAAATGAAACCAGTCTCTGGATTGAAGTTTTACATTGATACATATTTACATCATGTCCAAAGACTGGAGACAGGCTATTAAACACACACACAGAGACACTCCTGCCCATTAGGAGTTATACACGAAGTAATATAAAATATTTGTTTTAGTTGGCCACTGCACTGGGGCTGGAGCAGCACATGGAGTGCCAGGCTGTGACTTAGCACTTCAGAGGCTGGAGTGGCTCGTGTTCACAGCTGCTGTACAGGTAGAAAAGCAGGACAGCCCATCTGCCCCCCATAAAAGCGCAGTAACATTTTATGTATCAGAAAGTGTGCGAATAAAAGCTACTTTTACACACAATGGGACGAGAGGAGCTGTGCGAGGTGAGCAGCGCTCACTCGTGCTCCACCAAGTGACACATGTTTGGAGTGGTCAGCGAAGAGATGCGATTAGCAAGTCACCAAGAGGACGACGCGAACTTTTTGGGATGCATTTTCCTTTTTCTCCTCTCCCCTATTTCCCATCCCTCCCTCAGAGAAAAATAATTAAACAAAAAAAATTTTAAATCCCGCAGTAAACTTGTTTCCTATTTAAAGCTTCTCAAGAGTTTGAAAACTCGAGTTCTTCTTTTATTGGTGTAATGTTCATATTTGGGACCATCAGCCCCCTGCAAGCACAGCCTTAAGCCGCCCTCTCCTGCCGCTGCCGGGGCTCGGGGGGATCCCCGCTCCCGCCGGGACACCGAACCCTCCCGAAAAGGGAGGCGGGCGGCGGACAGGCCGGAGCGGGAAGCGGGGCCGCCTCCTGCTCCAGAAGTTGGGGGCGAGCGGCCCGCGGCGGCCGGCCTGCCCTCGGCTCCGCTCCCGCCATCTTCTCCCCTCCCTCTTCCCCCGCCAAGGTCACC
>VZTY01026068.1:301446-342174 GCA_013400935.1 Turnix velox | reverse complement strand
GGGCGCGGAGAAGCGGGGCTGCAGCGGGGACGGGCAATCTCTCCGCGCCGGGAGAGGGGGGATCCCGGTGGGGCAAGGGGAGAGGACGGGGGGCAATCGCTGCGCCCCTCCAGCTGCGCACAGCATCTGCCCCAGCATTACCCATTCCCCCCTTTAGCAACGGGGCGGAGGAAGCGGAAAAAAGTTTGGGGTGATTTTTTCCGATTTTTTTTTTCAATTAGGAAAAAAAAAACTCGGAAGGAAGGAAGGGAAAACAAAACAAAAAAATAAAAANTCGCGGGAGTGTGGAGGGGAGCGGGAGCGCAGGGCACGGCGCGGGGCTCGGCGCGGCGCGGCTCAGCCTCGCGTTGGCTGCCTACGAGAGCGGCCTGATTGGCTGCGGGGCTCCGCCGTTTAAAACAACCTCCTCGCCCGTTCATTGGGCCGCCGCCTCATGAATATTAAGCGCGGCCGCCCGGCGGTTGGCCGCCACGGCTGAGGTCATTCATTCAAAACCAGCTCCCGCCGGGGAATAATGGGGAGCGCGGTGGCGCGCGTCGTTTTCCCCCCCTTCCCATTTCCCCTTCTACTTCAGCCTCCCTCCCCACCGAGCCCCGCGTAGTCCCGGGCCACTGGCCGGGTCGCTGCCCTCGCCACGTGGTGGTGGCAGCAGCCCAGGGGGACCTGGTGGCCCCCCCATCCCCGTTCACCGCGGGACGAGTGGGAGCCGTGCGATGCTCACCCGTGGTGACGGGCAACGCGGGTCCGAGCCTCGCCCGCCCTGATGCCCTGCCGCGAGTGACATTCCCCTGCCAGAGCGGGGTCACCGCGTCCGTGGGGAGATGCGGAGCCTTGGGAAGGGGCAGCATCCCGGGAGAGAGGGTGGGAAGCCCTGCCCGCAGCAGCCCGTTATGGCTGATTTTTGCCCTAAAGCCCTCAGGGCCCGATTCCAACTCCGCTGGCACTGTTGGCAAAGCCGGTTACTACAGTGCGGGGTAGGGAAGGGAACTCAGCCCAAGATAAACTCCGCTGACAGTTCCAACAGGCGATGGATGGGAAAGGAACTACGGAGTGAGAAACGGTGCGAGTCGGAGAGTTTTACCCACTCGTTCGTCCGAGAAAACACCAAAGCGATTAACTTGCATTTACTGTTTCTAACCTCCTTCCTCAATTTGCTTGGCATTAACTTTCTAGGATTTAGCTGTTATTGTAAAGTTGGCCATTAATATTTTCCTCGCATACAAGGAAAAGAATAAACATGCCCTTCTGCCTCGAACTAACCCGGTGTGGCTCAGGGGACAAGGACTCCTTCGGCTGCCTTAGGAGAGCTGTTTCCTACAGGGCAGCTGCCAAATGGTTAAACTGGTATTAGTGGCTGACCACAATTGTTGGTTGGCTCGGAGGGGGAAAAAGAAAAGCTGTTATTTTAAGGCTGGAGTGGTAAGACTCCGAAACCACGGTGTACTGTTACGGGCTGGGCGTAACTGCCACCCTTCTTTTGTGATAGCCAGGAGAAACAGCTGCCCTCTTTAAGGAATAGATAGTGAAAAAGAGCCTCCACCCTGGGCTGAGATGCTGACAGGGTTTACCCGATACTGCCCTGTGGAAGATCTTATGGCTACAACAACATATGGTCGTGGGTTTACTTTGCTGGAAGAGATCAAAACTGAACAACTTATGAAACACAGAGGAGCATCCACCTCCTGTGGACAGAGCTGCTGGGAAGCCTGCAGTCCTTTCACCAAGGACTTCAGCCTGAGTTTTTCCTTCTGAGTACACCTCCTCCTGGTCTAGCAAAAGCACCCAAACCCAATTGTCATCCAAAGGCAGAATCCCTTGAGGCTTATACACACCTTATAGCTGTATCCTTGGGACTTCTAAGGTGCATGTGGCAAAACCAATCCTACTAACCACTTGGCCTATTTCTGCCTTCTGAAACCAAAAGCATAAAACAAGGGGTTCATTCACAAACATTAATGAGCCTACCTGAGGGACTATATTCTGTAGCATCATCATAAAATAAGACAAGCCATACTACTGCAGGAAAAATGTCTTTGTAGCCGACAAACATCCCTCTCACCTATTTTTAGGGATACTTTAAAGTGTTTCAAACTAGTTGAATAATTAAAGCTTTTTTTTTCCTGGCTCTGGGGTTGCACAATTTTTTGATCTGAAACACTTTCTGCCTTCAACCATATTCTCATCCCATAGAACAACCAAGCTGGGAGCATCACAAAGGCGAGGGGCAACAGCCTCAATGGACAGGCTTTCTCAGGAGTTTGCTTCAGACAGGTACCTGGCACTGGATACATGGTCTGCCTCATCCTTTCCAGAGCATCCCCTCCTTTACTTGTAGACCAAGGGAAACATCCCCTAAGAAGCTTGTTCTAGGAAGGCCAGGAAAGTTTTGACAGCTGGCCAAGGGGCAAAGGAGATATTTTGGTAGCTGAGAGGCAGCTGGGTTGAAGGTTTTGTCATAGCACTCGCAGCATGGTTTTGAAAGCAGCAGAGGGCTAAGTAGCAAATGGGTGAACATAACCCCTCCCAGCAGAGAAAGCTTCTACTCACCCCCAGAATTGTCAGTGCTGAAAGAAATTATCCTGCCATGCCCTCTGCCCTGTACATGGCACCTGCCCCTCACCCACCCATCCCAGCACCACAAAAACAGTCTAGGAAGTTGGCTGAGCAGATCTAACCTTGTGCTGCAGCCTCTTCCAGGCCATGCCATCCTGCTTCTTCCACATCCCACCTTCACCTCCCCCCCCGGGAGCCAAAGCAGCTCACAAACCTAAAACAAAATTAACAAACAGAGCCCAAAATTCAACTGCCTTTTTTGCTGGGTTGGTTTTCTATTGAGCCAGCATACCAGAGAGGTGAGTATCTGAGCTGAGGCAAAGGAGGGTGCAGGGATGCACTCTCAAAAACTGTGCATTTGGCAAATTTTAGGCATTGGTTTATTGGTTTTTTTTTGCTTTACTATTGCAGATCACCATGTATTTATGCTATAGGAAGCATGAGAAGAAAGCCCAAAGTAATAGAAATTTCAGGATGCCTGTCTTTTATAGAAATATAGAATAGTTTGGGTTGGAAGGAATCTTAAAGAACACCTAGTTCCAACACTCCTGCCATGGGCAGGGACACCTCCCACTAGATCAGGCTGCTCAGTGCCTCATCCAGCCTGGCCTTAAACACTTCCAGGGAGGAGACATCCACAACCTCTCTGGGCAACCTGTTCCAGTGTCTCACTAGCCTTACTGTAAAGAACTTCTTTCTTATACCTAGCCGAAATCTTCCCTCTTCCAATTTACATCCATTATTCCTAGTCCTTCTATCACATATCCTATTAAAAAGTCCTACCCCAGCCTTTATGTCGGCCTACTTCAGGGACCCATAAGCTACTATGAGGTCCCCCTTGAGTTTTCTCTGCTCCAGGTTGAACAACCCCATCTCCTTCAGCCTGTCCTCAGAAGGGAGATGCTCTAGCCCTTTGATGATCTTCATGGCCAGCATAGAAGGCAGCAAGGTAGACAACAATGCTAGGGGAGCTCCTGCAGTACTTTTCTATCACGAGTTCTGCTCTGGTCCTCACCATAACTGCTACAGGCAGGACTGATTTTGCAAGCACATGTGAAGTTGTTAAGCATCTATCAGCCATAATCTGCATCCCACAACTGAGTCCCAAGCCAAAGCAGTATCTTGAATACTGAAGCATAACATTTGGTTCAAGGTCCCATAGCAAGCAGACAGCTTCAGACAAGCAGACTTGCAGCAATAGCAAAGATTTACCTCAAAGTCCAGTCCCAGCACTGGTGGCTGAACACTGAAGGCTTCTGGCCCATGATCTCTAAGGCCCCTTCCAACCTGAACTATCCTGTTGGTTCTGTGCAGGAAACAGCAGAGGTACAAATAGCTAATGCCACATTGTTACCTGCCATGATGGAATGACTTCTCATCTTCAGCTACATCCTCAGAAAAATTCTGCAGGACAACTGTGTGTGAAGGGTTAGTCCTGTATGCTGGATTCCCACTCTGAATCCAGATTGACTTGATGTAGAAAGTTATAGCCTGACATTAACTAGTACCTGACCTCTTGCTAGTCTCACTAGGTCTTCACTCAGCACTTAGGATGGTTTCAGCCAAACAGTTCATTTAAATGGATGTTGCCCAGAAAGGCTGTGGATGCCCCCTCTCTGGAGGTGTTTAAGGCCAGGCTGGATGAGGCATTGAGGAGCCTGGTCTAGTGGGAGGTGTCCCTGCCTATGGTAGGGGGGTTGGACCTAGATGATCTTTAAGGTCCCTTCCAACCCAAACTATTCTATGATTCTATGTTGTGTCCTTACTGGGTTTGTCCAATACTGGACAGAGCACACTGCTTGTTGTGTTGGTTATCTTGATCGTGGGCAGCATCACTTACTAATCACCTGCTAATAGCTGTGAAGAGACTGATATGGATTCACATGTTGAAGTTTCAAAGCCTCTTGGTCACAAGTCTGAAAAGCTTTCCTTTATCCCCCAGTGCTGATATTCAGGTTTCCACCTTTCTATCCACCAGCTGGTGCAGGTATCAGAAAGTCAAGAAAATCTGCAGTGTGCAAGTAACTGGATACCAGCAGAGCATCACTCCTCTTGCCCTTTACCCACCTTTGGAATATGTTGAGCCCATGACTGTGTGGTTAAATTATGAGCACCCATGTTGTTATGCTCCTGTCCACTGCACTGGGGAATCTGAGGCAAGGAATACAGGAAGCATCAAAGAATCTCCCTGGAAAGCGTAGGGCCATCTGCCTGGTATCTTCCTGAGCTAAGAGGTGACTTTCTGAGCCCTTCGAGGCCACAGAACATCATGTGTCACAAGAAAAATATAGAAGTCTCCTAAGAAGAAACAAGTTCACAGAGTGAAGAAGTTCAGGAATACATTTCTGATAAATATTCAGTTCTACCAGGTATACAGTTGAGTTCTCATGACCTTTTTTTCATGCCACCTGGTCACCCAACAAATAAAGATGTGCTTAAAGCTCTGGTAGAAACAGCGGGACAGTGGCTCTGTTGCAAGGGGTTGGTTACAAGGCAGATATCAGCAGAAGGATCCTTTCCACCAGCTCCATTCCCAGATCTTCTCTGGGGCTGGGACCACACTGGGCTCTAATGGTTTGTAGGCATGGACTCCAGCAGACCAGCTCCCTGAAATGGTCCTAGGGCAGACACAGCAATCCTGGCACATCATCCTATGTTCCTCCCAGTGGAGAATCCAACCAGCCCGCCCTTAGCAAAGCCATCATCCCATCACAGTCCATAAGCTGCAGTTTAAGGGCTATAATTACCACTGCTTTTGGTGCTTCCACTTCTGCCTGGATCCCATCTCTGCACTGCCATACCCACTGGCAAAGTTTTCTAGAGAAGGCTTGACATGAATGAAAAGGCTGATACAAATACATCCGTAAGGTTCTGCCAGCAATTAGGAATAAGGATGGGGGGGAAATCCCTCCTAGGAATCTAACAAAGCCAGGAAACCTTTATAAGCATAACCAGCCTATCAGAGTGACATAGTTGACATTTAAGGTTGGATGGACAATAGTGACATGAAAAGTGTTAAATGACCTGTTCATCTCAACAGCATATTCATTAGGCTGGTTAGGGGGCTGTTTCAAAAACCTTCAGTGTGGACCTAGCTTCTCCCATCACTGACCTTCTGTCTTAACATGCAATGGAGATGAAAAGGCTCAATTAACCCTTCTCTAACTGGCATAGCCAAAAACTGTTTGCAGAGGTTTGATTTACAAGTGCAAGAGCTAATATTTTAATTTTTTTTCTTTTAAAGAGTGTGACTTCAGTGGCAACCCTACATCAGAAATCCTCCCAGTCTTACAACGTGTAGGGTTTCCCCGAGTAGATTTTCCAGTGCCCACAGCCTGAGGCAGCTGACTTACAAGTCCTGTAACTACAGTAAAACATTTGTAATTGCTCACTGGGATGTCAGCCAGTGACAATATTTCCTCTTTAACCTATGAAACAAAGAGAGTTGTCTTAAATGCGTGCCGAAAGTAGAAAATAAAATTATCAATGGTGTTTAAGGAGCTTGCCGGTGTGCAAGTTCAGAGAGACAGAGGTTAATCGGATCCCGGCTCAACTATGGAAAACCTAATGTTCCAACAATTAAAATACTAGCCCAGATGAAGAGGTGACTCCCCCAAATCCCCTCTGGGGGTGGCACAGCCTGTTATCCCCTGTAGCCATATCCCATTAAGCTGACACCTCTGCAGGAGCAGGATACACTCCCAGTTACACACACAAAATTAATTATTGTCAAATGCACTTCATGGGGACTGAGGTGAGAAATGCAAGCTAAAATAATTGACAGCCACATTAGGCAGCAGTTCAAAATCTCCTTGCAGTGTAACCACAGGCAAGATAAACTCCCAGCTACCTTTCCAGGTGGGCTCCCCTCACTTCTTGTCATGTTGTCCCCACTCCTCTTGGCTTTTTTCTTCCTTTCTCTCCCTTCTCCCCCTCCTGTTTTTGCTTCACTTCACACCTCAAGCTGGCCCCAGCAGACATGGCCAGGCCACCCCAGGGTGGGTGATGGGCAGGTAGTTTGTCCCTCTACACCTGCTCCAGGAGGTTTGCCACCACAGTATGACACCTCCTACGCCGCCAGGCTCCTGGAAACCACACATCCCCTGCATGTTGCATCCTTGCATTCCTGGCTTCTGTCTGCTCCCTCATCTAACACATCCTTCCCACCACCACACACCTTCCTTCAGGTGTCATCTCCTTCCACACTCACTACCACAGAACCATCTGCTTTCACCCATCTTCTTTTTGAAGAGGCACTATCCCAAACCTTGTAAAACCCAAGCAACCTGCTGAATGAGCAATGAGCAAAACTTGACTTCTGATTGTTTTGCCTGGAAAGAACCATGCTCAAAAAATTAAAGGCCCTGAAACAAAAAGTAAAACAGACCCCCCAATATTTATCTGCTCACCTCACCAAGCCAATATTAGCAGTAAGAAGACAGGACAACTGGAAGCAGTGTCTGCAAGTGTTCTGTAGCCTTTGGAAAAGATGGCATCTAGGAGCAGCTTTAAAGAAGATTTTAAGTGTTTTCCTTGCACTTTAATTGGCAAGTAATCAAGACCACATTCAATGCTACACAAGTTCTGGCAATCACGCTGTGACAGCAGACCAAGAAGCTCTATTAGGAATCCAATGCAATTACAACCCCAACAGCAGTCCAGTGAAGGGTGAGATATAAAGGGAGACATGACCCCACATTAGGAAGAAGCTGGTGATGATATGGCTGAGGTGTAGCTCAGACACCACTGAAGTGACAGTAATGGAAGCAATGGGAAGGGCTGCCCCTGGATCTATATTTCACAGTCCTGAAGCATTGCTGTAGTCAGAGTTGCTTTCAGATCATCACGTAACTGTTTCCAAAACCATGAGTACCCACCTGCACTCAGCAATCCCTGAACACAAGTGTGCATCCTTGTCTCTTTGGCCATCCTGCCACTGTCCACACTTCATAGGGGACTTGGGCAGGTCATGGCTTACAGACGAGGTGATACATTAAAACCATTTGTGTTCAAATGAATGAGAGTGTCCTGCAGAAAAATAATCTTGGTCCTGCACTATCTCATGGAATCACAGAATGGTTTGGGTTGGAAGGGACCTTAAAGATCATCCAGTTCCAAACCCCTGCCATGGGCAGGAACACCTCTCACTAGACTCAGTGCCTCATCCAGCCTGGCCTTAACACCTTAAACACCTCCAGGGAGGGGGCATCCACAACTTCAAAGCACTTTTTTCTGAATGAAGTATTGGGTCTGGCCATGGCTTGTAACTTTTAAAGACAGTCTGTCTGTCTCCAGATGCTGGTGTCACCACTGAGGTAGGGTGTGACACACCTTGTCTGTAGCTACAGAGAAGGAGGAACATGTTTTCTCAGCAGGAACTGTAAACCAGGCTCTCATTCCCTTCTTTGCCTGGTCATGCTGCCAGGGCCATCAGCTGCTGGAGCCTGTCGCAGGGACCAGCTGCTCTGCTTGGCATCTGAAGTAGGTTGAAGGTCTGGGTTTATGAAAACAAGGAGAGTGTCAGGCGAGTCCAGCCTGGTGGGGAAACACACTGCTGGCACAACAGAGCTTTAAGTGGGGTTAAAAATCTGCTTGTCAGAAAAGACATAAACAATATAGGTCCCACAAAGGCAGAGGCTAAAGCTGCTTTTCTTGATCTGTCATCTGTACTACACTGCTGGGACATCACATCTCCAAAACTGCCTGTAAAGCTGGAAAATTAATACATCACCCATATGCACACAGACTTCCAAAAGGCAAAGGAGAACATGCAAATTGAAGTTAGAAGTATTTACAGTTTAGGAGAATATTTAATTGGTTGTAAAAAAAAAAAAAAGCCCATGGGGGTGACACGACAAGATTCCTTGATTGTCTTCAAAGGGTTAGGTGAACCTACAGTTACAAAGAGAACTAGAAATGCTGACTCAGGAAAGTTCTCAGAGTCCCTCAGCCTTTCTTAACTCTCCCCCATGACCTCTCTGTTCCCTGTACATTTCTTCCCCCACCCCCTCAGAAACCCGTTCAGAAAATATCATTTCCTTTTTGGTGTCAGTTGGGTGCTACCACTTCACCATAGCAACAGACAGCAAACAGCAGCTCCCACAACTGGGAGGTGTTGGCTGACTCAGGTGGGCTCTCCTGCCACAGCCAGCCTGAGTGACTCTCAGCTTGTGGAAAAGCCACCGGTGGCAGATAAATACTGGGGGTTTGTTTTACTTTTTTGGGGGGGGCCTTTAATTTTTTGAGTGTGGTTCTTTGCAGGCAAAACAAGCAGAAGTCAAATTTTGCTCATTCACCAGGTTGCTTGGGGTTTACAAGGTATAGGATAGTGGCTCTTCAAAAAGAAGATGGGTGGAAGCAGATGGCCCTGTGGTATCTGAGTTCCAGTTGAGGGTTGGAACTAGATGATCTTTAAGGACCTCAGAGTAGCTTATCAATACCTGAAGGGGACCTACAGAAAGGCAGGGGTAGGACTTTTCAATAGGGTATGTGGTGGCAGGACTAGAAATAATGGATGTAAATTGGAAGAGGGTAGATTCAGGCTAGATATAAGAAAGAAGTTCTTTACTGTGAGGCTAGTGAAACACTGGAACAGGTTGTCCAGAGAGGTTGTGGATGCTCCTTCCCTGGAGGTGTTTAAGGCCAGGCTGGACAAGGCACTGAGCAGCCTGATCTAGTGGGAACTAGATGATTTTTAACATCCCTTCCAACCCAAACTATTCCAGGAAAGTATCAAGAAGACAGGAATATTTTCAGACACTTCACTTTGAATGCAGCCACTCTGCAATGGAGGTGTGACAGCAGCTCCTGTAGACACACCAGGCTACTTTTAAAGTGACCTCCTCGAGTCCTGGAGACAGACATAGACCACAAACCCCACTGGAGCAGCCACATCCATCCCAGCAGATCCCCTTCCTACATCCCTATTTCTCTGAGGTGGCACAGACCAAACTGGCAGCAGTGCCTGAGCTACTAGAGTCTGGAGTTGTGATTTCATGAGTCCAGGTCACCCTCAGGCCATGAGGATGGATGTGAGATGAGACACCAGAGCAAGAACTGAAGGAGACAAGTCTCAATCTTGCTGCTGAATCAAGGAGGTTTTTGAACTCACAGAGCAGCAGGGAGATGAGAGAGTCAAGAGGATGATGAAGCAATGAAGGAGAGGAAGGGGGATAAATGGATGGGACTGATATAAGTATCTTTCTCTACATTACTAAAAGGCACAGCAGACTCAGATTGTGACAGGGTGTTCAGCTCAGGATGCTACCACTAGGGCCAACATCTGTCCTTGATGATGTGAAGGGAACAGCTTTACTTTGAGGAAAATTTAATAATAAAGGCTGTAGATTTATGCCAAGTTCTCCTGAATTCCTGGCCTTGCTTTACATTAGTTGAACATATGTTTTGTTAATTTATTTAATCCCTGCTTTGCATAGGAGTGCAGGAACATTACAATAAGTGAATAACAAATATATAAATTGTTTTTAAAATTGTGCAATTTATGTGTGCATATATTCTTCATAGAGACACGTGTATGCACACATGCATACACTAAGAATCCTGTGAAGTTGAAGGGGAATTTCCCCCCAAAATTTCCAACTAATTTTCTTTTAGGTTTGTTAACTCATTTCAGATTTAAAAGATGGTCTATTGAGACTGGGGGGTGTACTGAATGCCTATTACCAAAGATTCCACTGAAATCAGATAACTTTTTTTAACATTTCAGCTTCTCATACTAAGACAAAGATGCTGGATAAAAGCCTCACAAAACGTCACAGCTTTGTGCTTCCTCCCAACTAAAAGTAAGACACCTCTCAAAGAAAAGCAGCTTCAATCACAGAAGACAGGCAAACATGCTGAAAAGATTAAAACAAAATAAAAATCTATAACTTGCCAAACTTCCTTTCCTGCATCATCAGAGACAGCATGTTTTCAGGATACCAGCAGCAGCCCAGTGCATCTGGCATTTTAAAATATCCACATAGCTTAGAGCCTGCACTGCCCCTGCTATTCTTTAATCTATAAACCAACATCCCAACCTCCAGTTACAAAAAACCATCAAACTGAATTCACTGGAATTTCACAGGTGAAATTCAAGACAGAATTCAACAGCTTGATGCTGCTGAAGTATAATTGGTTCAACACACTATTAGTTGGCTGGGGATTTTTTTCCCCCCACCACTGTATAAACTGATGAGATAAAAATTTAGTAACTAAAAATGCTTTTCAGTATCTCGTTTTCCTGGGGGATGGGGGAGAAAAGTGTAATTACATGGAAATGGCAAATTTATTTGGTCTTCTGTGAACATGGTAACTGTGGTCTCTGGGTCGTCTTGTGCTCTGTCTTCCCATCAGCTCATTTGTTTTCCATCTGGCTGCTTGTATATATACGATTGTCTCTGGTTATCATATGCTGAACATGATTGTTATGCACTCAGATTGATTCCCAGCATGAAAATTATTTGAAAACGGGTAGAATGAGGGGGAGAAACACAGCCCTCATTTGAGGAACTCACACAGTAGAGTGCTCAAGAGCTTCCTTTCAGCTTTGCCTTCCCTGCCAAGAGAAGGCATTGTTATGGTGACAGCCAAGAGGCGTGTGTTACAACAGGAAAATCATACGGGATGCAAAATTAAAACCTCAATCACAGGTGAAGAAAAAAATAAAAAATTCAAGGCAGCAGAGGAGTGTGTATGCAGCGTTGTTTTCTCCCAGCCTTCCAGAAAAAGTTCCAAAAGCCTTGTCCTTGTAAGATGGTCAGTGCTGAAGCAGGGTAGTTGAGCACCATCCCAGCACCATGTCCTCTCTCAGCATGGAGTGGCCTCAGGCTCCATTCAGAGCAGGAGAGCGGTGACTCTCCCATCCTCAGGGAGCTCCCCTCCTCTGAGACCTGCCTGTACTTCCAGCCACATTTTGCCTCGTAGATACAAAGAACATGGAGGAAGCAGTGTCCTCTATTCATCATCTCTGGCATAAAGAATCCTGGTTTAGTTAAGAATCCAGTGCACTCACTGCTGTAAATGGATGGTTTGAGGGATGCCCATGGCAGGGGGGTTGGAACTAAATGATCTTTAAGGTCCCTTCCAAACCAAACCATTCTGTGATTCTGTACTCCACCAGCCCACATCCCTGGTCCTGTTGGGTCTGCAACTCTAGGCCAGCTATTGCCCATTTGACCTGTTGTTTGCCACCTCTTGGGAGAAGCTTGGACCTGCATCCACAGCAGGGACAACAAGTGGGAGAGGTCACCCTTTCCACTAGGGCAGCAGCTCCTTCCAGCCTTGAGACCTCCTCTGTCCACACAGATGGACCTACAACAGGTCAGTTGATCCCATCAAAGAAACCAAATCTGATGACAACATAAGACAAGCCAGTCAAGACCATGCAAATCCAGGGAGAAACCAGGAGGGATTTCTCCACGTGTATTTCTGAATGGCCGATTATGCTCCTCAGCTGCCCCTCATCCCGGCGACTCAGCATTTCTCTCCCCCTTGTAGTAATTCTGGCCGACAAGGCTCACTACTACTTACCCTCTTTGGATAATCACACCCTTCCAGCACCTCTCACAGCCTAATGTTTTACAATGAAACCTGAGAAGGTCTGAATAATCCTAATAGCAGCTCGGCAGCGGCGCACACACAATTATTATATAAAAGGTAAGTGTGCTCCTACCAGCTCTCCATTTAAATTTATAGTGATTGGCTCCACACAGTAACGCGGGAAATGAAAAAAAAAATCCCTCCAGCCTTCATTTAAGAGGTTTATAGTAAATAAAGAAAAAAAAAGAAACGCCGAGGGCTGTGTGTTGGCCCCCATTCTGTCAGCTCTCTGCAGGAAGGGGACTCAGGCTCCCTCTCCTCTGTGCACACATAAAATGCCGGGTGATCTATGACTCTGCTCCACAAGGAACGCAGCTGCAGCCACAGCCAGAGCAACTTGGGCTGCTGGGCTTAAGGAAACCTTCTCCACCAACCCAAACTGGAAGAGCTGAGACAATGATTCCCTCCTCTCTCCCACATCCTGCTTTCCCAGGGACACTCCAGCATGTTGGTTGGGTTTAGTGATGTACCCTTTCCCAGGGACAGGGCAATGTGGGGCTGAATCCCTGACTAATTTGGTACAGGGTGGCCTCACCATATTCAGCAACTGTCAGACATGGCAAATGCCACCTGAATTATTTTTTCCACAAACAGTACAGACCTTGAGAAGGTTTTTAAGCTGTCTCTAGAGACTAAAGGCCACTCCATTGTTCTGAATTAAGACTGCAGGGAAGACAGGTCTTCACTCATGGGATTTTAATTTCGGTAGCTGCATGAATAACTTCAGAAAATACACCTCGGGTCTGATCCTGATTCTTTCCAAAATGCTGTGCAAGGTGATAGGAAGAAAGGTGTGGTTCTGCTACACAGAGACAAGCACCTGGGGGATGCTAAGCCCTATCCTGCTGTGAACTTCATTGCTTCTGAGTGAAGACACCAAGGTGCCTCCTTTGCCATGTTTGTCCAAGCTGAAGCCACCCCAGCAGCCTGCAGGCTCCCTTCTGCTCCTTACCACTACACATCACACCATGGCCTCAGAGGGAAGAGCAGCCAGTACAAGCCACACTCTCCCCAGTTCATTGTACATGTGGAAGTACTAATCAGTGAGAACTGCCCATGGCTGCTCCAAGAAGGGTCAATCTGCACAGGCATCAGAGAAGTCTACAGCACCTTTACACTGCACAGATCTCCTCCCCCTGCCGTGAGCCTGCCACAGCTGCTCCTGGTGAGGAGTTTTTCACACCTTCATCAAGCTGTTTCAAGACCCTTGCATCGCCACAATGTCTTCACTAAGGTCTCACTTCCCCACAGGTTCCACCATACAGACTGTGTGGAACTGCTGGATGGGATGTCTCCATATCACACAGAATCACACAATGTCAGGGATTGGAAAGGACCTGGAAAGATCATCTAGTCCAATCCTCCTGCTGGAGCAGGAACACCCAGACCAAGTCACACAGGATGGCATCCAGATGGGGTTTGAATGTCTCCAGAGAAAGAGACTCCACAACGTCTCTACGCAGCCTGTTCCAGTGTACTATCACCCTCACTGTGAAAATGTTTTTTCTAATATTTCTGTGGAACCCCCTATGTTCCAGCTTGCACCCATTGGCCCTTGTCCTATCATTGGATGTCACTGAAAAGGGAGACTGATAAAAAGCCTGACTGCCAGATCTTCCTTGGCAGAACCCTGGGCCCATGTAGGGGCAGATGAGAAGGTGGTGGGATGAGCCAAAGGGAACTCACTTGTCATCAGAGAAGATGATTCCTTCCCCAAGGTATTCTGTACTGTTGCAGAATGGAATGTGGGCCAACAAGGACTGGCTCATCAATAAGGAGCCAGAAGTGAGTCCAGGAGTCTTTAAGTACTCTCAGAGAGAGAAAACCAATGCACTTGACCCCAGGAAGGTCAGTTTTCCCACTAAGTAACTGCGGCAGATCCCAAAACCCTTGGCTCCTCACCATGGCAGGTTAGGGGAGACACTGACATTTCCTTCCTCCCTTCATCAAATCTCTGAAACAACACAACCAAGAGGACTAGGAGCTATCATTCACCTGTGGGCTCCCATCTTCAGAGCAGCAGGATAACTGGAGCACTCTCTGCTGCAGCCCTCCCATCATGGCTGGCACAATTACACACAACCAGACACCACTACATTAGTGAGGGGTGAATCATCCCAGCTAAGAGCAGGCAACCTGACAAGAGGAAAGAGACTCTCTGGTTTTCTCCTCATGTTCCTCCTCATCCATTTCTCTCTTAAAATAGATAAACAAATTAACATATGGATGGACAAGCTTTGACCCTACACAGCCCACACCACTCACAGGTCACTGCTGCTCCCCAGATAGACCTCTATCCCCCAGAATTGTCAGACACAGCCCACTCTGACCTGCTTCCCTAACCCTGGGGCAGCTTTCTCCCCTTGACCACCCACACACGGGATACCACCTGCCCTGCCATTTGCTGGGATTTCACAGCAAGAAGTGAATGCCAACGTTTCTGTGAAGAGGGAGAGAGCCAGCAGCCATGCAACATCCCAGTGACAGATCCCAGCCTAGCCAGCCGTGACTGGCATCTACCTGACAATCACTTCATTAGTGCATTTCAAGCCTCATCCCTTGCTTACAGAAATCCTCCCCTCCCTACAAGAGGACACAAAACAGAACTGGCCAGTTTGCAACTCTCAAGGCATGCTGGGGTGTCAGTAGGGATGGGGTCTGCCAAACTCCTCTTATAAATCCCTCAGTTGGAGAAGTTCTGGTCCCCCTCCCCCTATTGACAGGATCTCTGGCATCGGGGGCTTTACACTCCAGCAGCACACTCCCTCCCAGTGTGCCTTGCACATCTGCTGAACTAAGGTAAAACCGGACACTGCAGAGCCATGATTTATGTCAGCAGGGAAAGGCACTGCTGGGGAACTCGCTCTTTCCCTTTCTCCCCTCACACACCCTGCCCTTGCCTTGCTGCACGGCTGCAGAGGGGATGCTTACAAGATTGTGGCTGCTCCTCCTCCTTTTGCAGCACCCAGAAATGCAAAGGCTGCTGTGCTACCCTGCAAAGGCACCCACCAGGCAGAAAAAAGGCTCAGGCATCATTGCTACAGTCCCTGCTGCCTGGTACCCCCAGACCTCAGTGCTTGTGGGCAGCAAGGGCAGTTCTGCCTTCCCAACAGCTAACTGGAGGCTTGAAGAGCTCCAGCAGAGCTGGCCAGCTAGCCTGGCTGCAAGAAGAGTTCACTTGGTGGAAGAAAGGAGAGGAATAAAAGGCTTTCCTTCCTCTACTTGTCAGGCAACAGGTCACACATGCTTGCAGACAGATCCCAAAGCCAGCCCCTACTCTCACATTTCCTCTTTCCCTTTCCCCGACGCTTTCCTGACACATCTTCTTGTGCACTTTGCTCAGCTTTGGAAGTAACACTCCTCCCTGCTTGTTCTCCTTCCCACTCCTTGTCACTGGAGTCCTGCTGCTGTCATCACACTCCCATCAGACTTCTCCTTTCAACTGTGCGTTTCCACGCTGTCTCTCCCAACTGTCACATACACTTCTGGTTCAAACATCTGTTCCTCCCCCTCCCAGGGAAGTTACTCCAAAGCATGCTGTTTTCTGTCTGAATGGCAGGAAGAATTAATTTGCTTGTACACGTGGCACTACACAACTGTCTGTGCTGCTTCATGAAAGGCTCCCTTTCTGCAATCTGGTCATCAGTTCCTGGGGTTCAAGGCTCACCCCTCTTTATTCTGCCAAGATGAAGACAGAGAACCCTGTTTCTTGCATCCTACACCCTACTTTCTCAGGGCTAACAGCCTCTGCTCTGCAAGGAAGTGAAGGAGAGGGATACTAATCACTGTAAAAAGAAGGAAGAACTGCAAAACCATCTCCTGCAACAGGGTAAAGGGACCCCCCTGCAAGAATGACTCAGCCCACTTGTGATACAGGGAAGCCTATTACAGTGCTAGTAACATTGATTTCACAAAAGGGTTGGAAGGAACTTCAGGGATCATCTAAGCCAACCTCCTGCCACAGCAGAATCACCCAGAGCAGCCTGGACAGGAGCTCATCCAGCCAGCTTTTGATTATCTCCACAGAAGGAGACTCCAACATCCTCTCTGGGCAGCCTGTTCCAGTGTCCTGTCAGTCTCAAAGTGGAGAAGTTTTTCCTTACATCGAGAAGGAATTTCTAATGTTCACTTTGTGCTTGTTACTCCTTATCCTGTCTCTGGACACCACTGAAAAGAGTCTGGCCCCATCCTTCTGACAACTGCCCTTTCGATATTTCTAAGCATCAGAAGATCCACTCTCAGCCTTCTCTTCTCCAGGCTAAAGAGACCCAGGTGCCTCAGCCTTTCCTTTACAGGAGCATTATGACAGCTCAGTGCCTAGTCTTTGGTATCACTCAATGTTCTCAAAGAGTTTGTGCTGTTGTGAGGTGAGACTCAGGCCAGTGCTGACTACACATGCTGGGCACACGACCCAGGCAGGGTGCCCAGCAAGATGTCCTGCACAGTCTGAGAGCACCTCAGGGCTCAGGGGCAGAGAAGGCTTCCAGGTGCCTGCAGCCAGTAACTTCAGACCCTCAAGATAGAAAATGTCATTTTAGTCCTTGGGCCCTTCTATCTTTCTCCAAATCATTTGGTGTTACTCAGTGGCTGAAGATGTGAAGGGTGTCTGGTCACACTTCATCTAGTGATCCTCTGCTCCTCAACAGAGGAAGGACTGTGACCCATGTTATACATCCACCCCCACACCAGTAGCAGCTCCTTGACACCTCAGCTCAGCTGTGCATCATTCCCAGCACATTCTCATTCACCAGGCACACAACATGCAAGTGCCCAAGGCTGCTCCATGAGTCCAGCAGCCCCTGGACAAATTATGCAGCTGGTCACCAAACACACCAGCTAATGCAGGAGAAGCAGTTGGTGCCTCTGTTAGTGCACTCACTACAGGGAAGGACTGAACTATGGCCACGTGTGAAAGTTTCTTTCATAATTTCATAATCATCTAGGTCGGAAGGGACCTTTCAGATCATCAAGTCCAACCATCAGCCCAAATCTGACAAACCTCATACCTGGAGAGGCACTTGAACCCTTGACCCTCAGATTAGGAGTCTGATGCTCTCCTAACTGAACTACACAAAGTTATCCCATCCTTCCTTTCACAGGGAAAAATTGCTCCTTTTTGGGCTTCAGGCACATGCCCAAACCAGCAATCAGGACCTAGAGAAAGAGGTTCAGAGGTTTTCTGTTGCTGGGGCTAAGTTCTACCTGTAGCTGCAACCCCAGTGAAGAAACTGAAATGTAGTTTCTATTCTATTCCCTTTTCAGCTGCTTACAAGTTTCTCAAGCAGATTCCTGTTCAGGGTGAAATGTTTAGTGCTAGGTCTCAGCTCAGAGATGATTTCTTTTATTTCCCCCTGCAGGAACTGTGAGCAAAATACAAAATGCAGTAGATTTGGAGTTTGGGGAGTGCAAGCAATCAGATATTTCCCCCTTGTTCCCTCTGATACCATATGTTCAATTGGAAATTTTACACTTGCATACTGGTAACTTTCAAATGGTGGAGATGATAGACTTCAAATGTTCTCATTGAGAGGCAAAAAAACAAATCTAGATTTAACAAAATAATCACATCAATACAAGAGGAGTTGAAAGAATTCTGATAATGCTTTTCCCTTCCCTGATGTCCCAGGAGGGACAAGTACACACAAGTTTTATTTTAATCTGTGCATTATAATTTTAAGGATAGCTGACACAAGGTGGTCTTTGTTACGATGTACCTATTTGCTTTGAAATCCAAAGAAGTTCAGTGCTGCCAGGAATCACAGACCTATTATTCAAGGAACTTTTTAGCTCTGCTGTCAAAAATCATCAGAAGTTTGTAAGATGAACAGCTCCCATTCAGTGCATTTTTGTACTCATTTGCAAACTCTATGGTGGGATTGCTTGGAGCTTTATTCCTCTTAACACCGAACTCACTTAAAGGTAAAGGCAGAGTCCTCAGTGTTCTTGTAATGGGGTGTTTGAAAACCCAGACTTGCAGCAAGCAATGGCACCCTCATCACCCTCACCCACAGTATTGGCAAGGCCACTCAACTGTGTTGTTTAACTTCAGAGTCAGGCAGGCAAACCCCACACAAGCTTTGCATAACCCATTTATCTCCTATTTGATGGCTGTAAGACACAGTCAGCAAACTACAGGCACATTTGCTTCCTGCTCACAAGTGCTCTATCATTATCAAATGCATGTATGCACATAGATGATTATATGCATTGTCTTTTCCAGAAGCAGGTTCAGTAAGAGTATGTAGGTAGGCAATATCCATTCTCCATCCTTTCTCCCATTACCACGGCATTACACAGATGTCCTTTTGTAATGTGGCTGGGGAGTTACCGAACAGCTGCCCAACCCATCTCCACCCCACAGCTCCATCCATGGTCCCATTTATGGATGAGAGAATCATAGTATCACAGAATTACTGAATGTCAAGGATTGGAAGGAACCTGAAGAGATCATCTAGTCCAATCCCCCTGCTGGAGCTGGAATACCTAGACCAGCTCACACAGGAAGGGGTACCGGAAGGTTTTGAATGTCTCCAGAGAAGGAGAATCCACACCCTCTCTGGGCAGCCTGAGCCACTGTTCTGACAGACCACAACTTGGGCAGCAAATCACTACCAATTCAGGCTAGCACATCGTGGCATAATAAAACAGCACCCCAAATTACCCTGTTAGGACAAGGAAGTCTTTTGACCTGAAACTCACCAAACACAAGGGCTGGCAGACCAGAGGAAGCAGGTGATGGCTCTTGTCCAGTCCCACTGACCAAAGTGACCCAACAGCCACCTGGAACACAGCAAGAGATGAAACCTCCTTGGCAAGAAGCTCCCAGCCAGTTTTCTGCCTCTACAGCATCTGGCACGAGCTGGTTTCACATCTAGAGCTCCTGAGCACTTTGATCTCTCAGATAGTTCCGTACCTTAATGATTCATGATTGTTACCAAGTCCCACCTGCAAGCAAGGGAGCCTCCACAGCAGCCTGCTGACACCATGGGAGAGCTGTGGGATCTTCCCCAACCTCCTGGGAGCTACTTCATTACACCACTCTCACAGCATGGTGATTCTATTAAGTGGTATGGAATTAATCTTGATTTATGCCAGTGGGAGAGAGAGAATAATCAAGTCCTGTGTCCTCACCTTCTGAGCTACTGGTACTGCTCTAATCTTCTTCATACTTTGAAGTGCTTCATTCCAGTCAGGCCAGTGGAATTATTTTGCTTCTGCATCCTTAAGCTCTGGTCATTGGTTCTTGTAATTCCTTGCAGCAGCTTCTGGAAAGGTGTTTTTCTCCCTCCACTCCCCACAATAAATGAGTTTGTCACTTGAAATATACTGCCAATGTGTTACATGTCCCACAGTGTTTGTGGTTATATCAGAAGTGTTTGTTTATAGCACCATAATTCAGCAATATCTTGATTAGAGGAGAGATGGTGTTGTAACTCACTGTGGCTACAGAGAATATTATTTTTCTTTTCCTTTAATATAAAATGTTGATTTTCAGTCAATACACTGAAAGCAAAAAAAAAAACCAAAAACCGTGCAGTTGTTGCCCTAGTAACCAGCTGCCTTGTAAACCCTAAGATGTGAGGAGCACAAGGTGTTAATTGTTCCAAGTGCTGCTTGTGGTCAGGGATAAAAGCTAGAATGGGAGAGATCATGAGAAACATCTGGGAAGATAAAGTCAGCTGGTCTCTGCTTGGAGAAAGCCTAGGCAACAGCAAGCTGAGAGACAAGGCCACAAGTAACACTGCTGCTGGAGCAGCAGAATGGACATGGAGTTATGGCTGTGTGGGAAAGCATCCCTGAGTGAAGCCTCCTAAGGACACAACATGCTTCTGGAAGACCAACAGGTTTTCACCAGTCATGCTCAGACCTCAACACCTCCATCACCAGATGCAACACTGATCATTCCCTCCTCCTGACCCATCCACCTCCATTTCCCCATCTGCTCAGTGTCCTGGGCTTTGTGTGCCATGCTCCAGAAGGCTCCACATGCCACTCCACATTAATTCAGGAGGCCTGACCTCAGCAGAAGGTGCCACCACCTCTGTTCAGAGCAGGTTCTACACTCAAACAGGCCAGGACTAAACAGTCTCCCAGCTCCAGCACAGCTCCATTGCCCTGCTCAGCAGCTTCTTCCTGTTTTCAGGCTCCTTGCACTGCGCAGTTCCAACATCTTCCTGCCCACTCCTGTTGCTTTCTTGTCCCAGCCACACTCTCTGCTGAGAAGTGTGACCAGTGGTTGCCCAGAGAGCACAACCAAGCTCCACAAAGCATCTGTGTTTCTGCCCCAGCCTCCTACCAGACAGAGACCCTCAGCTGCAGCAGACGGCATGCCTGACCTGGGAGAATGGCACCAGAAGGTCTCCCTCTGCAAGAGGCCTCAAAGGGAGCAAGACTGCATGGGGGCTCCTCTCCTGTGTTCCTCCTTTCCCTAAGATGGGAACAAGCTGTTGAGACAGCAGCCTCATCCTCTGCAGCATCTGCCACCTCTCCCTTTCCCTCCCTCCCTCCCCCTCCCAGCAAACATGAATCCTACTAAATCTGGAGGAAAGTCTTTTCCTTCAGTCCTTTTGAGCTACTTACCTGCTCTGGATGCTCAGTGAACCTGCCGGTATCTGCAGTCCCTTAGGAAATAAAGGCAAGGAGCAGAGAAAAAGCAGCATATTTATAAGCTAAGCACCGACCAAGGGCAAGGTTATGCTAATCAGGGGCCCTCTGTCCCAGCATGGGACATGGTACACCATGGGAAGATGTGGAGAGGAGGACTTATGTTCTGCACACCTAGCCAGAGGGTTTCATGCCATGCATTAACTACAGGTGCACAAGGATGGTGGAGCAAGACCAAGCCCCTGCTTCAACCTGAAGAAGGAAAAGAGTGTGATATCATTTGGGCCACCAGATCCCTTTGGGCTGCAGCACAAGAGCCAGCACACTGACTATATTTATTTCAGTGTCTGACAGTGGCTAATGTCAACTGGCCCATAGCCCTCAAGCATCAGAAGTTACAAATTCTGAAGTTACTCTTTCACTGGATAAAACTTGAATGGGTTCTGGATCATGCTCTTTATGACCAATCTCACAGAAAGCTTCATAAAGGCATCCGTTTCTTTTATTCCTCAGGTATCTCAACTGCTTTGGTTTTTGTTTTGATTTGGGTTTTTTTTGTTTTCTAATAAGCACCTTTGCTAACTGGAGAGGTGACTTTTATTTGTTATTTGAAAAAAATGTGATTTTTATGGAGTTTGGGCATTGTATTGGGGTTTTTAGAGACAGACCAGTGGCAAAGGCTGCCCAGACAGGGTGTAGGGTCTCCTTCTCTGGAGACATTCAAACCCCACCTAGATGTCTTCTGTGCAACCTGGTCTGTGTATTCCTGCTCCAGCAGGGGGATGGGACTAGATGATCTCTCCAGGTCCCTTTCAATCCCTGACTTCAGTTCCCTGACTGATTTCAGTTTCCAGAACATACATGCTCCCCATAATAATGCAGCCACCCCCATCTCAGCACAGTCTAACATTGACTTCTGCCACTGCCTGGAGCTGGGATTCCTGACATGAATCCTTTACACTAAAAAACCACAATTTTAGTGGATAAAGCTGAGTAACCCTGATTTTTGTTTTGCAAGAGTGGAGTGCCTAGGCAAGACTTCATACAGCAGAGCTGCATTTAAACTGGGATCTGTGGGTTAGACTGAAAAAAAAAATGAATGAGTTCAGTTGGGTAATTAGATATTAAAATTGAAAGCTCTGGAGTTTAGCCCAGGGATATAATCCAGTGTATGTGGCTGGCTGGCCTGCTCCCTCTCCTACTGCTGGCAGCACTGTCCTACCCTAGCAGGGAGATCTGCCTAAACATGGAGTCCACAGACAGAAAAGCGTTTGATTTGCACATGTGACAGCACAGGATCTGTGGCACGGGGCCAGTCCTGCCCTCCACCAGTCCCCAGCAGCCAGTTCTGCTCTCCACAGAGCTGCAGTGAGGACTCGAGTTGGCCTTGCCTGATGCTACAGCTCATAGAATCATAGAATAATTTGAGTTGGAAGGGACCTTAAAGATCATCTAGTTCCAACCCCGCTGCCATGGCAGGGACACCTCCCACTATACCAGGTTGCTCAGTGCCTTGTCCAGCCTGACCTTAAACACCACCAGAGTGGGGGCATCCACAACCTCTCTGGGCAACCTGTTCAGTGTCTCACCACCCTCACTGGAAAGAACTTCTTTCTTATATCCAGCCTGAATCTCCCCTCTTCCAATTTACATCCATTACTCCTAGTACTGTCATCCCATATCCTATTAAAAAGTCCTACCCCTGCCTTTCTGTAGCCCCCTTCAGGCACTGATAAATTACTATGAGGTCCCCCCTGAGCCTTCTCTTCTCCAGGCTGAACAACACCACCTACTTCAGCCTGTCCTCATAAGGGAGGTGCTCTAATCCTTTGATCATCTTTGTGGCCTCCTCTGGACCCGCTCCAACAATTCAATGTCCTTCTTATGCAGAGGGCTCCAGAATTGGACACAGTAACTCCAGGTGGGGCCTCACCAGAGCTGAGTAGAGGGGCAGAATCACCTCTTTTGACCTGCTGGTCACACTCCTCTTGATGCAACCCAGAATTTAGTTGGCCTTCAGGGTTGCAAGGAGGGTTTGCAAGAGGCTTTGTGGTTGGTGAGACCCCAGTGAAGTTGTTTAGGAGCAACCTGGCTGGTAGCCTGGGGCTTCACACTGGGCACAATGCAAGCCATCCCATGGATGGGTGTGAGGGAGACCACTGCTCAGGACTAAGCAGGGTGAAGCTTCCACCAGCTGAGACACTTAGCCAGAGCTAACTGTCATGGAGATCTTGCTGTGCCACCAAATACAAACGTGGCTGCACAGACATGGTGGCCAAGGGGGGAAAGGGCAGCACAGCCCATCTGAGAGAAAAACTGAGGTTGGTTTTGTTTTCTGGAGAGATTGCATTCCTATGTTCAGCTTTGAAACAGCTGAAGAACTGAAAGCTGAAGAACTGAAAAGCAAAGCAGGGGCAAGTTCCCTTTGACTTGGGAAAATCTTCAAAAATGAAGCAAGCCCGTTTTGAAAGGCAGACTTTGTCAGCTGCCCTATTTTTAGGATTGACTCCTACAGGTCCTCCTTTCAGTGATAGCGGTTTTGCCTGAGCAATGACGGGGGACCTCAGGATTTAGGCTTTTAATAAAGCAATTGTGTAATTAAAAATAAATGGGTCTCTAGTGTCACTATTTAAAAATAAAAAAAAGGAAAACTTAGATCAAATAAGGAATTTCTTTCTTTTTGGTTTAGCCTGCTTGGATCATGCAGAGCTTTAATGACGCAGTCACAAATGTTGTATTTAAAAGGCCTCTTAGTTGCTGAGAGGAGCCCCAGGAGAGGGCTATTAACTGGCCAAATTAGGCTATTTATTTTTGTGAGTTTTGCAAGTTTGAAAAAGAGAGGCACATTTTCACTTAGGAGAGTGATATTTCAAATAGGTCACAGGAAACTCTGGCAGGCGGGGAGCAAAGCAGAGCGTGGGTATGAAAACATTAACCAGAGACATTCTGCGAGTGCAAGCCGACATTTGGGTTCTTAATGACTCCTGAAGTCCATTCAAAAATCTCTCAGTGGATGCAAAATAGGGGCAAGGCACCTCAGCTGTGAAGGACCCCTGGCCTAATCCTGAAAGCCCTTAAAATGGCAGAGCAACACTGGTGGGTGCTGCTGCCAGAGAATCCACCGCTGCCAGTGCCACCAACAAGGACGAGATGTGTTTTGGAGGAGATGGGCTTTGGAGGAGATGGACTTTGCCTATTGGTTAGGAGATAGCTGGTGCTTGCAAAGATGGCTAGTCAGTCCTAAAATGCCACCACAGCTTTCCTTCCTCCAGCTCTGATTTTGACTCTTGAGAGAAAAGAACCATTTTCCTCTCATGTAATTGCAGCCCAGAGCCAACCAGGAGTGACGTCTCTAAAGCCTGCAGAGCAAACTGCATGCAAACCCTAACAATCAGTCCCAATACTTGTTATACACACAAAGCTGGCTGGAAACAATCTCTCCACACCAGCTCAATGCACTTGCCAAGAGCACATCCTTTTCTCTTTCCCATATTTGCAAACAGAATCAATTAACTTTGCTCAGGAATGACTCACGTGAAGGTAATTTGACAGACTGGCCCATCTCTCATTCACTTCAGGAGCTCAGGATGAAACTATCCAGGAGCTGACGAAGCCTCTGAGGCAACACTGGGCTGCCATGGGGTCCCCTCCCTGCTCCAGCAGGGCTGCCATCACACTAGCAACATGATGGAAAGGCTTTGCAGGATCAGGAACAAGAGAAAACACGCAATATAATAAGATTATAAAAAGCACTGTTCCTAGAAAGTGATGTCTAATGGGTTCTTCATGATGCATTCTAAATCCACCAGTTGTAAAACAAAACCAAAGTTAAAGTAACCACCGACCTGTTATAGCTTTTGCTTCCTTGAGGGTTTTTTTTTCCCTATATGGAACAATTAATAGAATACTCAGAGGATTGATCCTTTGGGAATGTGGCTGTTTGTCACATCACAGCTTTAGTCAGTGAATAACAAATCTTGCCCAAAACACCTTTCCATGGCTGATGAGGGCTGGGTGTCAGTGCCACATTCTTCTTCAGATGAAGAACCATGAGGAGTCACAGGGATTTTGTGCCCAGCTTTTCCATGGGGCTGCAGGTTTTTATGGTGCAGACAAAACCAGCATCTTATGGGATCAGGATGAGGGAGCTGGCACTGGAGCAAAGGAGCTGAAAAGGGAAATAGGGAGCACACAACTTCACTCAAAATCTTGTCAGTTGATAAACAAAATGCCAAATGGATCTAAGCCTCAGCTTTATTCTCCCATAGCTGTACTTTGTCCTACTAACATAAACCAGCCCCTCCCACTCCACACCAAACCAAACCAACATGAGGAAGGATTTCTGGCATGGTGAGGCTGTGGGCTGGACTGTGAATACCACTGTGTGCTCAACAAGAGAAAAGCAGGGACAGAGACAGTCTCTCCAGCCATGCCAGAGAATAAACCCTTGCTCTGACCTGTGTCACTGTTAGTGTGTGACAGGGCAAGCATTAAAGCCCACACTGTTTTGCAGAGGTAAAGTGGGAATTTATAGGGACAGCGAATGGCCACACACGTCACTTCTCCATTTGGCATGAAAAGAGCTATAAATATTGTGATAATTGCCTCCAGGAACCCAGGACAACCTCTGCCCTGACTCACAACCACACACTGTCCCTTTGGACTTTACTAAAGCTATGCAGGCTGCAAGCCACCAGCTCAGCTGCCTCTGTTGTCTGTTACTCCCATGAAAAATACCCAACTAAAGCCAGACACTTCCAAGGAGATGTGGAGGCTGGTTCTGTCTCTGATGAACCTGCTCATCTCTGTTTTGCTCATCTCCCAGTTGTACAGTGCTGTTCTCCATGTGGGCCTTCTGTCTGCTCCAGTGTGCTAATGCCTACAGATCTACTCTGCATATTAACTTAGCCCAGCAATATTTATTTAGCAGATAAAACTTTGATGCTGCTTCTATAGAAATAGTTTGCAATACATTAACAAGGCCATAATATTAGTCAAAAACATTTCTCATGTGGCCTCAAATGAAGCAGCAGATACCAAAGGTCACAAAGCAAATTGAGTCCTTATGAGAAGCAATCCATTAGATAAAGAAATGGATGAGCATCATCTGGGGGGGATGGTACCACAAACCACTCTTTTATCCAGATGCAGCTCACTGAGTGCTGCTTGTAATATGTGCAAGGTTACCATTTTAAACAATTAAATATGTGTCTGAGTTCCTCAAGATACAAAGACATAATCACCCTCTTCCCATGGATGGGTGCAAAGTGGATGGACCAAAAATGGACAGACCTCATCATGGTGTAGTCCAAGGACGAACAAGTGCTTCTCAGTCCATGTGCCTGCACACAACCCCCCACACCCCACCTGCCAGGCTGAGATGGAGGTTTTGGGAAGACCTGCATGGGTCTGCATTTAGGTCACTCCTTAAACCACCAGCTCCTCATGCAGCTTGCCTCCCAGACACCACCAGAGACCAGGCACAAAATAAGGTCTCCTCTCTCACTGCCACGCTGGGGGACAGAAGGGGAGACCCCAAAACTGGCCAGGCTGCCTTTCCCAGCAAAGGGCAGAGGTGTTTCTTGTTTGGTGAGGGCTGGCAATGCCCACCACAAAAACCTCTCCTTGGCCTGTTTTCTTCTTATCTCTGTTTCCCCATTCAGGAAAAAGCTTCTGTCACAACAGCTGCTGATTCATTTTCTGACTTGGTGCCGAGCGTGCCAGACATAACATTCATTTGCTGCCAAAGTGGCAAAAACAATGACTTACCAGCTCATTTTTCTTCAGTTGATTATGTTGGGAGAGGGAAAGAGGAGAGGGGAGAAAGGAGCTTTAATTAAAATTAGATAAGGAGGAGAATAAATCCACTGAGATGCAAAGAGCAATGCTCTGCAAGACAGGAAAGGGAAAGCACCAGAGTCAGTGTGGGAATGGGCACCACCAAACAAAGGGGTCTGTGCTCAATGGCAAGGAACTCTCTGGTCACTTGTTGCCCCACACCTTCTCACTCTGCTTTCAACCTTTCAGAACAGCTTCCCAAAATGGGAATTCTCAGATCTAACAAGATGCCTTTCAGACCAAGAAGAAAGAAGCCACTCAAAGATGGCTCTGATGAGAGCAGAGACCTATATTGGTCTTCAGTCTTTTCCATATAATCACAGAATCATAGAGTTGGAAAGGAACTTCAAAGGTCATCTGTAGTGATCTTGTATGAGATCAGGTTTCTTCAGGGCCTCATCAAGCCTGGTCTTGAATATCTCCATGCATGGGGCCTCCACCACCTCTCTGGGCAAGCCTTTCATCCATCATTACCCCCAAGACCTCTACTTTCCCATCTTCTTCCTGGGATGAAAGAGTCCCACCATCAGCCTTTGTGTGCTTCCTAAAACACTGACAAACAGTTTGCCCAGCAGATAGAATTCACATCCAACTCACATTTTGGAGGTGCTTCTCAGTGACACTGGTTGGACTGAGATTTTGTCTTGTCTGTTTAAAATGAGAGACAAAAGAGCCAAGAACCACCTGATAAGTGAAGCCTGACCTGTTAGACATTCCAGTATTTATCTCAGTACTTGACAGAGTGCTTTGGACACATGGGAATTAAGTTGATCCATATTCTCTGATCTCTGTCATATGCCACAGGTCGTATTTGGTAATAGCTCACCAGGTCACTAACTCTCATGGCAAACTTCCAAGTGAAGCTTAGATGCCAAGAAAATAATGGCACACATGGCCTGACCACAGTATCACCCTGCTGATGTTTAGCAACAAATTCACTTCCCAACAGACAGACTGGCCCATCTGCAAACAGCACCAAGGAAACAGCATCCTGGCCCACTAGCCAAAGTGGGTGGAGAACCCTACTAACTCAAGTATTTAAGTTCTCCAGTCTTTCTAGCAGGAATTAGGGTAAAATATAGCACAATGAAGTGCTGATCCCCCACCTGTAGGCATTGGCTTCACTGTCTTCAAATAACCAAGCTGCTGTCCTCCTCCAAATGATTCATTGCCATGGGATTTGTTTCTGTTCTTCTTTGGAAAGGAACAGGAGTCAATCAGTGCTAGGAAATGCAGAAGAGTCATGGTAACCAACACCAGGGTGAGGACCAGGTATGGAAGAACCATCAAACTCATCATCGAGTCTGATGGGAAAGTAAGGGCTAAGTCCTTCAGGGATTACAAGAGAGATTTTTTAGGGCAGCTGAAGAACAGTCATCCCACAGGTCCCTGGCTAACTGTGTGATGAGATAATGTGATTCAAACCAAGGGCTCATCAAGCACTATTTATGTAATGCCCAGTAACCACTCCAAACATATGGGGTGGAAAAACTTTTATGGTTAGGTAGCACTTTCATTCTTTGCTTTAAAGGGTTTCTTGTTTGCTTTACTTGAATGGCTACAAAGAATTGTTATTTGGGATTGCAAAATCCAAGATCAAGAAGTCACTCTTGCTCATCAGAGAAAATTACAATGACAATGGAGAAACTCTTAAGCAGCAATGAAGGATTTTGAAGAATACCAAACAAGGCACCTAGTTACCAGCACCCAGCCACCAAAAAAGCTGTTCATGTTTTGGTAATATTTTTGGAAATCCACCTTATTGTGTCAACTTCTACTCAAAACCTGAAGGCCATATTTTCATCACTACCCTCTCACAGGATGGGGAAGAAGGATTTCTTATGTTCTTTCTGCTATGTGTTATGAGAATGTCCACAAAGAAAGATTTCTCCCTCCTGCTACCTTTTGCTGATATGGATCCCTCAGAGCAGAGTGCTCACTGCAAAGCAAAGGTGGACACCTCTGGCCATCCAGAGACTCTGCTCTCCTTGGCTTCAGTTGGACCTGTAGTTTCTCAGCACCTTTGCAAACGAAGCCTAGAAAAGAACACATTAAATTGTATTGCTGCATGAGGACCTTCATTCCCAGACCTTAATCTGCAGGAATGATATTGCCATCCTACACACTAGACCTGGTTTTGTAATATTATGGTTCATCAAAAGTTTTTATGTTAATACCAAATCAGAAATAATACACATGTGATTCATAATAATCTCACATGAATGGCTGCACTGAATGCATTGCAAGAAATTCTGGTTAGGAAAGAAACTCATTAAAGAAATAGTGACGACTATTATCCCGCTGCATATATTGTTCTGCTGGAAAGTTTCCTGGAGTAGTTTCTTTAATTAGCAATTTGATATTTTGAAATAGTGTGATCCTCACCACGCACAATTTGTAGAACAGACTTGGCTGGCAACACAGAGGAAAACAAGCAGCCTTTTCAGAGTTTGCATCTCTAGGGCATATCTTGTCATTTTCTAACTATTCAGCTGCTGAATATATGTGTATAACACAATGACACTGCCCTTGTGGGATTTTGATTCTTAAAAGTTACTTAGATAAAGAGCTTTTTTATTGGAACAGAATATATTGCCTCCTTTTCTTAAAAAAAAAAATTAGATCCACATAAAAACATTTGCATAACTTTTGGCTGTTCAAATAGAAGGTGTTGACCCCAGCTGTGTTCTAGTGAATGAATCATTTGTGGAGGAGCTCATTGCACAGAACGTATGGTATTTTATCTCTGCTGGTTTTCTGCCAAATACAGATTGTAACAACTTTTCCCCTTTGCCCCATTTGCTGTTTGATATCCTTTAAATTAGATCAGCTCCAAGTGTGAGAAAGCAAAACTCATTCTGGGCCCACTCTGGCCAAGATGTCTGTGTATGGACACTCTCATGCTGGCACCAAGGCACTCTAGTTTTTGGGGAACATCCATTGCACTGCATGCTTTGACTCAACGATGTTTTAAAGTAGATTCAAATCCACAGGCAACTGCAAAAGCCCAGGAAAAAGCACAGAAACTGGGATGCTCTTCATACACACAAGAGGAGATGCCCTAAGGCAGGGGGACAAACTTCCACCACCTCATCCCCAAGGAGGGAAAGCCTGAACATTTCTGCCATAGCTCTACTCCATTATGATAGTCCTCCAGGTATCACTTCAGTGGCATTTTTGGCAAGATGTATTTCTACCCACAAGGGCAGGGAACAAGATTATTTCGTTAAGTGGCTGAGGCACAATTACACTGGGTTTGATTTGAAACAGTGAGTGAGAGGTCAGACTCAGCATGTGCCTCCTGGGAGAGAAGAGATAAGGTGGAGCACTAAGATTTCCAAGCCCCCACGTGAGCACATAAGGTCTGAATGAGCAGCCTCATCCATAGGCTGCTTCCCTAAGTGGGTTTTACCTTTTTTTGGCTAGCTTACACTGGAAACCCTCATATCTCTCTGCACTGAATCACATAATTACTGTTTCCGCAAGAAATTCATAGCGGGATCTCCTCCCACAAAATTTCCTCTCACCTGCACCCCTTTCATCACCAAAGATGACTGTTTGTCAGCACTACCTCTCCTGCTGAGAGAGCTCACGTGCAGCTCAATTTAGCAGCTGATGGAGGCAAGAATAGTCCCCCATGTGCAGGCTTCTAAACTGTTTGCCCGCAATTGTGTGTGGCATGAACTGCTCCGTGAGGAACTATTCATCCAGGACATGTGCAGCCTCGGTGAGTTCTTCCTGCTAAGCAAGGAATTGGCTTTGACAACAGACAACCTCCATCATCAGGAGGTTACCTTCCAGCTTCCCAGGAAAGCCTTGCTCAGATGGAGATATTGCAGATGGGATGCAGCCCCATTAATCTCTGCCATCCCAGCTTCCTCATGCCTGAGCTGTTCTCCATCATAGGAGGCTCCCTCTTCATTACACCCTTCCTCCCACGTGCAGCAGAAACATAAGAGCCCAGCTAAACCTGAGCCCGGGGTAAACGCAGAACACAGAAAAGACACGGCTCTGAAAGTTGCCAGATCATTTGTCTTCCTGAAGCAGATTATTTCTGATGTGAAACACTTGCTCCCATCCCCCAAAATGAGTGAGCTGGGGTTTCTACTCAGCTCTGGGAGAAGGCTCTTCCTGGGAGAGCCACCCAAGAAGTTGCACTGTCACATATGCCTATGTTATAGACAGAACTGAAAGCACCACTGTAATTACAGTTGACTATTGTGTAACTCCAGTTTTGTTTGCTCATAACTTCATCTATAATTAATTGTTTGGGCTGAAAATTTCTCCAGCTGGGTTTGGCCCCAGGCTAAACTTTTGTATTTCAGCTGAAATGGCTCAAGTTTTTTCCCAAGAATACGTTTAAGGAAAAAGACTCTTTTGCCCCTGTTCAAAGGATTGTTTTGTCATTTACTGAAATGCTCCCACACCTCCACGCTTCTAAAAGCAGTACCTGGAAGTAGTTGCAGGCTCAACTGGTGTGAAATACATGTATTTTCATATTCTTAGGGGGCAAAAGAATTATAATTTAGCTGTTTTCAGACTCAGACTATAGACAGATAGATAGATACTGGCTGTTAGCACATGTAGAGCAGAAACCCAGCAGTGACTTTGGCTGAGCAAACTGAGTGCCCCACAGTGCCAGACACATCAATGAGGTAACACTCTGTTGTAGTTTTAAAGAACCCATAATGATGTATTGTCCTTTGGACAATTTTCTATCACCCAGTGTCCTCTCTTCACCCACAAAAAGGGAATTGGGAGAAGCAAGAAAACATGAGGGTTGAAATATAAATAGATAAAATAGGATAAGACAAAATTATTAACAATAACACTAAAAAAATCATACTAATCCCAATACTAATATAAGATGCACAAGAATTACACTCAGCCATTTCTATCAGTAGGAGGCTGTGCTTTCCCAGCAGTGGACAGAAAGTGTTAGACACTGCAAGTGCAACAGCCTTGGGAGGAAGGGAAGGTCTCAGGGGTCCTGAACCTGGCGAGGAATTTCTCTGGACTACCAAACTTTCTAATTTGTATTGAATGTGACATTCATGGTATGAAATAACCCTGCTAGCCCATATGGACCAAATGTCAAGGCCTTGCTCTTCCTCAGTATCCCTGCAGCTGGCAGTGCTTGAAAACACTGAGACCTTGAGTCCCACATAGCCTAGCTGGCTATTAAGTAAATATTTTTACAAATTCAGAAAGCAAAGTCATCTAAAAAGTGCAGTTTTACCCCAGCACTAAAAGAGAATTGTGTCACTCAACCCAGGACACACTCATCCCACCACAACTGAGGATGCTCCTGCAGCTGCAAAGTGTAGAACTTTCATTACAAATGTGCTCTTGTTACAGGCTGGTATCCTGTTACCTTTCCATTGCAACAGGCCAGAAGAGACCTGGGAGATGGTTCAAGCTGGGCAAAGATGTAGACCCTACACCTCAGGGAACACTAAACAGAGCTTGTGATCAAGCTCTAGAGCAAGGTTCAACAACCCTTTGGAACATTTGAAGATGAGGCAAAAAAATCAAAGAGCTGCTCAGCAAACCATTGCTGTCTACTGTGGTTGCCTAAATAGGAGGTGGAGAAAATGAGTATGTTACCACGTTTTAAGAAGAGAACAGCCCAACTCAACATGCTTGAACACAATCTACATGAACAACCTTACCCCAGTGTTTTCTTCATATGGAACATCTGAACCTTGTGGCAAGCTAAAGGGGTTGCTCCTATTTATGGAGGAGGTACAAGCCCAGCAACTTGTGGTCATGCAGAAAACAGGCAGAAAACACATCTCACTACAGAAAACAAACACAGGAAGTAAGTCTTAAAAAATCTGAAAAAAAAGCAGACTACTCCTTTAAAATCTGTATCAGCTAAATAGATTCCAGAGATGTCCAGATGAAGGGAAAACAAAACAAAGTGCTTGGCTGTCTAGGAGGTAACTGGAAAAGGAAAACACAGAAATTAAAACACTTAGAGATGGTTCTTACTACTCTGTGAACGTGAGTCAGTACAAGTGAAAATGGTGCACAGATGGGCCAGCACAGAAGCAACAGAAGTGCCGTGATATTTACAAGAGGGGAAAAAAAAAAAAAAAAAAAGTCTTCCCTTACAAGTGTAAATATACCAGAGAAATCATCCGCTCACAACACAAACCAGGGCTTTGATGTAGCAAACACTCCCACCAGGGACAGCACTGGCTCCACCGGGAGGAGTAGGGATGGTAGACGCTGCATCTGGAAAACAGGAGGCTCACGGCACTGAGCTCTCATGGGGAGTCACAACAAGCAGAACCACACCAGATGACAGAAGCCATTTCACTGTCTCTGTGCACCCAGAAGCGAGGGGACAAGCCCCATCCCAGGCTATGGAGAGATGCTGGGTCTTTTTCCTCCACCATCTCCCAGATCATAGAATCATAGAATAGTTTGGATTGGAAGGGACCTTAAAGACCATCTAGTTCCAACCTCCCTGCCATGGGGAGGGACACCTCCCACTCGACCAGGATGCTCAGTGCCTCATCCAGCCTGGCCATAAACACCTCCAGGGAGGGGGCATCCACAACCTCTCTGGGCAACCTGTTCCTGTTTCTCACCACCCTCACAGTAAAGAGCCTCTTTCTTCTATCCAGCCTAAATATCCCCTCTTCCATTTTGCACCCCTTACTCCTTGTCCTGCCATCCTGAACCCTATTATAAAATCATCTATGGTCACTCCATCAATACCAGCTGCTCAGTTTATGGAGCAGTCATGAGGCTGAGCTCTCTAGGCAAAATACATTTCTCTCCACCCATCCTCCCCTCACCTGCAAAACAGCAATTAGAATACTTGCATTTCTGCATTTGGCTCGAGGCGGAGGAGTGAAAACTTTATTATCAATGCTATTCCCAAGGAACAGCTCATGGTCTGACCACACAGTAACAGCCATGGAATCCAAAAGAGCAGGCTGAGCTCCCAGAGCAAGAGCTGCAGGAGATGGCACTAAACTCACCCTGGCTGTGAAAGGGAATGAAACAGTTTCCCCATCACTTACAAATTTGCTTCAGTAAATTATCATGGAATTTCATAATAGATTTCCCAGTGGGTCAACCAAACTGCTTCCCATTCAGCTCCTCTGACCACTGGCACTGCAGTGGCACATGCACTTGTGTTCTACAGGAAAAACATCTTCAAACAGTAAAACTGATTTTTGGAGTCTCTCAACTGCCATGGATTCTGCTAACACCTTTTGTGAGTTTGTACTACATTGTCTCACTCTTGGAAACTTTCCCCCACTCACCCCTGGTACTGTGTGAAAGACTGGAGCACAGCAGGAGAAATTAATTAAAAGAGCAGGCACCAATTCTGCCATCAAATTAACAAAATGGAAGAGTAACAGAAACTTAACCCTTACAGTCACCCCTCAGTGTTTCACATGACAACAGCAGGTAAAACACAGTCCAGGCTGTTGTTTTAATGTTGATAATATTCAAAAATCTGCTTACTGATTTCTCAGGGGAAATAAAACTTTTGACATCAGTGGGAATTCTGTCTGGGCACAGAAGTTGGTTGACACATTGCAGCCTAGCAAGAAGAGCCTATCTTGATGGCAAGACCTTCAACCCAAAGATAGCTCCTCCCTCTGCCCTTCTCAGAGAACCAGGAATGACAAGCAGAGGACAAAACCTTGGTGAATGATGTTAGACCTGAATATATGCACACACACGTTTTTGGACAACACCTGTGCTAGTGGAGAATTTATTCCATTCTTCATTATAGAAATATAGTTTATACTTTGAAAGCACCTGCTGGCAGCCAGTAGTTTGCCCAGTCCATCAGCCCATTCCACTGGCCCCTGTTTGCTCCTCACATCTTCTTTTACTGCTGCATGAGTCCCTCCTGAACATAGAGAGAGAGGGAACTGTTAAATTCCCCCCAGATCAGAAAGATGTTAAAGAATATAAGAAGGTGAGGGGGGGGAAGGAAAGAGGGGAAGGGAAGTGTGATGATCACAGCAGTAGGAAGAGGGAAAGGAAAAGAGTTAAAATTAAGGCAGGGAAATAAAAAAACCAAACCAAAACAGCAGTACGAGCTGTAAAACTGAATCATTTCAGGCACATGTCAAAATAGTGTCAGATCTTTTTCTGTAAATTAGCTCAGCAGTTAAACACCCACCAGCTCTGCTTTTTGCTAGCCCTGGAGTTTTGCTACACCTGGAGATGGCATCAGCAGTTGAAACAGTTGTGTTTGCAGGCCATCAACCTCTTTTAAGAGCAGGCTGAGTGAACCCTTCCAGACTGATGCGTGTAACCAGCAGGGGTCGGGTCACATACTCCGTGCTGTGGAGACCAGCTTGAGAGCTGAGATCAAAGCACAAAAAAAAAAAAATCAATGTGACAAGGACACAATTTTTACTGGTCTTTTTTGCTAATTTTAAGTCACAAGTAATAGCGGTTAATGCATGTTCCTCAGTTTTGATAAAGAAAAAATTTACTCCCATAATACTAAGTAAATAAACATAAAATTCATACCTATCCAGCTAAAGTTGTGGAGACCACCAGTCTGCGGCACACCTGAATAGTCCCAACAAGAGAACAACCATGTGCTGGTACAAGAAGAACCTGGCCATGTCCAACACTTGGGCTTTTTAAATCTATCCTACATTTACAGAAGTCAAGGAGAAAGTAACACGCATAAGAACTTTTTGATAGGGATTTGAAACTTCATGTAAACTCCCTGTTCAGTTACACTAAGATATGTTAAAAAAAAAAAAACAACAAAACAACAAACCCCAAAAAACCCAACAATTCAACCCACAAGTAATAACATAAGACCAAACTCAAGCTTTTTAAATTCTATAAGCATTAGCTACCTTTTTCTGTACACAGCTCCTGTTACACTGAAAGGAACTTAGCCATTACAGGCAGAATGATGAGTTAACAAGCAAACCCTGATGTACAAAGGAGGGATAACACTGTGTAGGGCAGAGTGTATATGAGATTGGGATCACGGTAATTTCCTAGGAACAGTCATTTAGATGAAAGAGTTTGGGTTTTTTAGTGGTTTTGGCCTCAAAACCCTTCCTGAGGGACACATACAATTTAGCTGTGCTAAAAGTCTCCCTTTAGGTTCAGGAGCCAACGAGAAAGTCATCTCTCTTTTCCAAGGGCCAGCATCCAGGATTTGGCAACAAACCCACCTTTCTCCCAAGCACCACCAGCCCTGTGCCCTATCTGCTCTCTGCCAGTGCCCACCCCGCTATCAATGTATTCAGTCAAACAGATCCTGCCTGTCCAGGGAAAAAACACCCAAGCAGACAGCCCAATTGCCTGTCACTACCTGTTATGCACTCAAATTTCCAAACTCCTCCATCTAAATAAGGCTGCTATATGCTCCACTTCATTACAGCAGGTAATACTGCAATCCTGCACATTCTCAACAATGGGAATAAAGATTTTGGTGAAAATAAGTTATTTTGAGGGTTTGGGGTTTGTTTGTTTTGTGAGTTTGGGTTTTTTTTAAAAAATTCTCCCCATTTGTAACCATGAACATTATGAACATTCCTCGCCAGTCCTCAGTCAGCCAAAAAACACATGAGGTCTTTCTGAAAAACCTAAGTTCAGTGCAACAAAGTTATTAACTGCTGGGAAAAGCAGGAAAGCTCTTTTACAGCTGTTGGTTGATGCACTGAACGTCACCTTACACTCTGTAGCTCCTTTTGGATTCTGCAGACTTCTGGAACAGACTGAGAAAAAGAAAAAATAAAAGCGTTGGCCAGAGCAGTTCTACTGCTTCTTGAGACATGTTTTCTTTGGGTTCAGGCCTCAGATTCTCAGCCAGCAATTTCTGTCCCTAGTGGAAAATCATAAAGGAAAAAAAAAAGGAAAGAAAGAAAACATCAGGTTTTTCTGCTTTTCAGGAATCTACAGAACAAACACAAGTTTCTAATGCATTTGCAAAAGATGATAGTTGACCCAAATGTCACAGTTATTCTAAGAAAATAAAATACTGAATGTCTCTGCCCATGAGTCCTACTGCCAGAAAAACTCACACTCCAGTGCACCCAGTGCTGGACCAGCATATTGCTGGGAAGGAGGCAGCATGGCCACATCCGCTCCTGTCATGCACAGGGGACCTCTAGTCACAATCCTGTGTCAGGGGAAGGAGAGAGCCCAATCTAGCCAAAGCCAAAGTCTTCATGGCTGACACACAAATGTTCATGTAATGGCTTGAATGACTCTCATGAACCTTTACTGTCGGCACCGTGGCTGGTGTCAGTTACTCTGGTTTCAAACAGGTGCACATAAGCCTTGTTTTAAGCAACTGGCGACCAGCCCAGAGCAGACAAGGCCAGAATTAATTTTCTCTGTTTAATTTACGATTCAACAATTTCATTCTAAAGCAGCACACTGGCACTGAGAGCCCGGCAGGTGCATTTAACCAGCACATAAACCATCCCTGAGCCCTCCTGCTTCTTCTCAATGCCACACTCTCTCGCAGGAGAGCACACCATTGCTCACAGCCAATCTGCTGCTCGGCTTTCTCTCTCTGCTTCCCCTTTCTGATGGCACAGACAGCTGACAAAGAGCCAGGCACTCACCTTGACCCAGACTTCCAGCTCCATCAGACTCTCTCAGCAGGAACAGCCAGGCTTGAAATGAGAGGTAATGCTTGGCAGGTGCTCCCAGGGGTCTGGCCAAAAATAAATGCAGTCTCCAGTTAATTTCCATCTGAACATTTCTCCTTTAAGAGCGCAGCTAAAGCTTTTGATTTTCTCAAGTCTGGGTGTTTGTTTGCAGCAGCAGACCCAGCACTCAGCAGGGAACACTGAGACCCACTTTGAGCACCAGGGCAAGGCACCCGTAGTTCCCCTTCAGACAAGGGATCCTCTGGGTGTGATTCAGAGCACTGTAATTAGGACCCTGCCTCTCACCTTTGATTTTAGCAGGAGTCTAGACATCTAATTTAGGCAGAGAAATTAAATACTTAAAGTAAGCTTGTAGAAATATCCCCCAATGCATCAGTTCTGCAAGGAACCAGACTGGAGGCTTTCTGGCAAGAAGTATTCAGCACTTGGCAGGCACTGAGAGATGGAGTAAGTCTGTTTATGGGGAGCTCTACTCAGCCGTGACCTCCACCAGGCAAGCCATCACTGCCAGGCACAGCACACCATGGGTTGAGGGGGAACTAAGCCCTAAAGACACCCCCAGCCCACTTCCCTCAGCTCAGCTGCTGGTGCAGGACGAGGAAAGTCTGTTGGATCTCAGCTCTGGGCAGCCCATTGCCCAGAGAAACTATTCCTTCCTTCTTCACAATGATGGAGCTGTGGTGGAAGAGGTTAGAAATATCCCCTTGGGGGACAGTAGGGCTGCTGGGGTGATGCTGGCTGAGGGCTGTTTGTAGCCTTGCCATCTCATAGCACTACCTGTCTTTTTTCCTTTTATTTTTTTTTTTTAAGAAGGAACCACTTGGATCATAAGTTTAATCAAGACTTTAGAAAAAGAGGCATTTAGTAAATTTGACAAGATGCATTTCAGCTTCATAAAGAAACTTAAAAGACTTCCAAATTAGCAACATTTTTTACTTAAAATTGTTGTATTTGGAAACAGGCCCATAAAACAACACCTCAGGCAGGAGATGGGCAGAGGCAGAAATGTAATTCCTTGTAAACTGTGTATAATATTTTCATTCTCCGTCACAGATAACTGTGTGGCAAGGCTATGCATTGCTACGTGACAGCTCATTCTGCTTTTAAAACAGCAGCACTTCAGTCGCAGCTAAATTGGTACTTTGTATGTGTCCATCACTTATCGAGAGTAATTGATTAGTGCCTACGAGGGGCTCCCACGTCTAACGGATTACACGGTCTAAGCCTGCTAAACTGTTTGAACAGACTGAGGAAGAAAATGATTCTAAATCAGATTTTTTTTGCCTGACCCAGCATTACCTTTCCCGATCAGCGTTTCCCCTTCCCTTTAAAAATCTTCATGCTCAGAGACAAGCGCACGCTGAGCTCGGGGAGCAGATTCCCAAAGGCAGCCTGAAGAGTTCCGCTCCGCGCCTGTTAAAACATCATGGGAAGCAAGAAGTTTGGTTTGTTTAGGTTTGTTTGGTTTTTTTTCCCCCTCGGTGAGAGTTTCTCCGATGACAGTTTCAAGATTACAGCTTTAGCTCCACAGAAGAAGGTGGCAGCATCCCTCAAACTCGGGAGAAAGCAATCCCAAAGGAGGAGGGCAGCGCTCCCGGACACGCGGCGTGTGCGGGGCTGCGGCGCATCCTCTGCCGAGCCGTGGAAGCGTGTGAGCTCCAGCGCAGCTCCAGCCAGGAATAGCCCTGGCTGCTGGGCACGGGTCAGGCGGTGCTGAGTCACCCCCTTAAAAGCACAGCCTGTGCCCAGCTCCGACCGGGGTGGAGGAGGAGGTTTAGCCAAATTCCAAGGTGAATCCCCGCCTCCTCCCCGCCCCGTTTCGCTCCAGCTCCGAGCTCGGCGCTGCCAATTAAACGCCACATTCAGACGTTTCTTTGTAATTATGAATCGACGACTCCCGAGCATCTTCGCGCTCCCCGGGCTGAGGGAGCGGCAGACAATGTGCTGTCACGGGTGGCATCAGCTGCTGCCGCGATCTCTCATGCCTTGGGGCTGGCGAAAGCTGATCTAACTCTCACAGAATGGCCCTTTCACCCTCCTCCTCCTCCCCACAGCAATTATCAGAGGCTTGGAAAGGCATTGAAATGCAAATAGCTGACGGAGAGGTTAGCGGGGAACCAGGCTGGGAAGGCACAATCGTTGTTCTACTCGATTCCTGCTAGTTTAACTCTAAGGGGACCGTAATCTCGACTGGCTCTTTGTATAAACATGAAGGGCAAAATTGTGAACGAAGGGGTGCCTCGGGGAAGCAGCCAAACTGCCCCTTCTCTAGCTTGGCTCTTCCGTTCCCCGGGACCTCCGTTAGTGCTGCAGCAGCAACGGGAATCGCACGGCACAGACGCGCCCGCGGCTCCCACGGGTATAAACATCCCCAAATTACCGAAACCCACTTCCCGCTTTGCCAGGGGGTCAGAAACCTTCCCTTTGATGAAGGAAAAGCTCTGGGAGCCGTGGATCCCCAAATCTTCTGCGCGGCCATAGATGACAATCAGCATTAGAGCATCCATCCTCCTGCTATCCCACCGCATCCTTCAGCCCGGCACTTCTGGGCAGGACTGAAATTCCCCCATGGTCTGTTTGCTCGTTCCCTTTTCAAGTCATGCTCCCAACAACGACCAAAAGACACCTTTTGGACCCGAAGCAGCCTCACACCGGGCTGGAAGAGCCGGGAACAGTCTCCCAACTGTTCTAAGGTGGGGTTGGACTAGGACAACTCAGGCACTTATTCACAAAAGCTTCAGGAATTCCTTATAAAAGTAGACTACTTCTCACTCCCTTCTCTATAGCAAAACGACTTATAAATATCAACAAAGAAGATAATTAGTCTGCTATTCATCATTCTCTCACCCAATTTAAAAGGGTTGTGGAGAGAATCTCTTCTCCTGGTCCAGCACCTAGTGCACAAGGGCTACAAGCCTGTTTGCTCTGGCAAGGAGAAGTCCGAGGGAAGATCTCATCACAGTCAGCAGCTGCTTAAGGGCAGTTATTAAGACAGAGCCAAACTGCCCTTGGCAGTAGAAGACAACACAACAGAGGGTGATGGCCAAAGAAGTGGTCAGGATCAGTCATGGGGTCAGTAACAGCGTTTGACTGGACTCAGGAGAATCTCCTCCTCTGGCACTGCCGCAGGACACACAGGGAGGTGGAGGAACCTCCATCACTGGACGTTTTCAACACCCCACCACACAAAGCCATGGCTGCCCGTGGGTCCCGCTCTGAGGGGGCGTTGGGGCTAGAGACCTCCAGAGGTCGCTTAGAGCCAACATTTCCACGGCTCTGTCACCTCCACATCAAAAACCTGGCATAAAAGGGTGAAAAAGCAGCAGTTCCCTCCTCTGTGCTCCAGCGGAGCCCCTTACCGGGAGCGGGGCCGAACCGACACCACCACGGCCCGCCTCGCCGGTATCCACAGCCCCGTGGACACTGCCCACCGCCACACACAACCCCCGTGGGCGCTGCCCACCGCCAGGCATGGCTCTCGCAGCCCGGCCAGTCCCTCCCC
>VZTY01026068.1:275506-301228 GCA_013400935.1 Turnix velox | reverse complement strand
GGGGGGGGTAGTAATGTCGCGGCGGGGGGCGGTTTGCGCATGATCGTGGCGGCGCCGGGCCTGGCCCAAGCACAGAGAAGCCCCCACTTCAATCCTTTCCCGTAACATACACTCCCCAGAGGCTGCAGGCCGTTCGTCTCCCTTACTGTGAGGGCCTCACGAGTGAGATGTTTCCCCATGAAGCTTTCCCGGGGTTGGTGGGTGAGGCACGGAGGGTCCTGAGAGGGACCCCCGGGAGGGGAGGGGGTGTCGCAGGAGGAGGTGTCGCCCTTGGGAAGGGGCCGGAGCCCACCCTGCGCGGAGCACCCCCACACCGCAGCAGATGGCGGGGCGCCAGCCTGGGCACCGGCACCAGGCCTGGCCAAAGCCACCCCCTGGTCACCCCACCTGGATTTCCCACCGTTCCCCGACAGCCCCTCTCCCCCCGACCTCGCTCAGGGATGCTCCTGCCTAGGTACCTGAGAGACACGGCGTCTCTAAACGCGACATGGTGACACTGAGTAAAGCATCTCCGAGTGCAGCGTCCGCCTCTTTGTGAGCAAGTGTCAGGGCGGTGTTTAACCTGAGGGTGTAAAACCCCACAGCATCCAAAACACAGGAAGCCCCAGAGTCGTCAAGAGAGGAGTTTGGTTTTGTCTCTCTGCAGACTGAGCTGTTGGTTTAGCAGATTCTCCCCGTGACCCCAATTTCTCAGGCTGTTGGTTGTATCATAGAATCATAGAATTATTCAGGTTGGAAGGGACCTTAACGATCATCGAGTTCCAACCCCCCTGCCATAGGCAGGGACACCTCCCGCTAGATCAGGCTGCTCAGTGCCTTGTCCAGCCTGGCCTTGAACACCTCCAGAGAGGGAGCATCCACAACCTCTCTGGGCAACCTGTTCCAGTTTTTAAAGTCCCACTGCTATTTCAGAATAGTCTAACACAGAAATCAGCTGGGCAGTAGCTAGGGCTTTAGGGGGAAAAAAATGCACACCTTTTGGAGGGGAAGGGAGAATTAAAATCAGTGCAGAATTTATCACAGTTCTTTGATTGCTTCCTTTTTTTTAAAGCAGAAGAACTTTTAGGAAGCCGTTTGTTTGTTTGGATAGAAAAAGTGGCCTCTTAAAGGCTGCACAGACAAAATAGACAGCAGTTAAGTAAGAGGTCTTTAAGGAGAGCAATTAAGTTAAAGTTATTCTTAACTCTCCCATTAGCTAGGAGGCACCCATCAGACCCAGGCTAGTTAGAGGGTATTTGTCTCAAAATGAGGAGTGAACTGGGCTGAGAGCAGCTTTTGCTGCTGGAGGAAGGAGGTGAGGTTTGATGGGAGTCAGACTAGAATTAGTCTGTGTCTGTGTTCGGTACTTATGTGTCCCTGCATCTGGAAGGGTAACAGCCTGGTGCAGAGTTGCTCCCCAGTTTGGTGGCCACCTTTTTAATGGGTGGATATCAGTATGGCAAGCTGAGGTAAGAAACTGCTTGTAAAGCCCTGATTTTAGATTGAAATAATGATTAAAAAAAATCCCCAGACTGATTATTCAGCAGTAAAGCTGTTTGCATTCTGTTGTTTCCAGCACTGGGCTGTGGGCTCCAGCTCTTAAATATCCTTAGCTGTTTTTTTTTTATCCAAAGGGACTTCACTAAAATGTTTATAAACCATTACCTGACAGTGTAGGGCTTCACAGCTAGTCCTCTCTGAGCTGCTGGGAGCTGACTCTCTGTGGAAATGACTATATGAGGGTAAGGAGGTTCTGCTCTTGCAGCCTTCTCCAGGCAGAGCCCTGCCAGCACTGAGCATGCAGAAATGAGATGCTCGTGGGTGACTTTAGTCTTTCTGGTTCCTCACTCCATGATTATTTTGGGTAGTTGTTCTCCCATCCCAGCAATGAGTGGGTGTCTGTCTGCTCCTCTGCTTGTCTCTCTCCCAAGCAGCGCCCTCAGGGAGGCTCCAGGAGCTTGGTTTCTTGCAAGCTCAGAGGCTGACTAATTACCAAGAGCAGCAGACTAGGCACTGAAACTGGTACTTAGCGAGATTAGGCAGCTGAGGTCCAGCTCCATCAGTGGCAGAAGAATAAGGTGTGTCTTGGCTGGGGTTGTCCAGTAAAGCAGGACCAAAACTCCACTTTTTGAAATTGAAAAAAGCATTCTAGGTTGCAGGTTTCTCTTTGGTCAGATTCCACTGTGTGCTCCTTTGTGCATGACTCTGCACTTCAGCATCTGATGGGCTGTGGGACACAGTTTTGCCACCTCCATCCCCTCATCCCAGTGGCTGCATGCACTCTGCCCTCACTACCCACTGGACTGTGGGCATGATGCTAGAAATAAGAATTGCTCACAGGGTACCAAAGCCATTTTCCAGTGCTGTGAGGAGCAGAAGCCTTGGAATGTTTTAGAGCAGTGGAGGAAACCAAATGCCTGGCAGAGCTTTCCCAGAGGGGAGCATTCCCCATGCTTGCACATTGCATGATGCCCTAAATGCACAGATCCATAGTTTTTCCAGAAAGCAGTTATGTTTGAGTCATCCAGAGTTAATCACATGTTTGTGCAAAAGGGTAAGGAAAAGACAGATAAGGAACTTGCCACAGCTGTGCTTTTTCTCTTATTCCCACTCTCTTGCTAAACCAGAACACAAATGCCCTGATGTGTTTTCTTGGAGAGATGGCAAATTTGACATCCAAGGTCAGTGTTCTTGCAGGGTGTTACCTCTTGCAGATGAAGCACATAAATATTACAGATTTTATGCTATATATCAAGTAGTAAAAGCTTGAAGAGGAACTTGATGGTGACAAACTGGCAAGGAGAGTGTCTGGGTCCATCCTCCAAAGCTGCAGAGTCAGCAGTGTTGTCAGCCCAGGTCTCCATAGAGGGTGTCTCACAGATCACCTCTCCTCTCAAGTGTGACTGCAGTACCCCACCAGCAATTACAATAATTACTTAAATGTGAAAGTAATATTAGACAGTATAATTACCTATTTATAACTGTTGCACAGATGGCTGCAGTCACTGCAGGCAGCTCCTCTGCACGACAATGCCCAGCTGAGAGTGCAGAGAAAGCAGAAAGCAGCCAGCTCCTTTCCAGATGTTTTTCCAGGTGTCTGGGCTCTGCTTTGCCATGGGCAGCAGTGGACACAGCTGGCAGAAAAGGGGTGCCAGAGCTGGGTGACCCACTGTCTCTGTGCCCTTCACTTGCCTGGGCCAGTCACTACAGTTGTGCCAGGTGAGTTGCAGGGAGGAATTATTTGGAGGAAAAGCACTGCATAAAGCATTTGCCTACTCTAAAAATAATACTTTGTTATAATACATTATTGTGTTATCAAATTCATAATTATTAGCTATCAACAGCCAAAGTAAAACATTTAAAGAATAATTTTTGCTTTGATAGTGTCTTTAGTGCCCATGACAAAGTTGGGGAAGCTAAATTGGTTTTCTTACAAATTATCTCTGATCTTTGAACAAATATGCATTAATTAAAATTGCCATGCCCAGATACTTTGGAAATAATTAATTTCTGTACTTCTGCTTGTACTTAGGAATTTTTTCCTCTACCAGCCTAGTGATATCTATGCTTAGAAACTGCTATTTGACTCATGAGAGTGTCCCCCCCCTACAACAAAAATGTAATTTTTTTCCTTACATCTGCTGCAACCGTTTCAGCCCTTAAAGCACATAAAACAGAAGAGTCTCTTGATCTGCAGAGTTGACTAGAATCAACTTCTAGTACTGCTTGATTTAAAAAGCAGTTCCATTTCTCCTCAGAAAAAAAACTCCTGGAGGTTTAAGGCATTCACTTTACAATTAACTAAAGGAAAAACTCAAGTTTTATCAGACAGTGCTTCTGAAGGCACTCTAATAGCAAAACATATGTTTAATAAACTCCATAACACTGATGGCAAAGAGAAAAGCTTTGCAATAATTCCTTTGTAATCTGATTGACTGATATAATTGACAACTGGTGGAAGAACTTGAATGGAGCAAGGTGGGATATCAAAACACAGAGCATGAAAGGATTTCTTCTGAAAAGGAAACATCAAAGTTGGGGGGCCAGATGCTGGAGTCTATAGCTTTGATTTAGGAGGCAGGCACAAGAGCATGTTTGCTAAATGAATGAGGCTTTTGAGAAGAAAACGGAGAGCCCCTGGACAAGCCCATTAGTTGTGGCAAAGCCACACTCACTCTCCACTTGCAGAGATTTCATTGGAACTGCACAGGGTCAGGTTTGGTTTTGATCTCCTGGAAGCTCAGCCTACTGGTGTGATGTAAATAGAGTTAATCTAATACATAAATATTTCATAGACATTCCAAAATCCTTTTTTCATTTCTTTCTGACGTTGCCTGAGAAATACAGAAAATCTCTGTGGCTGGAGTTGTGGGGACAGAGGCAGAATGCTGAGATACCCAACCACACAAGCAGCATCTTCGGGGAGGGAGTGGGAGAAGTCTGCTGTAGGGATTCAGTGTTGGCACAGCATACATGTAGAAAAGTCAAATAAAGCAAAACTAGAGGCATTGGCAAGATTTTGAAGGTCACAGCTCAGACAGGGAGGAGAGGTGCTGCAAAGAGCATCCTTCTGCTGGTGGTGATGGCTGGCATGGCGTCGTCTCCAGCAAACAAGGTGATGGGGAAAGAGAATTTGCTTGCCCTTTGAAATGTTCTCTTTGCCTGTGCAGGAAGAAATCTGAGTAGAAAGAAGTAGGAGGGAGCTCCAGGAGGGGAGGAGGCAAGAGCTAAACAAGTAGAAGAGGTTTCTACCCCCAGCTAGGGTGACAATGGAGGTGTTAGTGCTGCAGAGGGACATTTAAGGTTTTGACCAGCATATTATTCTACGACCATAAAGGATTGTGTATTAACAAATGTGCTTTTAGGAGTAGGAGCTTAAGGAAAACCCAATCTCAGATCTCTGTATGACCTATATGGGATGAAAGCCTGGTGGAACATGTACTTCCATCATGATCAGCCACCTTCACTCAGGTGTCCTTGCTACTTCAGGACGTGGGTCATCACTCCAGACAATATGATCTGAGCAAAGCTAATACCAGACCCTGTCTACCTCATTTGAAGTAAAAACCTCCTTGAGCCCCATCCTGCCATCCATAGCATTCCTTTCAGAGATTTGCATAATTTACACTACAGAGCCTGAGCATACTCCAGGCTATGCTTTCATGTTGTAAGGAGGTAGAAAGACCAGGAATTAACTCAATTTCACCTTTGCCCAGCATATTTTTGCATCCTGGAAGTTCTTTTGGCCGGGAAAATCCTCATACAACCTATCACAGCCCCTCATCCAGGGTGATGTTTCCAGCTGATGCGAGCCTGCCCTGAGCATTCCCCTTATCCCCAGCTTTTTGACCCAGAAACAGGCTGTTTTGTCCCCCAGGTGCTTCAGCTGGGGTGAGTGTTCAGCCTGGCTCCACTCACCAGGCATCAGCTTGTGCTGCTGGTGACAGACTCTCACGCACTGTCAAGAGACGCTGAGTGGATGCCATGCAGTTTGTATGGAATTATTGGCCAGAAATTCAGCATTCATGAATTTTTTTAAAAGAAAAAACATAGAAAAACACTAAGTTTTTATGCTGGTGCATGTTCTTAATAGTACACACAAGTTCCAGTACACATTTTTGGACTCACACAGAAAATAGCATTTTTAACCTCACTTAAAAATGCTCTATTTTTAAAAAAACAGGTATATTCCTTCTTTCTCTTTTGTGATGATAGTCTTCACTAAATGAATGGCTTAGATACTTTTTGCAGAGGAACTCTAAGCTGTTACACTCGAATTAAACTAACAGTTTACCAGGAGTTCATTTTGTAAACATTGGTGCTTTCCCTTCACCAGTAAGGTGGGTCAGAGGAAGTAAGAAACCTCCTGGTGGCTTTCTCTTTGAACTCCCTTAGCTGCCATGTTTGTTTGTATTACTTCATAGGTGTTTATATTATTTCATGCCACATCTATAGCAAGCAGTGCTTCAGCTCTAAGGCAACTGATCCCCTTCTTCTACAGGAATGTTTCATCTCAGGATTAAACAGCTATCTTTCGTGGCTTTAAAAAATGATGGTTTAAATTATAGTTCTGAAATTATTTTTTAAAACCTCATGAAATTCACTAACAAAAACTTTTACAATCTGTCTTTAAAAGTTGCCTTTGACTTAGCAGACTTTTCCTCTGGCAGAAGAATTTCATCAGACCTTCCCCACCTACATGACAGAGGACTTTTCCCTCCCAGGAGTGCATCTGGAAGGCAGTGAGAACACAGCAGGTGCTCACCAGCTCCAATGTGTTATGGGTGAAGTTGGCTTTACCTCCCCAGCTGCTGAGGCTGTACATACATCCCAAACTCCACTTCCCAAGAAACTTCTTCCAACTCCTCTATTGAACCAAGAATCTAAACCAATCTTATTGAAAACAAACCAGGGCAAAAGACTGAGTGATGTAGCACAACTTCCTCCACTCTTGCTCAACCAGCAACTAACCTTGCTGTGAGTGATCCAGGAGGGACTTTTAACCACCTTGCCATGGTTAAAAATCACCTCCAGCTCTTGTTCCACCTTCTCCGAGTTATCTCTAATACATCTCTACCATTGCTTTCTCCTTATAGGGGTGAAGCCCCCTCCATCTGTTGCCTTTCTATGCAGGAAACTCCTTCCCATGGTGGGACAGAGCAGTCCCTCATCAGCGCTATCTGGTTCTGCAGAGCTGTGGGGGGCAGCAGGACCACCTCACCCAAACCAAGGAGTAGGAGAACAGCAAGGCTAGTCCTGGGTGTCTAAAAACAGCAAAGTCTGGATCCTAAACAGCTCTCCATCTAAATCCCCAGGATTTCCCTGGCACGGGGGCTGTGTGAGGTCCAGCACCGAGGGCTCTGCTGCAGCCACTGGACAGGAGCCCTGCATTACAGGGACAGAAATGCTTCCAGCCACCATGGAGGGCTGTGACCTCCCATACTCTCCTGGGGCCCAACTCCAACTGCCAGCATCACCCAAGTCTTCATTCCCACTATCATTCTGCTTCTGGTTTTAAAAAGCTCAGTACGGTGGGAGCAGCACATCTCCAGTGATGAACCAGCATTTTCACCGTGTAATTCCCTATTTACCTACTTTTAACTACAGCATCTTCCCTTGATCTTTATCTGATGAGAACAATCTCTTTTGGGAATCAGGTGATGAGCGTTTAATCTCCTGCTTCAGTTTTCTTTGGGCTCCTGCATTGCTGGTTTTGTCATCAGTTGTTCTGTGCTGGGTTATGAACAAAATGATGTTGTGCCACAGTTTGTTGCCTGGCTGATAAGCAGGTGCTTTTAGCCCCAGGCAAATGTTGCTTCACAGGGAATAAAAAAACAAGTAGCTAATGTAAAGGTGCTGTGTAACGTTTTTTTTGGTAGAAAGTATGCAGGAAAACACGAAAGCACCCCAATTTTCAGCCCCGCAGTCACTGCTGTAGGAGGAAAAGGAACTTGCTGTGTCTTCTGAACTTAGTTAGGGATCACAAACTGAGTTGGGGTCTGTGTTTCCCACCTTGTGCCTGGTGAGGCTGGGCTAGCAAAGGGCAACACACTGGGGTACAGATGATGGTGCCTCCAAAGTGGTTCCAGCTCATATTCTGCCTCCCTCTCCCTGGCAGGGCTGGCTTTTGGCCATCTCTGTCTGCCCTCCACTGTGGGGTCACCAGGCTGGCACCTGCTCAGGAGCTGTGTCACAGCACTCCCATGTCTTCCCTTTCCCACCTGCAGGAGCTGTAATCCAGTCCTGTGTCAGACTCCAGCACACTGCATCTGAAGGGGGACAAACTGAAGTCCCAGATGACCTATGTGTATGTCCACGTGTTCATGTGCAAGAATTCTTTATATGGTGTAACACAGAGGCTTTGCAGACAGTGGTATCCATTTATCTTGAGACAGGAAAGGTTTAGTATGATTATCAGGAAAGATGTTTTACACCTAAAGGGTTATTTATTAAGCATTGTAACAGGCTGTCCAGGGAAGTGATTGAGGAGCTGTCCCTGGAAGTATTTAAAAGATGGATAAACATAAGAGAGATACAGTTCAGTGATGTTTTTTTGACAGAGTCAGGTTAGTCACTGGACTAGATGATCCACAAAATCCCTTCCAACCAGGGTGATTCTGTGATTCTGTTCTACATTTCTGTCCCCTTCACACCATCAGCAAACAGCTGCCACGCCTCACTTTTCCACCAGTGCTCAGTTCCACAGGGTCTAAGGGAATCCTCTACTAGCTCCAGGGAAAAAAAAAACCAAACCATAACCATGGGCAAAACACAAACAACAGCTGTCAAAAGCTTTGCCAGAAGTGGCAGAGGTGTGGAAGCATTCAGAATGTTTTGAATCTGTGTGAACAAGAGCTCCAAGTGATGGTGTTACAGAGTGTGGGATATTTCTGTTTTTCCCTAAATGCTGTGATGTTTATTTGAATGCTTGAAGAGCAGTCAAGATGGGGTCCTGTCTCTGGACTTTAGTGCCCTCCTTATTCACCAGGTTCATGCTCAGGGCTGTACATCAGCCACTACTGCAGGCTCCTAAAAGAAACATCATATCCTCTTACATTTCAGAGGGGCTCAAGTCTGGCTCTCCTGCCCGTCATTTAGCACCCCACAATCACAGGGCAGACACCTCCCAGCAGCTATGCTGGGACAGAGACTCATCTCTATCTCCTGTGCAGCCAGAGCTGGGAAACAGGCAGCTCCCAGCCTCTCTTCTGGAGCTCAGCTCCTCCACCATAGGTCTGGGCTCAGGCCAGCCTTGAGAGGCTAGTGGTGAACTCCAGGGAAAAAGGAAAATGAAGACATCTTTTCTCTCTGCAATCTACCTGACAAAAGCGAAGACCCCCTGGCCCACCAGGCAGGTGGGATATCACACATCTCTCAGGGGCTTCTCATTCACCAGTGCCCCCCAGAGAGACCCCCAGCCACTGCCATGATGGCACACAGAGGGGCTCAGCCATGAGTAACATTGAGGTGGCCACCAACCCACCCAGGCATCCCTCCCCCTGCCTAGCCAGCCAGGGGGCCAACAGGCCCCCTTCCTTTCTCCTCCCACCTCCCTTGGGATGTGCTGAAGCAACTCACCAGTGATGTCCTGGAGAGGTGACACGGAGAGAAACATCCCTCAGACCCACCAGGGGCTAAAAAGTAGCTACCACCCTTCCCCGAGGCTGGGAAATAGGAGAGCTTATGGAGGAGGCAGAGTGGGAACAGCTGGGAAGGGAGGGAGGAGTCTCCAGTGGAGCTCAGGTGCTCTGCTTTTGGGGGGAAATGTGCTGGAAAAGGGTTGGTGAGGGGCATGACGGTGCATGGAACATGGCATTTTTTTCCCCTGCACACTGCAGGGGGACTGGACTAGATGATTCTTGAAGGTCCCTTTCCAACTCTGTGAATGGCTTGTTCTTCTGTGATGTGAAAAAAAACACCTTTAACCATTTCCTAATCCAAGCATGGGTTCAGTGGTCATTTCCCCTCTGCTACTTGCAAAGTGGTTGGGGCCTGGGAATGGAAAAATGCCATCTACACCCTTTATTCCTTTAAGAGAAATGAACTGAACATACAGGAAAATAATGAAAAGAGGAAACAGCTTTCCCATCAGATGCACTTTTGAATTACTGAGAGTTATGTGGGGCATTTTCCCAGGGAGGAGCAGAGGTTTGGGCTCAGTGGCAGAGTGCAGAAGGGCTGGGAGAGGCTGGGCTCCTCCTGTCCACGATGTCCCAGATATGGAAAGCTGGGCATTATCCCATCCTCATCATAGGTAAGCTGGGCTGAGGTACTCCCCAGAAAGAGAGGAACCTTAAATGCTTGTGCTCGAAACCTTCTAGCCTTTTGCTCCTGATGCAATTGATCTTGGACTAATTGAAAGCAGGTTTTGGCAATGCTGCAGCAGAGGCTTCTTTGACATAAACTTCAAAGGAGAACTGTCTTATTAAAGTTGCTTAGAAAACGTCACCTGCTCTACACGCAGAGATGTCAGAGAGCCTCAGAAACCTCCAAAGCTTTGTGTGCTGATACTGAAGAAAACCTTTTTGATTGGCAGCTTGTATTGCCTGAACAGGGCTACCTGCTTTCCTGCCACAGTGGGGTGGAAGAAGCCGTGGTGAAATATTTGTTTCACATGGAGTCAGGGAGAGGACAATGCTGTGGAGCCAGAGATGGTGGGACCTGGGCAGTGGCCACCAGCCCAAGGCATCCCATGGGAAATGCTGATGCAGAGCTTTCTACTACTGCTCCCTTTAGCAGAGCTTTGCTTTTCGCTCCCATCTGTGGAGAGCTGCTGCCAGAACCTTCATCTATGCATGGTGGGGACAACTGCTCTGCCCAATGTTTTGGCGGAGCCTGGCTTGAATAAGTCAGTTGAGGATCTGCTGGTCTCCCTTGGACCTGAGACCTCCAGCCCAGCCTGGGGCTCAGATGCTTTCAGGAGATCCCACATTCAGCAGAAGAAGCCCTCAGTAGTCCCTGCACAGATGTTGTTGTTGAGGGGGATGTAGTTCATGGCTCTGAGCAACTCTTTGGGGTTGTCCACGAAGAGGGAGGTGTGTAAGAGTGAGGTGGGAAACACATTGAATGAATAAGAGCCCTTTCCTGTACTATGAGCACTGGGACTGCAGCCAATGCCCTGCCTGCAGGGACAGGGTGGTCCCCTGGCAGCAGGACTCCTCCATGCCCTCAATGCTGTAAAGCTGACTTGTGTCACACCACAGAGCAATGGCTGAAGTGACATGGCACAGGCCTCTTGTGCTCCCCTCCCTTACCTTGTGCATGTCCCTGGGCTGGGCACAGATGTTGTGTGGCTGCCCTTGGGTACATCAACCCCAGGATTAGTCCATCTCCAGCAGAGCCACAGTGTCTGAGGGACAGCTGGCACTTGCAGCCCCTGCATCTCGCAGCTTCAGCATGGTGGTGGGATGACACTGATGCCATCAGAGCAGTCAGTAGCATGGAAATACTTTGTTGCCCTCCTGCAGCAAATGTACTTGCTCACATCTCAATCCCCAACAGAGTAGAGAAGACCCCTTTGTCACCCTCCTGCAGCCTCCAAGCTTGCAGGTCTGTGCTGCTTGGGAAAATAGAATTGAGAGGTATGGACCAAAATGCTCAGCTAGTGGCCTTTTTTTAATAAAAATTAAACACTGAGTGCAGTAATCACCACTGGTTTGTCTTGGTGAGACTGAGAATAGTTGAAAGAGGAACACTGGGAAGGATAAGAGGTGTCTCTGGTTTTGAGGGTGCTTTCTGCCCCTTTGGGAGCTGATTTGGCAGTGGAGGCTGGTGGATTTGATGAAGGGCACCTCTAAGAGTAGAGCTGCTTGGTGGCAAAGCTCATTCTTCTTGAGACAGGTTTGGAGCAGGGACTCTTCTCACATGCCAGAATTCAGGTGAAATAGGCCAGCCTGACCTCAACCCTCTGCTTTTGAGGTTTTCTTGAAGCCTCCTTGCAGGTTCTCTGTGATCTGGTTCCCAAATATGGCTGTTGGAAAGAAGAGACGAAGCCACTTCCCTCCAGTGTTTTAAGTCTCGCTGTGGAGAAGTGGGAAAGACTGTGTGAGATGGCAGCACATGAGAAACTCTTCCCTGATGTGCTTTTGTCTGGTCTCTGCAGAGTGGCATCTTGGTGTGGCCATGGTGGCAGGGGCTGAGCCACAGGCTGCTGCTCGGGCTGTACAACACCACTGGGTATGGACCAGTGCTATTTCTTCTAGTGCTGTAAGAACAATCTCGAGGTGTCTCTCCTTCCATACTAGGTGGGGGCAGGATGCACTTGGGACCTTCGGATAGCCCTCAGTGGTGCAGGGTGGATATACATCAGTGTCCCCTGAGCATTCAGTGTCTGAGTGGGCACTGAGTGAGGGCTTGCCTTCTTCTCACTGGTATGGTGGTCTTCCTGGTCTGACCTCCCACCCTTTTGTTGTTAATGTTTTCTTCTGAGGAGGCTGGATCCTACCAGCTGCAGAATGGTTTTGTTGGTTGTTTTCCTTTGCCTTTGCCACTTCCATTGCCCTTGCTGGGTCCCAAATAGCCACCCACCTTAGGAGCCTTGCCTGGAGCTACAGATAGCAGTGTCCAGGGGCCACACTGCCTGTAGTGCTCCAGCCCAGGAGAAGACAAAACTGGGGTTGCTGTGAAGTAGGGGGGACACAGCAGTGCTGGGGACAGTGAGGGTGGCATCTCATAGTGGCTCATAGTGGCTTGGCAGCAACATACTGACTTTTGCAAAGGCTTTTTGTCATTTCCATTAATAGGTTTCAAACACAACCACCATTAGTCCCTCCACAAAGAGAAGGTCTTCATTATGCAAATTCTCATCTTACAGCTTTATTCATGTGCTTCCTGGCAGGCTTTCTTTTAATCTCAAGAGCAAGATTGCTTGGAATTACCATATACCCTTGTTAATTGCATTAAAAAAAAATTCAGTAGAGGTTCTTTTTGCCATAATCAAGAGTGATTTTGATTAGTACTTCTGTAAATCAGAATGTTTCACTGGGAATGGAGAAAGAGGACGGCAGCATTGCCTGGTCCCCAGTGAGGAGCAGGAGCTGTTCCTGCTGGGGATCTGAGTCCCCCAGCTCTCCCCTGGATGTGTCCCAGGCCAGGGTGATGTACCCCTGGCCTCAATCCTTCATCCTGCTACCACGGTGACTGCAGGGGGCCAAGTTCCTCCCCCAGCTTCCCAGCTGAGCCCTACTTCTCCACAGGGTTGTTTGTGCAGGAGATTGTACCTAAAGGGGGCCTATAGGAAAGGTGGGAAAGACTCTTCATCAGAGAGTGGAGCAATAGGAGGAAGGGAGATGCTTGTAAATCGAAAGAAGAGAGATTTAGATGAGATATTAGAAAGGAATTCTTTACTGCGAGGGTGGTGAGACACTGTCATGGGTTGCCCAGAGACACTGTGGCTGCCCCATCCCTGGAGGGGTTCAAGGCCAGGCTGGATGGGTTTTTGAGCAACCTGGATTGGTGGGAGGTGTCCTTGCTCTGGGCAGAGAGGTTGGAACCAGGTGAACTATTATGCCCCTTCCAATTCTGATTCTATGAGATGTCTGGAGGCAGTCTGTGTTCCCTGGCAGTGGCTGAGGAGCTGGAGGAAGTTCATGATCTGCTTTTCAAACCAGGGCTAATGTCAGGAAGTCTGTGTTCAGGAGACAGCCTGTGCATATCTCTGGAGAAAAGTGCAGCTGCTCTGAGGCTGTCCTTAACCACTGCTCCCCGAGACTGTTGCTGAGGCTTCTAGGAGCTTGGCTGTCCCTGTGCATATAGAACTGTGTGTTGGTGTTAACAGTCAGCAAGAATCATAGAATAGTTTGGGTTAGAAAGGACCTTAAAAATCATCTAGTTTCAACCCCGTGCCATGGGCTGAGACAACTCCCACTAGACCAGGTTGCTCAGTGCCTCATCTAGCCTGGCCTTAAACACCTCCAGGGTGGGGGCATCTAGAACCTCTGGGCAGGAACTCAAGATCTGCTTGCAAGTTTATTTGCCACCTGTTTGGCAGGTGGCTGGGGCTCATGCCCAGGCAGTGGTGGAGGAGAGCATCAAAGAGTCTGGAGCTCTAGTCTGTGCTTCTCCAGGAGAGGTCTTTGGGGACCCTGGGTTCCTGGAGGCAACCACTGAGCAGAGACCTGCACTCACAGAGAGGCAGCCATTTGCTCCCTGCAGACCTCTGGGGCTGTAACTTTGCTGAGATGTTGGGAAACATTGTTGAGAAGATGCCATCCATCCCCAGCAGTGTGACTCAGTCCTGCATCCAGAAACCCTATGTCCCCAGCACTCTGCAAAGGGGCCAGCACAGCTGTGCTGTCCTGCACAGGGACCCACCAGTGAATGCCAACACCAGAACTCAGAGCCAGAAAACCAAGGTTGGCCACCACTGGGAAGATGCTCATGCTTTGGGCTCCCTCCAGCTCCCCCACCCCAGTCCTCCTAAGGCAGAAGTGTAAAAGTCAAAGAATGGTTTAGGTTGGAAGGGACCTTAAAGATCATCTAGTCCCAACCCCCCTGCCATGGGCAGGGACACCTCCCACTAGACCAGGTTGCTCAGTGCCACATCCAGCCTGGCCTTAAACACTTCTAGGGAGGGGGCATCCACAACCCCTCTGGGCAAATATCATGAACTTTCCCATGTGAAATTTGATTTCAAAATAAAATGATCAAAAATAAAAGGGAGTTGGAATTACTTTCTGCTGCCCTTGTACTGCTTTGCATTCTCCCCTAATCTCCTGGGCTGTCAGTCTTGTGCCATTGTAGGCTCTCACTTCCCAGGGACACCAAACACATCTACATTGCACAAAGAGATCCGTGGGCTGGCACTAAAAATGGAAGGCACCTCGGCGGGTGTGCTGCAGACAGCCCGCCACTGCGCGGGGTGGGAATTATGATACTGCAATTCCAGCTTTGTCAAACAGTGGGGCTTAATTAGAATATATATATAATTGTAAAAACTAAAAAACTGACGAGTACAATTGGGCGTCTGAGCTGCCTGCTACAGAAAATAATGAGGAGAGAATACATTAAGGCACAAAACCCTTCTCCCTTCAAAGAGCAGGGAGCTGTGATTAGAAGTACCCCCGGCGAGGTGAGGGGACAAGGCAAGGGGTAGTAGAGGCACCAGCTTGGCCATAGCTCTCATCTCTGACTTACAGCCTTCACCCGGCCCAGCTGCAGCCTTGGGGTGCCCCCACCTCCCCATAGGAGATGGAGAAAAAGAGGGGAACCTGCCTAGAGGCAAACTGGGGGGGAAAATGGAAGGACCTGAGTGTCCTGAGACACTGGAACAGGCTGCCCAGAGAGGTGGTACCTGGAGACATCCAAGGCCAGGCTCTGAGCAACCTGATCTAGTGCAGGATGTCCCTGTCTATGGCAGGGGGGTTGAAACCAGATGATCTTGAAGGTCCCTTCCAACCCAAACCATTGTATGATTCTATGATATTAGGTACCATGAGTTGACCTGCTCTGATTTTCATTTTGGGAAACCTGTCTTTTTTGATATCCCTCCTCCCCCAACACACACATCCAGACACACACACACACACGCACACACCCCCCCAAGACCTGCAGGCCTGTGGATGTTCCAAGTGTCCTTGGCCAGCTGGCAGGCAGGGCTTGAATCGCCTCCCAGCCACCCCTGGGGACAGAATCACAGACTTGTTTTTGTTGGAAAGGACCTTTCAGATCACTGAGTCCAAGCATCAACCTAATGCTGCCAAAACTACCAAGAAACCATGTCCCTCAGCACCACATCAACACATCCTTTAAAGACCTCCAGGGATGGAGGTTCCACCACTTCCCTGGCCAGCTTGCCCTGCCCACTGAAGAGACAGGGAACTGAAATGAAGTGCAGTGACAGCCCATTTCCCCCCATCAGGTTTTTAGTGCTTCTCATCTCACTAGTGATGCACCACGGTTTTCCCCTTCCACCTTTTTTTAAACACAGTTTAAAAGAGAAAGACAAGAATGACAGAACTTCCAGTAAAGGCTGGGGAAGAAGCCTTGCTGGGATGGGAGAAGGACCTTGCATCAGATTGCTAGAGCAGCAAGCTTGGGATGGTCAGCCACTGCAGTAATGAGCTTGTGGGCATCTCAGCAGGGATGTGCTGGTGGTTCAGCAGCACCTTCCCAGTGCAAGTGCTAGAGCTGTGCAGGTATTTCTTCAGCATTATGGATGATCTCGTATGTTCCTTACTTTGCTCTGCCAGACCATTTGATAACCCTTGTGGCTCCATCCAGGCTGCTGGAGTGGGAGAGCATCACCTGACTGAGGGCACCAATGTTTCCCTGGCAGTAAGGCCCAAGAGGCAAATACTTGGTGGAGGGAGCAGTGGGATGGGTGGAGGAGACTGATGGTGCTGAGCATAGCCCTAACCTGCTGCTGTGCTGAGCAAGAGGCTTGTCCACATGCCTTTCTCCACGGATTTCATTGAATCATAGAGTTGGAAGGGGCCTTCAAAAGTCATGTAGTCCAACTCTAGCGGGGTCATCCTACACTAGATCAGGTTGGTCAGAGCCTTGAATGTCTGCAGGGATGGGGCCTCCACCACCACTCTGGACAACCTGTTCCAGTGTCTCACTGTCCTCATGGTGAAGAACAGTGGTGATGGCTCTACCTGCAATGGGGCATTGTGCACTACCATCCTTTCTTCCCATCTCACAAGGGAACTCTTGTCATCCTTCATCTCTATAAGAAACACAGCCCCAGCAGCAGTTTAATGCTTTGTTAGGGAAGAGAAGTCCATAGTGACTTTTCCACAGTCCCTGCACTTAAACCACCCTCAGGCTTGCTGGGTGCACATCCAAGTAGGCAGCAATAGGAATGAGATGAGATGTGTAAGTGAAACCAGGGCTGGAGTTGTTGAGGTACTTGGTGACCACTCCTGGTAGAAGTTTTTCACCCAAATGCTGATACCTGCTTTCTGATGGACAGGGACCTTCCCGTTGTTATTGTCCTTGTCAGTAAAGCTTTAAATTTATTCATGAGGCACGCTGGAGCTCAGGTGGCAATAGCTAAATCCATTTAGCAGTAGGAATAAGAGGAAAGCCATTTTAATGTTCTCTTGCAGTGCTGCAGTACTTAGCAAACCCAAAGGATATTAATTACTCAGCATGCTCCGAGATGTAAAAGCATGAATTTATCAAGACAAATACATTCAGAACTAGGGTAAGTCAACAGTAATTAACGCCAGGCAAAAAAGGGGCAGAGAAAGGGAAGATTAGCTGGCCCTGTCACAGGAGAACACAGAGTAGCACCTAGTTATCCCCAGCATATTATAAACTGGCTGGGGTTGTGGTGAGGAATCACTAAGAAAAGAAAATCTGCCTGTCAGGAGACCCAAGGGATGGGGCTTTGGTTCTGGTTTGCAGAATGATGCAGGAGGTCTCTGAAATGCTAAGCTGCTCTGCAGCCAGCAACAGCATTTTCATATAAAGCCTTTGATGTTGGAAGGCATTGGTGGAGAAGAGTTGCAGGGGCTGTTTTGTTTTCCACCAGGTTTGGCTGTGCTGTCCCAATGTTTTCATGGTGTTTAGCAAATGCGTAGTTGTGAGTGCAGCCACGGCTGAGTGGCAGCTGGAGAGATGAATTGGTAGGCACTCCTTGACAAATTTAAGCATAGCATGTGTTTTTATCTCACATCCATTTAGGCAGACAAATGGAAAATCCAGAGATGACTGCTCTGCAATTTACCAGTCACAGCATTTGGAGAAGGCTGATGTCTTCCTCGCCACCAATAATGGGTCAGGCTTGGGGAAAAACCAGAAAGCTCTTTAAAAACTAAAGCAATTTGAGCAAATGAGCCCAGCCAGACTGTATTTAAAGACAGTTTACTTTGTGCCCATTGAGCACAACCAATGCTGTTTCTTTTTCTCCAGGTCATGGGGATGACCTAGGTGACTTCAACCTAGAAGATGCACTCGATGACCTCACCACCAAGCGACGTAAGTCATGTTATTTATTTATTCTTTTAAAGAGGATAAAACAAGCAGTCATTAACAGATGCAATTTGTTCTTTGGGATCTGGTGCTGGTGGGAGGGTGGTTCAGGACGTGGGCTGCCTCCTTGTTGCTATCCAGGGAGATGTGGGGTCCAGGCTTGCCAATAGGTGGGGCTGGGGGTAGCCCTGGAGATGCCAGGGCTGTGTGCCCTTCATTTTCTAATTCCTATGAGCAAATCCCAGAGCACCCCAGTGCTTTGGTGTGGCAGCAGCACTGAACTGGTCTTTTTGACTTCCTCACATTCCTTAGTACCCTCTGCCATCCAACATGCCTCTGATTGCCTGTAAACAGATGAGTTACCTGCTCTCCTTCTCCAGCAGGTGAGGGACAACCCTTGGAGAGTGTCCAGGCAGGGGCAGTGCCAGGTCTTCTCCTGGTCCTGCTTTGATGTGACACCTGGGGAGGGCAAATGGCACACTGCTTTGTCTTGCTTAATTTCAAAAGCATCCTGTCAGTTGAAGGTAGCTCATTTCTGCAGGTGCTGCCTTGCTGCTGGTACACTGCTATTTAATATCTGGCTTTGAAATAGATAATTTTAATGCAATTTGGGGCTGAGTTTGTCACTGAGGGTATGTTGGTGCTTGGCAGAGCTCAGCTTTGGACCTGGCAGGAGCAGTGGCAAGGTCAGGGGCTGGAGGGGAATTACATTCACTCTGGCAGCAGGAGATTTGGCAGAGCAGTTCTCATTTCACACCCAAAAGAGACAAGCCAACTCCCTGCACAGCAGCTCCTTTCCCTCCCAGGGGCACATCACACAACTGCCTCCAGCTCCAAGGGCTGTGCCCAAGAGCAATCTGTACCCAAACTCATCCCTGGCTCCCCTTTGCTGCCCAGCCATGGAGACATCGTGGCAGAGCTGCAAACACCCATGCCCAGGACCCCTCACTGCCCTTCCCAACCCATACAGTTCATGGTGACTGTCCCCAGACCCCCAGCACCCAGCCTGGGGGTAGCAGGAAGTGCTCTGTAAGCAGTGCCAGCCTCTGCAATCACACTAAATACCCCTACAGATACTTAAGTGAAAGCAGTTATGGGGTTTGTAGCCTTTTTATGGTGTAACATTAAACAGAGACACGTGGAGTTTAGGTGGAATAAGGAGTCAGGGTGCTCTGTGCATCTCTCCTGCAGCATGATGGATTCAGCAGGAGGGGGAGAGAATGGACTATATGGTATCAGACTTAGGATCTCATCTGGGTTTTCACAAGCCCTTTAATACAGCACGTGGGGAGACCTGGTCAGAAACACCTAACATCCTCCTCATGCAGAAAGAAATCATTATTTCCCAGAGTCCCAGCCCATCTGGCTGCTGCATCCCACTCCAGACTTCATCATATCAGCCCCAGAATAAAAGCAAATGGAAGGTCTGGAGTTGGGTCACATCGAACTGTGCTGCCACACTGGAGATGAAGCCCAGCAGAAGCCCCCTGGTATTCAGAGGTGCAAATGGGAATTAATGGGCATAGGGCAGCCACAACTCTTGCTCATACTTTATTCATAGGCTTGGTAATGCTAGCCACTATTAATAGATGGTGGTTTACAGGGACTGACAAAAAAAAAAGAAACAAATCCACCAAAGGCTGAATGTAGCTTGTTTTACCCCAAGAGTGGCCAGAGGAAATGGAATCTGAGCATGGGGTGTCACCAGAATTCCTCCAGCTGACAGGCTATGTACCTCCTGTACATAGCGCAGCACTGGAGATTGTTCTTTGACTGATGGACTGGGCAGGGGACAGCAAGACATTGGCAGCTCACTCTTGTTCTGCACAGTGCCTGCCCTTGTTCTGTTTGCTGCTGTCTTAGATCAGCACCATTTGGCTCCTTGGGAGGCAGCCTTTGCCCCCCAATACAACCCTGCCCCATCCTGCTTGGGGCTGTCACTGCTTGCCCTCAAGCACACACCTTGTTGCCACTCACAACATGCCTGGGTTTTATGATGTGGTTCTGGACTGCTGAATCTACAAACACAGACCAGTGATGCTCATGGTGAAATCTCTGCCCTTCCTTCTCAAACTGTGAGTGACACTTTTTGGTGATGCCCATGACTGACATCTTCCTCCCTGTCTGTTTCTTCACAGCCACTCCCAAGGGCCCCAGGAAGCCAGCTGGTGGGACAGGTGAGACCTTCTTGTGTGCACATCATTTGGGTTTGCTTCCCATAGGGGCTTGAACCATGTGATTCCCCCCACTGTGGGCTGGGTGCTGCTGCCTCAGCAGGGGCTGGCACTTAACTGTGAGGAAGCTGGTGCTGGTGTGCATACATGCACTCCCACCACTTGGACAAAGTAAATGGAATATTGATATTTCTGTCCATGCTGAAGGCAAGTGGCATTAGAGCATTTACAGCCAGGGCTGAATTTCGCACACTTTGCAGTATCTGAATGGAAAAGACACAAATCACTGCTTGGCTGTGCAAGGGCTTTTGTTTCTGGCTCACACTTGCTGGCTTTCCTTCTAGAAGAGAGCACCTAGAAGGTATTTTCCTCCCCCCTCCCTCTTATTCTTTTTTTTTTAACTCCAAAGTATTCTCAGTATCCACAGAGAGGTCCCAGCCTGCGGACACTTCCTCATCTGGGGAAAAAATAGTTTCTCTCTGATTGTTTGTGCTGATAAAATGTCCTGTCTGGCCAGCTCCACAGCATCTATACCAGTTTAGGAGGCTTCCTTAAATTCACCCGAGTTTCACTGCTGGCAGCTCCTGCAGCCAAACATACCTACTTAAATATAGCCTGGTCACAAGAGCTGAGGCTTGCTCAACCCCACAAGAGGAGCCTGAAATAAACTCCCAGCAGGGGAGTGCTCAGAAGTGAACCCACTCACCCCTTCCTGGCAGAGATTTAAGCAAATCTGATGGTCTAACCCCTTGGCCACTGTGGTCTTTGCTAGGGACAAGAAAAGCCAAGTGCCAAAACCACGTGCAAGGGCTTCACTGTTTGGATCTCAGCCCAAATGAGAGCCAGAAAACTCTCCCCAGGAAATGGACACATGCTGAGGCTGGGACTTTGTCTTGGCAAGTTTCTTTTTCCCCAGGGAGTGCTTTTAGGATGAGTGATGGCAGCAAGGGGCTCCTGTGGCAGAGTAGCATGCCCTGTCCCCATCTTCTGTGCATGCTCCACTTGGCCAGGGGTCATGAGTTGGCAGCTGTGCAGGGAGCAGAATGGATCCTAGCCACCTGCTCCATACTGCAGCACCTTCTCATCTGCAGCCTCCTCCTCTTGGCAGATTCTGCAGGACAGTGTGGGGTTTGACATTCTCTCCTGCAACAGGCTTTGATCTGTCTGACTACTTTGATACCTCTCTGCAGACTACAACCAAACCAGCCAAGCCTACTCCAAAGCCCTACATCAGACCAGAGAAGCCAGAGCTCCCTGCACCCAGTGCTCCAGACTGGGAAAAATATCTCCAAGGTAGCTGGGAGCCATCCCAGCAGCTGGGAGGCTGGATTCAAGCATTGCCAGATGAGTTCCAGCAAGTTTTGGTGACCACCAGCAGGCAACTTTAAGAGCTGACTACCTCTTGCTCCACTGAGCTGGCAGATGAGAAGCTCCAGGCTCTTGCTGACAAGCCAGGAGGGTTGGCACCAGCATTTAGCCGTCCTCTCTCACTGCCCACGTCTCCTGTGGGAGCTGTACCAGGGATCTTTACTGAGCAGCATTTAGAAAAGGTTTTAACCACAAGAGCCACTCATTGCTATTGAGTGGGAGATTTTGTCTTTTAGTAACATTCTGGCAGTGCCTTGTGCTGCTCCTGCATGTCACAAGTAGCCAGTGAGAGTGGCACAGAGCTGCTCTCATGGTGGCAGAGCATACCTAAGCAAGCATCTTACCAGCTGCACATTCAGGAGGGATTTTCCTGCCAGTCTTGCTTGTCTCCTTCTCAAATACAAGCCCTGTCACAGTATGTCCCTGTGAAGGCACCTGCTGTCCACACTGAGGGCTCAGACATCCCTGAGGCACTTATGGGCAGAGGGTTTCCCTGTGTCAGCTGTGGCTGAGGAGAGACCAGAGCACCCACTGCCCCAGAGCAGCCCCAGTCGCCCTGTGGGGAGGATGGTTTGAGATACCCACCATTTATTGTCTGTCAGACAATTATTCCATCAATTGATGGCCTGTCCTCACTTGGGAAGGGGAACCGGAGTAAAACTAGGAAACCTAGATTTAATAGAATAAAACTAAACAACATTAATAACACTAAAGAGCCAATATTGATCCCAGTATCAGTATAAAACAGACAAGGACTGTACTCAGCCCATTCCATCAGCAGGAAACTAGGTACTCCCAGCAGTGACAGTAAATGTGGGACACTGTGGCTTTGGGAGGCAGGAAGGGCTTGGGGAAAGAAGTTCTCAAATTCACAGCCATCATAGAAGAGAGAGAAACACGCAGCAAACTTTCTAATTTATCCTGAATGTGACTTGCCTGGTGTGTAACAATCCTGTTGGCAACTTGGGTCAAGTGCTTGGAACTTACTCCTCCTCATCCCTGCAGCTGGCAAGCTCCAAAACACCAAGACCTTGAAAGCCACATACCATGGCTGGTTATAAAGTAAATATTTTCACAAGTTCAGACACTATCATGTTCTAAAAGTAGAGCATTCCCAAGCATTAGGAAAGACTTTACTGAAAGGTAAAATTACTGGAAGAGTAAAATTCAGCCCAAACAAGGCCAGAGGATAATGTTATTTGGTCTCTTTCTCCCCCCCTCTTTCAGACAACATCTTTTGGGATGTCATCCGCACCACCACAACCAAGCAGCCAAAAACTACGAGGGCCCCTCCCAAATATAATCCAGGTAAGGACAAGCTCCACAGCTCCTGCAGCTTCACCCCAGCACATGCAGAACCTTAGGGATGTGCCCTGATGGTGGTAATGCCCCTTGCCCTGCTGCTTCCAGCCTCTCCTTTTCTTGTTTCTAGGGAAAAAAAAAAAGATTAAATAGAAAACTACACAGTAGATGGGATATCCTGGTATTACCCTGCATGTCTCTGTGGTCTCCAGTGCTCCCATCCCACAGGTCAGGGTGTTCTGCACCACTTTGTTGCCTGGTCCAACAGAGTTTTGGCAAAAGGCTCTCCCAGGCTTCAGAAGTAAGCAATTTTGGATCAGAAGAAGCTTGAGCTGTCTCCATGCTGTGGTTTTAGCTGCCATTTAGAGAACTCAGTAACTGCTCTCTCAGTGCTTGGCTGTTCAGGCTGTTGACCAGGCAGTTCATAGAGGAAAAGAACACCAAGAAATCACTCCTAATCTGAGGGTAAAGGGTTCAAGTCCCTGTCAGAGTTGGGCTGATGGTTGGACTCAATGGTCTGAAAGGTCCCTTCCAACCTAAATTATTACGATCTTTTGAAATCAAGTTACAGAGCACTTCAACTGGCACAGCTAATCCCATCCCCTACTGGGCATCCCCCCTGGGTGCTGCTACAGACCTGGTCCTTGGGAGCACCTCTGACCTTTTCTGTCTGGCTTGATGTACCCTTTGCCTGGTGCCCAAACCAAAGTGGATCCCTTCTGCAGGAAGAATGTGATGCTTCCCAGCACAGGAAAGCCAAACAGGATGGGTTGGGAAGATCTAACACATATCTAAAGCATGAGATGGTTGTGTAAGGAGCTTCACCTCTTGCACTGACACTTTTACCTGGGAAAGCTTTTTCTTGATTAATTAATTTCCTTGCTCAAGCATTTCCTTGATTAATTAATTAATTGCAGAGCCCCTCAGCCCATGGCCAGCACTGCTGTTAATTTTGTGTTTCTTTCAGGAAAGGATCCTATGGATTTGAACTTGGAGGATGCCCTTGATGATAGGAATGATAAGAAAGATCCTGGGAAACCTGATGTAAGGCCAGGTGGAGGTAGGTTAACTTCCCCTCTCCATCCTTACCACCAGGCAGGGGCAGGCTCTCTGACCAGATAGACTGGGAGCTGCTGGTCTAAAGGGGCCTGCAAAGCCATGCTCTGGTCCCTGCTGCACAGAAAGCCCTTCAAAATAGCTACACAGTTTTAGGGAAAATACTCAGATGACTGGAGCAGGCTCCATCTGCCTGGCAGAAGAACATGTCCCCAGGAGCAGAGGTTTGCAGGAGGCCAGTCCCATCTGGATGTGTGATGCTTCGTGGTGCCCTCAGCTCAGAATCTCCCTGAAGTCCCATTTCTACAGACTCTCAGCTTTCGTGATCCCTCCCATCCCAAGCCACACAATATTTTTCTTGCCTGTTATTTAATTTTCTAAGCAGCTCTGGCTGTATTTGCATTTGGAAGGCAGGGCTGTGGTGCTTTTCTGGGTGAATTTGGCTTTGTGCAGGTCAAGAGAGCGATTCCCCCTCAGCTCTTCAGGAGGAAGCCCATGGCTGCTCCCTCCCAGCAGTGCCATGTTTCCCTTCAGATGCCAACCACTATTTCTTTCTGGCTTTTTTAAAGGATTTTCAGATGATGACCTGGCTGGCATTTTGGATGGTGGCTACAACCCAGATGAGAAGAAGGGTAAGTGGTACATTTGTTTGATTTCACAGTTGCTGCTTGGGCAGTAATCTCTGTATCAGCCAACCTCACCTTGATGCACATGGGGAGAGAAGCTCTCAGCCATAGAGCCAGGGGAAAACATGGTTCTAGGCCTCCACATGGCAGCAGTTGGAGTTAGTTGTTTTAGATCCCTTGGGGGGGCTACCAGAGCAGATGGAACCTACACCTTCCCATTCACCTTGAAGGCAGATGCCACCCCCTTGTGCCACAGCAGAACACAAGCCTTTATTTGCCTTCCATTATGCAAGAACCAATGGTTGGAAGGAGAAGGCAAACCAGAAGCAATCAGAGTTCACGAGGATCCACAGCATTAAATATTAAAAACAGTTGAATACAGAGATGAACACCACAAGCCCAATCAACATTTAATGATCCCCGTGCCAAGGACAAACCACATTGGAGGCCTTAGTGCAACTCTGACCTGCTTCCATAAATTCAGGATGTAAGTGACAGGGGAAGGGCTGCAGCTTCCAGCAAGAGCAGCTTCTCCTCCCAACACAGTTTTCTCTGGGGGGGGGTGATTAAAATAGTCTTCAAGCCGAGTGAGGGTTCCCTGATGACACAGAGCTCAGCCTGCCGTGGCCCAAGTGTGCTGGCTGGCTGCCAACTTCTCATTTGGTCGAGGTGGGGTTAAGTATCACAGAGGAGAGGTTAAACAGCCTGCAGGTAGTGATGTTCCTGCCCTGCACGTCCCCCAGCACACAGGTGGAAGAGCAGAGCGTCTTTATGGCCCCTTTCAGATACAAGGATGAGGTGCCCAAGGTAATCAGATGGAGATGTGGGGCAGCAGAGACACCATGCCCAATAGGGAAGCACATGTCCCCAGCCCAGGCAGTGTCTCTGGAGCTGTGCTGCCATCCCTGTGTGCTCACTCTCTCCTGGGCTGCCCAGCTCAGCAAGAGGGGGACACTAACATCTCTTGCAGGTGGAGGGGACAGCACTGACAACAACTATGGAGGTAGGTACCACGGGGAGAGCAGGGATGGGATGGGACAGGATGGGTGTGTGTCTCCCTCCTCCCTGCACAGCACCCTGATCTCTGTGCCCTGCAGTGGCAGAGACGGGGACAATCGCCGGCATCGCCAGTGCCCTGGCCATGGCGCTCATTGGGGCTGTCTCCAGCTACATCTCCTACCAGCAGAAGAAGTTCTGCTTCAGCATCCAGCGTAAGTTGTCTGTCTTCTCCCTGTCCCCCATCCCAAACACAGAGCAAGCACCCACCTGTTTGCCCCCTGAACCCCACTGCCATTTTCCATCTTAGGGGCAGGAGGGAGTGTCAGGCAACCCACAGCTCAGAGCTGGTAAAGTCCCAGCTGTAGGGTACAGACTCCCCATCACACCTCTCTGGGCACCCACCTGCAGTAATCCCAGCACCTGCTGCCACCACCAATAGTCACAGACAAAGACAAAATCACCTCTCACACCAAACAGAGCAAATGCTCCGTAGAATCATAGAATAGTTTGGGTTGGAAGGGACCTTAAAGATCATTGAGTTCCAACCCCCCTGCCATAGGCAGGGACACCTCCCACTAGATCAGGCTGCTCAGTGCCTTGTCCAGCCTGGTCTTGAACACCTCCAGAGAGGGGGCATCCACAACCTCTCTGGGCAACCCCTTCCAGTGCTTCACCACCCTCACTGTAAAGAATTTCTTTCTTATGTCTAGTCTAAATCTATCCCCCTCTAATTTATATCCATTGTTTCTGGTCCTCCCATTCCTTCCCCTGCCTTTCTGTAGGACCCCCTCAGGTACTGA
>VZTY01026068.1:231492-275074 GCA_013400935.1 Turnix velox | reverse complement strand
GGTCCCTCTGGATGGCATCCCTTCCTTCAGGTGTATCAACTGCACCACACAGCTTGGTGTCATCCATCCCAAAGCCAATTGTAGAACTCCCCACAAAAATCTTAGTAAGAGAGAAAAACTCACCACACAGCAGCAAAGAAAGCATCAGGAGCGTTGGCAGCTGTGGGAGCTGTGGGTTTTATACCTCACCCCACCCTCCTCCAATTAACTGCAAATTAAGGAGCAAAACTTGTGAGTCCCAGAAAGTGCTTTATGCTGGAGCTGCCCTATGAAGTCCCTGTGTAAGTGTAGACAGAGGTGTCCCAAAAGCATCACCCCATGGCACCACTGGCCATGGTGAGCTCCTCAGCCCCTTCAAGGTTATTTGCAAACAGCTGGAAAAAGCTCTTTTTAAATCAATCAAATTAAATCTCCTGCGAGTCTTTCTTTGCTCTGGGAGGAGGGTGTTTGGGGTTGGAAGTTTCTGCTGGAATTGTGCTATTTTCCCAGCTGTGCCCAAAACAAACAGGAGCATTTGGGTAAATTAGATCAGCAGGAAAAGTCCAATGAATGTGATAAAATAGACACCCTTGTATATTCCCCCACCCCATTTAAATGATATTTTGTCAAGAATAAATAATTAAAAAAAAAGAAAGAGTAAAGGCTTTGATGAGGGGAAAGCTGCGAGACATAAGGCCCCAGAAAGTCGTTGGGAAATTAAAGTTAATTATAAAGGAGGATTAATTTAAGCCATCAGACATGGCATGCTGGGCTAATGTCAGGCCTTAGCTGCATTGCAATGCATGACAGAAATCTGAGAGCCGTCAGACACTGCAAAAGTGGCTTTTTATATTGAAAAACATAAATTGCATTTGGTGTTATCCCAGCAAAACACATGTGGTGGGGGAGGCAGTGGTGGTGTGCAGTGACCACTAAGAGGGACAGGCTCATCTTTTCCCTTTCCTTGCCCAGTCTTAGTCTCCTGATGAGCATCTGTAGTTCTTCTAAAGGAAGGAGCTTTGCCTCAGCCCTGGCACCATTCCCTGGCCCCCTCTCTCCCCATCAGATAGGAGTGAGCCCTGTCCCTGCCACACTTCCTGCTGCATTTAGAGGCAAATTAATTTCAGATGCATAAAAGCTGCATGTTAGTAGAATCAGAGTTGAAAGGGACCTCCCAAGGCCATCTGCTCCAAACTCCCTGCAGTGAGCAGGTACATCCTGCACTACATCAGGTTGCTCAGAGCCTCAGCAAACCTTCCCTTGAACTCTTCCAGGGATGGGGCCTCCAACACCTCTCTGGGCAGCCTGTTCCAGTGCCTCACCACCCTCATGGGGAAGAACTTCTTCTTAATGTCACCTTCTTCGCCTTGGAGTGCTCAGCCTTGCCCCTGGACACTGGTTGCAGACCTTGGAAACTAATTAAAGGAGTTAATTTGGGGTTTAACACCCCTCTGCATCAGTTCTGCTTTGAGCTGCTTCTTGGAGCTCTTTAACTTTACTTTTAATGAGAGCAACACCATCCACTCTCACTCAGAGGCAGCCCCATCCTCTCTCCAGAGGCTGTGTGCAGTAATTAGCCACGCTGCCTCACCTTGTAATGATGAATCCAGAAGAAACTTAGGGAAAAAACCATACTGGTAGAAGCTGTGATTCTGGGTAAGCTTCTGTTGTCACTTTAATATCCATTACTTTAGAATTTATCAGCTCTGCTTGTGGTTTACTGATGCTTCTGTGGTGTTGCTGATCCAGGGGAGGTTGCAGAGAGGCATCTTGGCACCAGAGTATTTAAAGCATCAAAGCAAATAATTTTTACTTCCTGCCTTCCCATCTGACTCTTTTATTATTGCTTCTCAGAGGGACTTAACGCAGAATATGTGAAAGGAGAGAACATGGAAGCTGTTGTAAGCGAGGAACCCCAAGGTGAGACCCTTGTACTCCTTTCCCTCTCCCTGTCTGGCTACAAAAGCAGCTTTTCTCAGGGACTTTAAGGAAGTCCCTTGTGCTGTAGGGAGCTGCCCAGTCTCTTTGATGAAAACACCACTTAGGTGATGCTGCAGCTTTTCCTCAAACACCCACCATAGTTTTTCTCCCCCCCCTTTATTGCACACAAAGGAAAGCTGTGGTTTGAGACCAAGGAGCTCTCGCTGCAAACATTGGCAGTTAATATTTAGCTTTCATGTTTGCAGCCACTGAGAATGTCTTAGACAAGAAAAGCTTGATCCTCCTTGCACTGACAGATAATCAGGGCTTTGCCAGTGTCACAGCCAGCCCGAGCTGGGCACCATTGCTGCTGCTCTGCTCCCATTGTGTGCTCTTGCAATAACCGTTTTTCCCCCCTTTCCTCCCCAGTGAAATACTCAGTACTGGAAACACAGGCAGCAGAACCTCCAAAACAAGAAATCGCCAACATGTGACCCCGGGGGCTAGAAAAGAATCAGCAGCAAAGGGAGATCTTAACGTGCTTGTAACTTAGCTTTTTATTTGACTCCAAAGCTATTTAATGTGTACTTAGACTTGAACTGGCTTCTTCCTGCTCCAGGCTTTAGGGTTAGAGTGGCAGTTTGTGTGTTTTTCTTTTCTTTTTGTAAAGAGGAAAATGTTTACATTGAAGTTACAAGGTAGGTGTGGTGGTGCCCAGCAGAAGGGCTGTCCCTTGTGGCCAGTTGTCAATTAAGGGACAAGAAGAAGGCACAGAAGAGCTCAGAGCCAAGAGTGAGGATGGTGAAGTGCCTGTAAATAGCAATCCAAAACAAACCATCCAAAGCCAGCTGCTGCCATCAGCTACAGGCACTTGGCCTCCACTGCTGGTGATGCAAACTGCACATTTCCTAAGGACAGGCTGTGGTCCCTGGTGTAGCTACAGCCAAACCTGAAGTGCCTGTGGGCAGAACCTCAGGTGGGGCCTGGGGCTGAGGCAGGACTTGGAGATGCTTCTAACCACATAAAAGGACCTGATTTTTTTTCACACTGAGTCAGAACTAAGCTGTAACGGCAGCGTGTGCAGCCATGGCTTCACACAGAATCACAGAATGGCCCGGGTTGGAAGGGACCTCAAGGATCATGTAGTTCCAACCCCCCTGCCTAGCAGGGCCACCAAACAAACACATTTACTAGATCAGGTTGCCCAGGGCCCCGTCCAACCTGGCCTTGAACACCTCCAAGGACGGGGCATCCACAACCTCCCTCGGCAGCCTGTTCCAGGACCTAACCACTCTCCTAGTAAAGAACTTCCCCCTAATATCCAACCTAAATCTTCCCTCCTTCAACTTCGATCCATTTCCCCTAGTCCTGCTATTGTCAGCCCAGGCTTCCTGCAAACACCATTGGGATGGTGGCTGTGCTGGGGATCAGAGCAGGGCTGAAGGTGCCAAGTGATACAACTTGTCTGTGTGACACAAGATTGATGCCAAAACAAGAACTGTGTGTGTTTAGGTGCTTCCAAGGACAGATTCAGGTCTTGTTCTCACTAGAACAAATGTCAGATTAACTCAAAAGAAAGCAAAGTTTGTGTCAGTTCAGCCCTGTAGCACTCACTACCACCAGAGACGTGGTACCAGCATTAAAGCTCAACCTTTGCTGTCTTGGTAGAATTTATGTTTCTATTTGGGATCCTTCCCCAACCCCAACACTGCTGAAGTGTGGATGCTGCCACTTGCCAATACATTTATCCAAATGGCTGCTTAAAAAGCCTGCTCTGGAGAGAGGGAAAAAGCCCTGGGTGTCAGAGCTACTCACTATTTATATAGGAACCTGAAATGTGTGCATTTTCTACTGCTTTGCCAACTCCATGTTTTGTCAATGTGTATATTAAAAAAAAAAAAAAAAAGAAAAAGCCTTTCAGTTCAATGTAGAAATTCACAGCTTTCAGGTAGACAGGACTTGGGGGCCTTGCCCAGAAGCATCACTGCCCAGCACAGTTCCCTCTGCCAGGAGAGGGCTGAGGAAGGTGCTGAGGTGCTTGGCAATAGCTGCACAGTTCTTCATGCTCTTTCTAACACGCGCATTTTTAAAGCCTTACACAAGCTCTGTGAGAACAGTGAGGGTGCTGAGATCAGGCCTGTGGCTACCTGGTGCCTCCTGTATTCTGCTGCCAACCCCTGCTGCTCAGCTTTATGGAGGTGTCTGCACTGGGAAACCAAATGTTTAAGGACTGGCTGCTCGGAAGTTGGACACTGAGTCAGAGGACATCAGATGGGCTCTGTTTACTCCCTGAGGAGGATTCTCCAGGAGGAAGCATCTCTGCAGGACTGGGACCAGCACGGGCAGGAGCCTGGATGTTGATGAGCCAATCCCCACTCCCAAACTCCATCCTCTGCTTTTGCTTCTTTGCCAAACACATTGATGAGCTGTAGCAATGAAGAATGGCTTTTAGGAAGGTGATGTGTGAATGCCAGGAGCCATTTTCCTGCCTTAGATGTAGTGGCCACCATTCCATTGCTCCTTTCCCCACTGCTGGGGTGGCTGTAGGTGCAGGCAGTGGGGTTTATGGAATTTCTTTTGCCCTGCCCAGTGTGATAGAACACCCAGCATCACCTAAAGAAGACAGCACCTGCCCTTCCTCTGGTAAGCTCTTACACTACAGCATGCAGGAAAAGTGTCTGAGTCACAAAAAGAGGTGAGGAAAAAGCACTATTTAGCTGAAAAAAACCACCTATTTTCTAGAACTCAGAAAATTCTCTGTTCCCCAAGGCCTTTTGCTGTGACTCAGGTGAACACTTACGCCTCAGTGTAATTCCTGGGTATGTGGAAAACCATAAATGCACAGTGAAAGGGAGCACTTACTCAGAAATTTACAGTAAGGGGGTTAAAGAGCACTTTCTCTAGGATTTCACATAGGAAAATATTGACAAATACCACAGTAGAGAAACTAAACTCGGTCTTCTCTTCAGAACTGGACAGAAGTCAAAGCCTTAATGTGCTAAATGTCAGTAAAGGCTCAAATTGCATTTCATTGCAGTCTGTCTCCTTCAGCTGAACTCTCAGAGCAGTCTCTGAGAAATAGGGAGTTTGTACATAATTTATATTTTGGGCATTGAAGCAACAGAGAGGAGTCCTCTATTTTCCTAGCAGCAATCCAAGTTCTGAAGAACTGACCCAGCACTGACCTCTCAATCTACTTTCATGTAATTAGTGTCTGTACTCTTTAAATGTGGATGTGGCATTTAAAAAAACCCAGTTCTGTATACACGGTACAAACATTCTGTATACAAAAAAGGCCAAAAAAAAATGTTTTTATAAAAATTATTTGCATGAGTCCAAAAACTCTATCTAGACTTTCTCAGACTACCTGTGCTGAGCTCTTTTTCTCAGCACACTTTGCTGCTTCAGCTTAACTAAAGCTATTGTTAATAAAATTATTCAGAAAAGGTTTTGCAACAGCAGAAACCAAAACCAAAATGAAGGAATTTAACTGTCCTTTTTTTCCTGTGCTTATCAATGACTTGCACTTTCCTTGGCAATACTGCAGTAGTTTCTTCAGCTGAGATCTGGCAGTACTGTAACAGCACCTTTGTTTTAGATCCCTTGGTTGAGAATACTCTGACATGGATTTATTGTGGTAGAAATTTCATCATTTCCACACAGCCCCACTGAGGAAGCCTTACAAGTGCTGTGTTCTCATCCTTAGCTACTCATTGCAATTAGTCCATAACAGCATTTCAAATTCTGAAAAGGTAAAATGGGTCAAGGATTTAAAAATTTGCTTTTGCTATAAAAGAAGTTCAGGGAGAAGCAAAGTTGGGGAACAGTGGTCCTGTGAAATGAGAGAATCCCTTCTTTGAGTAAAGGGCTGCCTTAGAAGCAGGGCTTGCAGAAACACTCAGTGAAGGTTGGATGTTATGCTATGAACAGAGATTTGTTTTGCTAATGTGCATGTGAGGACCACAGGGGTAAAATTCAGAATTTGACTGCCATTGGAAAGCACTAAATAAAACAAGTTGTCTTCTAATACACTTCAGACTTGATTTTTTGGTTTTTGGTTTTTTTTTTCTCATATTGGATGTAAACTGCAAATGGGGGGCTGTAGCCTTATTGTACACCACCTTCTAGAACTACACCTATGATTTTTTTCAGAACAAAACAAACTGGGCTTTGTGAGGACATTGAGCTGTTGGAGCAGGTCCAGAGGAGGGCCACGAAGATGGTCAAAGGGCTGGAGCAACTGTCCTATGAAGACAGGCTGAAGGAGTTGGGGTTGTTCAGCCTGGAGAAGAGAAGGATCAGAGGGGACCTCAGAGTAACTTATCAGTACCTGAGGGGGTCCTACAGAAAGGCAGGGGTAGGAATTTTTAATATGATATTGGATGGGAGGACTAGAAACAATGGATGTAAATTGGAAGGGGGTAGATTTAGACTTGACATAAGAAAGAAATTCTTTACAGTGAGGGTGGTGAAGCACTGGAACAGGTTGCCCCGAGAAGTTAGGGATGCCCCCTCTCTGGAGGTGTTCAAGACCAGGCTGGACAAGGCACTGAGCAGCCTGATCTAGTGGGAGGTGTCCCTGCCTATGGCAGGGGGGTTGGAACTCGATGATCTTTAAGGTCCCTTCCAACCCAAACTATGATTCTATGATTTGTGAGGAAAACCAGTTTCATTATGAAAAAACTTCATGTTAAAATGAAGCATTTTCATGCAGATGCACTCACACTTTCCTCAGGTCACCCAGCAGCTAAACTCCCTGTGTCCCGGCTCTCAGCATGGCTGGATTTTGGTCCCTTTTGCTGCCCTATGATTCCCCTGGTTGTCCTTGGAATTTCCCATCCTGTAGCTGTGTCTCCCAGGCAGCACAGACTCAGATCTTTGTGTAATGATGCAGTTGCCAGTCAAAAGGGGGAGTTTAAATTTCAAACTAGGTCCTTCCAACACCTACTTCTTGTAGAAATTAGGGTTTTTTTCCTCCCAACTACACCAGATCTGTCAGTCAAAAGATGTTTAAAGTGCTCCCCACTTAGCTGAGCCGACAAACGGCCATTCCTTTTTGCTCTCTAACACAAACACTGGCACACAGGGAATGCTCCACACTGGCCCATTGACTCTGTCCTCTGCTCAATGAATGGGAGCTGCTGATCCCAGCAACTGCTCCCTGTTAGGAACCAGCCGTTCTTGGTGCTGCTGCTCACAGCATATGAGCCACTGCAGCTTTTAGTGGAAAGAAAGGGGAAAAAACAAACACCTGTTTAAAGCTTTAAAACCCTGGAGAGGAAGGCTGCCTGCACAGGGAGCAAACTGGGCAGACAGGAGTGTTTGCCAGCTTTAAAAGCCACCTTCTGCTTTAATGAAATAAAATAAATTACTTTTAATAAATTACTTTTATCTACAAAGGAGGGAAAAGAGTAATTCGGTTCTGAAACAGGACTGAAATTGCAAAGCAACTCATACTGATGATGCACTTGCAACCCAAAATATTTTCAGTTGATTACCAGGGCTTCAGCCCATTCTGGGACACCACCTTCAGGCTGTTCCCCCATCACATGTCACTGACAACAGGAAAATCCTACAGGTCAACTCTGCCTCCTTACTGTTCTTTGCACATTCCCTCTGTATTCAGCAGAATCAAAACCCAAGACCTGGTGTGAATGAGAAGTGAATAGCTGTGTCCAAGCTGCAGCAGAGGGAATGGAGTCCTGCTCTTTCCTCAATCACTTCAATGCTGCCTTATTAAAAAATAAAAATTACGACACATAGTTGTTAAATCAATAGGAAAAAAACTGATTATCAAGAATCAGAGTACAAAGAGTCACCTATTCAATGTAAAACTAAGCTTTACCTAGCATGTAGGAGTCATATAGCACCTCTGAAAATTTCTATGCTAAGTTCACAGAAGAATCTCCCTTGGGACCCCAGAGACCCCAGCACCTCAGAGCTCTCCCTTCAGCCCACTGCAGCCTCACTCTGCAATGCTGGACCCTGTGGATAAAAAAAACCAGTTGAAACAACTGTTTTTCTTCTGTGCTAAACTGCATTTGCAGAGTTTAGCTCTAGGAATCTAAGCTTTAAAAAAAAATCTCAGAATGCTCAAGCTAATCCAGTTCATCGCTTTTACAATAATTATACAGAAAATGTTGTGATTATGAGCAGCAGCGGAGAGGAGGAACTTCAAAAGGTTTTCTTTAGCACTGCATTTCAGTGATAATGTGCTTTACTTCAATATACAGTTAAAATGTCAAGCAAATCCGATGTATGGAAGAGTTTAATTCAATACCAGCTCAACGTGTTTTGGCAAAACTAAAATTCAGGGCTGGCACACTGCTCAGCACAACCATTTTTACAAGAAAACATCTTTAGATGAAGCCTGAGGTCGATTAAAGAGTTGCAATGCTGCAAGGCTTCCTAAACTTTGTTCTTGTAGGTGAGGCTGTTCTATAAAAAGCATTTAAGGTAACAAGAGGGACTCTGAAATACCCTGTGCTGTCCAGGGGACTTGTAAGAGTGCAAGGAGCACATCTGGCTTCACAGCTGGAGGTGCTCAGCACTTGCCCTGTGCCATGTGAGTGAGTGCAGAGGAGCAGGACAGTGCCCTGGCACAGTCAGAACAAATGCTCAGTCATAAAGGAATACTCACAGGCAATAAAACCCCCAGTTGGCAAAAACAATCAGTTGGCTCCTGGGACTGGAGCTTAACTCACACTGGCAGGATCTGGGCAACACGAGCAGGAGTCCAGAAGCAGAGCTGCAGCATTTAAATGCCCTGAAGAGAAGAATCACATTCACATGAAACACAGCAAAGAAAATAAAGCAGGGAAAAATTTCAGCATGTTCCATCATCCTCCCTCCCACCTCTCCCCCTGCCTAACCTTTCTCCTCCCACCGTGTCCCCTTTGAAAATGGAACTCACCAGTGAGTGAGCTGCAGCAGAAACACCAGGAGGAGGATCCCTCAGGCCTCCAGGTGTGTGGGATTAGGGGGAAAATGGGCTGGTGAAGGGTTGGCAGAGGCAGGGGAAAAGAGGAGTATGTGGAACCTGTGTACAATCAAACTTGGGGGGAAAAAAATGGAAAGACTTGAGTATTCACCATGAGAGGGTGAGACATTGGAATGGGTTGCCCAGAGAGGTGGTGGAAGCCCCATCTCTGGAGACATCCAAGGCCAGGCTGGATGAGACATCAGGCAACCTGATTTAGTGCAGGATGTCCCTACCCATGGCAGGGGGGTTGGAACTAGATGATCTCTCAGGTCCCTTCCAGCCCAAAACCATTCTAAGATTCCATGATTCCTGGGACTTCCAAAGAAAGCCACCAAATCATTCCTTAAAAGGTTGGATGTTGCAGTAATCAAATTTCTCTGGTATGAATATTTTAGGAGGGAGATGAAAGAAATTTGTGTTTTCACATGAGAACACAACCAAATTATTCACTTTACAGAACAAAAAAATAAATGCTAGCAACAATTTAAAAAACAAAAAGCCATGAGGCTTTATTTCCAGAAAAGCAATTACCATCATACTATTTAAAAACTTTGTCACACAAAGTCATTACAATTTAAGGTCTTCCAAAGAGTTTGGAGAGGCAGGATCCATGTTCTGAACTCGGGGGAGTCACGTGCACGTTTCACATCACACACACGTGTGTGGAAATGGACACATCTGCATTTGGTGTGTACACTTGAAAACAAAACATGGAGCTATACAGACTATACAATTTACAGAGCTGGGTTTCATTCCAAATATTACCATTTGCTAGAAAACAGAACTTTCACTTTGTACAAGACTTGGACATGAATCACCTTTACCCCTTTGCTTGGGAGGCTGAAACTGAACAATAAGCTAAACAATCAAAAGACTTTATTTCAACTTGTACAAAAAGGCATTAAAAAACCTAAAATACATGCTTTACTAAATATATTACATCATACACGTCAGTGTGGTGTCCTTGATAAATCCAGCTTAACTTCATCCGCTCTTAAGGGCATATTTTGTCAAAACCCACTACACTGGGAAACATTTATTGTAAAAACAATTTCCAAGTGTATTAATTACCTAAAAAAAATAAACTCTTTCTAGAAAAAAAAAAATAATAAAAGTATTACTGAGTGAAATAAGGAGCTCCCATTCATAAAAACACTCTGTGCTCTGTGTAAGCATCGTGTGGCATTCAGTCTGATTCCCTCAGCCAGGCTTCGTACCCCAGGCAGTGCGAGAGGCATTTGTCTCTCTGCTTGGCAGATGGATTCCTTTGTAGGACGGTTAAATTGTTAGTTGCTGAAAACAAAGTTAAATTTCACAATTGGCGATTTAGCTAGAGATGTCAAAACACATGTGGGAACTGCCAACAAGAAAATACAGCACATCTATTGAAGCTCTTTTTGGCCTCATCATGATAATATCAGACAGAGAGTAAGGCATGTAGATCATAGCAATTACAAGTCACTCACAATCCTTTTGTGACGGGAAAAGCTTCTCATCCTCCTCTCTGTGTTACCTGACAATTTTTTTTTTTCCACATGGCTTTTGTTACACATCACACAGAGGTGTGCACAGGGGTGGCTGAATGGGAAGGAGATGAACCTCTGTCAGAGGAGGAAGAAATGGATCGTGTGGCAGCTTCCCGCTGCAAATCTTCAACCTTCTTCTGAAGCTCCGTCCGGATGGCGAGGAGCTCTTTGAGAGTTTGATGGATTGGAACCTGCCAGGTGAAGAAGGAAAAGGCTTATTTTGACTCTCACAGCAATGCATCTACCATTTCCTTCAGTAACAACACCTCAAAATTTCAGCAGATCAGTATTTAGGCAAAGTGCTTCTTTAGCCATTTGAAACAAAACATTTCTGCAAACTGACCCTTTCTAACAACACAGCTCATAGGAAACCTGTTCAAAAGACTGTCTGCAAATTGGTCTTGATGGGCTACCAAAGATATTCCAATATATGTTCTCCTGTCCCTTACCAATACCACTTCGAGTTGAACTTAAAATGCCTTTTATGGGAATTATTTCCTGTTGGGACAGAACTTACTTTGTAAAGAGAGCAGAGTTTGCAAAGCTGGCTCCATATGGAGCATCTGGTTACTCTTTTGACCAGGCATCTGTCCAAGAGTCTGACCCCTTCCAGCTTGGCAGTGAGAAAAGTGCAGCAGCCAACTGAATTGTACTGGAGTTGGACCTCCCTCCCTATGATAAACCTTTCCTAGAAGGGGATGGGATTCCTGCCTCTGACAGTGCTCAGAAAACAACAGAGGTGCACCTGTCTGCATCACACCTCCACAGCTCACACCCATCAGCTGTACCATGGCCAAAGATGCAAGTGGACTTTGCAGGTGGATCTGTTATCTCAGATCTTCCCTCCTTCCAAATGGCATAGAAAGGCCAAAAAAGTTTGACTGTTAATTGCCAGGTCAGGGGAAATTTGTACACCTGATTTCTGCACAGCTTAATCATGACTCAGTGCAAGAGCCCAATTTCTCTTAGTTACCTTGCACACAAGCATTAGCCAGTGTGTTCCACTGCATGATGCTCAAACACAACTGGCTTTTGGGGATACCACCAAATCCTTTCAAGATACACAACACAAAAGCTGCTATAGAATTTGTCAAGGAGGAAGATTGTGTCTGCACATCTCCATCCTTCTCTTGTATTTCCCCAGAAGCTAATTCAACAAGACAAGTGCTCAGGCTTTGACACAAATGTTGCACTCCCCACATGTTCACCTCAAAGAACAGGACCGTCTTTAAATAAAATTGTCCCTGCCTATGGCAGTGGGGTTGGACCTCGATGATCTTTAAGGTCCCATCCAATCTAAACAATTCTATGATTCTATTCTATGATTCTAAAATAGGTAAGTAATAATAACAGCATTTTAGAAGCCTGTGCATCTTCAAATCACACAGAAAACTCTTCAGCTTTAAGTTTGCAAAATTGTGCCCTAGGAAAATGAGGTGCCAGAACAAGGATTTCTTCTCCAAAATCAATCCTTGTACATCTGTATAAAAGGCTGGTAAAATAAACATTAAAATACTAGTCTCCCCCTTGTATTCCTCATTTATTCAGTGCACAGTTTGATGCTACTCAATTAGCGAACAGTTATTCAATATTTAGTTTTCTTTGCAGTGTCTGACCTCATCCTTTATTTATCCTTCTGAACTTAAAAATGCTAAAATCTCTTTTTCTGTACTTTCATCTCATGTCAAGAAACAAATTTATTTCTGCAATATCCTAATGAGGCATGGGAGTACTAGCACTCCGTTTGTACAGCTGAGGATCTGAAGCAAGCACCTCCTAATTCTGCACAGCTTGGATCTCAAATTGCTTTAACAGAGAACTTGGTAATTCTGCAGTTTGGCCTTGTGGGTATCAAGCAGGACACCCAGAACATCAGCACACACACAATCACAGAATCATAGAATAGTTTGGGTTGGAAGGGACCTTAAAGATCATCGAGTTCCACCCCCCCTGCCATAGGCAGGGACACCTCCCACTATATCAGGCTGCTCAGTGCCTTGTCCAGCCTGGTCTTGAACACCTCCAGAGAGGGGGCATCCACAACCTCTCTGGGCAACCCCTTCCAGTGCTTCACCACCCTCACTGTAAAGAATTTCTTTCTTATGTCAAGTCTAAATCTACCCGCTTCCAATTTACATCCATTGTTTCTAGTCCACCCGATATCATATTAAAAATTCCTTCCCCTGCCTTTCTGTAGGACCCCCTCAGGTACTGATAAGTTACTACAAGGTTCCCCCTGAGCCTTCTCTTCTCCAGGCTAAACAACCCCAACTCCCTCAGCCTGTCTTCATATGACCATCTGCTCCAGGTATTTCTTTTACAACTGGGGAATCCTGTGGTAAAGGCAGGGAGAAACTTATTTTTCTGGAGCAGTGTCCTGCTCCTTCTTCCATTTTTCTTTGCCCCCTCCTGTCTGCTTTTTCCAGCTGTATTCCACAGGCTGAACAGAAAAGCACAGACCTCCACCACTTGGAGCATTATTCACTCCTAGTTCTTATTCTCAGCTTGTCACAATTCTCTCATACTCTTGCTATCAAATCCATTTCTCAGTCCTTTTACTCTCATTTATTCTCAGGCCTTGAGAATTCCAGCCTCAGACCTCCAGACTGGATGAATTTCCTCCAGGATGTGAGCAGGGACATTTCTGAAATATAATCTCTCTTACTAAAACACCATGTTTGCCCTTAGAGATGGAATATTTACAGAAAAACAGCCCCAACAAAAGAACTCTACCATGCTGGTATTACCAATATTTTCATATGGGAAAAGCATTTTTCTTATGAGAATGTGATTAAGTGTGTGACTCCTCCTGAATGAAGTTTTACAAAGCAATTCCATTAGACACACACACTTGGTGACTTAATACACACCACTAGAGTCCAGCAGAGCTGTCAGCAAGGGAGAGTAGGGTCTTATAATGGAAAAAATAAAAAAAGATCACCTTTTAAAATGTTATCTGTCTTTCAATAAGTGGATGTTAGGTGTAAACACCACCAGACAGTCCTGCAGAAATACCATCAGGCCATTTCATATGGCAGAGTAAACACAAAGAGTTTGCAAACATCAAGTCTCTCCCAAGAAAAGATTCTTATTTGTTTAATACAGCATCATGCAGATGCACATTGAGGCAAAACAATACAATTCCAAAAACAGATTTCACACACTAAACTGCCAACTCATCCTTTATTTTATGAGACTGACACGCCAAATTCAGCCTAGAGAAATCTTTAGGGCTTTCAGAGTACTTTCAAGCAGCTGACAGTAAGTGATTTATTAGTGATTAAGGTCTGTGCTGGAATTACTTACGAGTGGTATAAGAAAAAGGTGGTATAGGTGGCTGACAGACAAAAAAATATTACAGAAGTTCTCATAAAAAGAGCTGAAAAGCAGCCTGGTATGAGCAACACTGTTTTCCCCCAGATGTCTTCAATTCTGCTACTTCTGTTTTCAGAAAAAGCAGTAAATTCAGCCACGAGAGAATAAGACAGACAGTGGTACTAGAAGGAAAAGAGGGAGAAATGCTTTCCAAAACAAAGCCTCAACCTCGAGTAATGTGTCAATGAGTTTTTTGTGTGGTTTTTGTTGTTTGTTTTGTTTTTTTTTTTTCTTTTTAATGAAACCAGTAAGAGACCCAAATAGAACTTATTTGCATCATGGAGCTTTCAGGACATCTTTTTAGATCCTGAAAGGGGGAGGAAGAGTAAAAGGACAAAGCATCTTCACAAAAACCATTAAAATAATAACACAAAAGAAGTTTACTTCATTTCCATGCCTCCTTAACACCTACTCCAAGGCAGACCTGTTGCTTCCAGTGCTTCCTCATGTCACCCTGTGCAAACTCTTACAGAAAAGAATCTCCACTTTTGTCACTTAACACCATTATATTCCAGCAGATGACTCCTCTCTAAAATAAAACTTTCAGAAAGGAAGGGGTCCAACAGCCCTCATAATAACACCTGCAACGAATGGCTTGCTGTGAATGAGTTTCTCCTTCACTTTGCTACCGTTTAGAATATAAAAGGAAGTGGGAGAGTGATGCATTCTGCAAGGAACAAGAAGTTTGGAGAAGATTGTTTATTAAAAGATCTTGATACCACCTTAGCCCTATAAAAGGGTCTATTTGCACAGCTCAAGCAGTGTCTCCATGGCAAGCTTTTATTACAGTCTTGTTAAGAAACTGCACAACTGATGTGACTGAGATGATTGTGCTGGGAGTCTGACAGTAGATAACACTGTTTACTGCTCTTTCACCCCACCTCTCAAATCAGGAGTAGAAGTTCAAAAGATGACTCTCTACCAACCACCTGGCTGCACACAAGTAATTTTTTTGCCGCTTTGCTTTCCTGCAGGGACAGAAGATTGTCAGAAAAGTGTGCATCCTTTCCTTTGTGACAGCAGCTCCCTGTGTGCTGCAGCAGTAACGCTGCTAGGCAACACCCGGCCTCTACAGCCAGGTCCCCACGGCTTCTGTCCATACTCCAAGAGAAAGCAAAGACCTACTTCTGCTGCTCAAGAGGAGCCTACACAGATGGAACCTAACCCAACAGTGCATCTGCAGTTTTGGGGGGGTGTTGGAAAATTGCCCAGGCTGCTGCCCATTGCCCTTCAGGATGCTTTTCACATGTATTTAAATTATTACCTCAATGTGCTGAAAAAGAATAAATGTCAATACCTATTACTTAACAAAATGTTCCACTAAAAACAAGGTGAAACATAAAGGTGAATGTACCACATTTTAGCAAATTATGATGGGTTAACCTCAGAAAAAATTTCTGTCATTTGACTATTTATAAGAAAGAAAATGATATTTCCCCGGGGGGTTGGAACTAGATGATCTTTAAGGTTCCCTCCAATCCAAACCATTGTAGGATTCTCTAATTACATAGAATTTACTAAAAGCACATCAATCTGCCTTCAGCTCATCTTTCCAAAACAAAATCACATCTAATACAGCAAGCAATACAATCCAAGCAGGGACTTGTAAGTATTGGCACATGGTAAGTAGCTGATAATCCATGTAAGGAGTTTGCCTGCAGCAATAAGTAGTGGGGATAAGGGCCTGGATCCTTGGGAAGTTTGACCTTTCTCCAGGCATTAACTAAAAAGCTGGCTCTGGAAAAACTAGAGAGGAACTTATAGTACTTTTTTTCCTTTTAATAGCTACTGTAATATTGGCTAAGAAACTAAGAAGGAAACACGAGCCCATCACCTTCCCTCTCATCCACCCATCCCTCCCCCTGCCTAACCAGGTGGGGGGCCAGCAGGCCCCCCAGCCTTTCTCCTCCCACCATGTCCCCTTGGAAAATGCAACTCACCAGTGATGTCCAGCAGCAGAGACACCACGAGGAACATCTCCCAGGCCCCATGGGAGAGCAAATGGTGGCTGCTGCTCTTTCCCACTGGTGTTAAATAGGAGAGGGGGGTGGAGGGGGCTGATTTGGAACAGGTGGGGAGGGGAGGAGTCTCCAGTGGAGCCCAGGTGTGGGGGATTTGGGAGAAAATGGGCTGGAAAAAGGTTGGTGTGGGGCAGAGGAAGGAGACTGGGGGAAAGAGGGGCATGTGGAACCTGTCTAGAGGCAAACTGGGGGAAAAAATAGAAGGACTTGAATGTTCACCATGAGGGTGGTGAGACACTGGAACAGGTTGCCCAGAGAGGTTGTGGAGGCCCCATCCCTGGAGACATCCAATGCCAGGCTGGATGAGGCTCTGATCTAGTACAGGATGTCCTTGCCCCTGGCAGCGGGGTGGAACTAGTTAATCTTTAAGGTCCCTTCCAACCCAAACCATTCTAGGATTCTATGATTAAACTTAGGACACAATCCCCTTTCTCATACAATCTATTCACCTCTACTCTTCCATCTTCTTTCCTGCCACTTGATGCTTCTTTCTTACCTCAGATACAGCCAGTTGCCCTGAGGAAACTCTCCAGAGTTTCCATTCCCTCCAGCTTCCTTGCCCTGCTACAAGCAGCCTCTTTCCCCTGTAAGACTTGACCCCATCCTCCCACTCCTAGGGATACTGGCAATATTTGAAACCCTGCCTCCAGCAGTAAGCAGTAAGCAATAGAAAAATGCTGCAAAACTGGGTGAGGCAAGGACCCTTCTTCACTCAGAAACAACCAACTGCAGCTTCCTGTAAATGAATCAGTTAAAAGAAACAGGGCTTTATTCTCCCAATTAGCTAGCTTTGCTCCCTCTCTGATGCAAAAGCAGATGCTTTTCTTGGACTTAAAAGATAAGGTACCTAACTGCCTATAATGAGCTGAAAAATACTTAGAACACTGCTAGAGAAACATTCTTTATTGCTTAAAGTACCATTAATATTAACCCATTTTTAAAACTGAATTTTCCACATGTACGTCAAAAGCAGAAGCTGGTGCACAGTAACTCTCAGAACACACCACAGTTATTATAAATTACTCCTGCTGGGGAAGGATTTACGAAAAGGTAAAGTTGGGGATTTTAAATTACACCCACTCAGAAATTACAATTATACTATACAATATACAATACACATTAAAAAAAATCTAGAGAGAAGACAGCTTCATTTCCTAAAAAATTCAAACCTTCCTCTCCATAGAACTGCTACAGTTCGCTTTCAGTTTTGATTTTTGGGTTTTCATTCCCAAGTAAGCCTTCAGATTCTGGAGTGCTTTTGGATAGTTAAATTTGTCAACAGAAGGATAGGTATAAAAGAAATTTTAACAGCTACTCACTTATAGTACTGCCAAGTCTTAATTGGATGGATATCTTCTGTGCATTACTGTACTAGCTCAAGGACAGCCATTCACACGAAATTGCTCAACACTGAATGCATTTTGTCTTGTTCAGCAAGGATACATTATCTGTTTTCGCAACAGGGAAGAAAGGCTGCAGAGGAATATGGTTATTTTAAATTCACTGCTTGACTTAAGACTGTTGGTTTTTCAAAAACCTACTCAGTGCATTGGAAAGACAACAATAGCTCTCACTGGAGCCTTTCGTTCCTCTTCATGAAGAGCTGGAACTCTGACAGACTTGCTTTCAAAACCTAGTTAGCAGTACACTCATAGAAAAAGGAAACCTCAAATGATGAAAACAGCAGTTTTCAAAAATGATCAATACTTCCACATTGACTATGGTGGTATGCTCCTGGTAAACCAAGCAAAAAATCCCTGTCCTTCTGAAAAAGCAATGACCAGCAAATAGAAATGATGAATCCTGTGATGTGGGAACTGAACCTGGGATTTTTACAAACAGCTGCATAGACTTCCACACTCTGGAAAACCTATATGCTACAAGTTCATGCCACTGCTTGTTAAAACCTACAGCCCTTTTTCACTTTCCTTTTCCTTTCTGGACCTTTGCATACATGAATGGTAAGAGTATATAATCTCAAAAATCCTACTCCTGCAGAAGTCATGTTCAGTAAAGACACTTATCTTCTCCCCACCTTCCAGAGTGCCCCAGCAGATAACTGACTGACATCTGGCAGCCAGAACTCCTCAAACCAGTGTAAAAAAGAGGTCAGAATGACTACATAGGAAAGAGAAATAAATACATTACATCAATTAAAAAAAATTCAAAAGCATCATTCACTCTTATCTATTACAGACTAGTAGAGTCATCTGTAAGTCCAGTGGCAGGTATCCACTGAGCACAGACCTCTGCATGAGGGAATGAAAGGCACACACAGATAAATATTTCTCAACCCAAGGAAAGGGCAAATCTGAAAAAAAACCCCTCTATTTAGTCAATGAGTTCAAATAAGATAGGGCTAAAATCTATTTAATTTTCTCAGGACAAGAAGTCAATAATGATGTAACACCTCCAAACTGAAACAAGGACTATTTTATTTCACTTACGAATTAGAATGACCTTGCTGAAGCATGGTTTAGGAAAAGGGGAATCTACAAGAGATGTCCACATTCAACCTAGAATTTTCCACATCATTCATTTCTTAGACACATGAACTCTGAAGCCTGTGGAAGGAGACTATGTGTCATCTAATAAACAGCACCTACTGCAAATATAGCTGAAATACTAAAATGAGGCTTTTGATGCAAATAAAGACCATTAAAACTAACCATTCAGCCTCCCACAAAGCAGAATTAAAGATATCTCATATGCAAACCTTGCTTTACTCTGAACTCTTTATGTCCTAGAGCAGTGACAAATATGCCCAGACCTTACTGTACTGTCAAAGGTCTGACAAGACACAGAGGTTTGAAAACAGAACAACAAAGCAAAAATAAATGTTTATATTATAGAATCATAGAATGATTTGAATTGGAAGGGACCTTAAAGATCATCTAGTTCCAACCCCCCTGCTATGGGCAGGGACACCTCCCACTAGACCAGGTTGCTCATTCAACATTCATCATTATCATTCATCATATCCATTCAACATTATGTAGTTTTCATATTAAAAAATTAAAGTTGTTGTATCCTCACTTCCAAAAGAAAAGTAAATGAAGTACAATTCTTAATTGTGGGTTGGTTATACTCAAATACACATAAACCATACTGATGTTTTCCAGCAAATAGTTTAAAAAAAAAGATATTGTGCTAAAAAGCAGTTGACAGTTTTACTTCTAAATCATAGATTGAAATACACCATCTTTCAAGTCTTAACTCATGCAAACACCTAAGACTCATAGGACTTCATCAACCAAAACAGAAAGGGAAGGGAATCAAAGCAGCTCAGATAAAACCCCTCTATGAAAAAGGAAGCAATCCAGACTTTTTGGGATTTTAAGAGGTATTTCTCTCAGATGCCTGGACCTCTAACAGTGTGCTGTCCTTGAAACTTACCTTGGAACGTCATCTTTTACTTGTGCACATCTAATAAATTCGAAACTCGTGTCTCATTGTAACTGCTAGAAGATGAAAGCAGCTTTCCAACAGTCACTTAATACGAGTAATTTATCATAATATGCTTGGGGGTATCTTGGAAAGTTACCTTAATAGAGAGACAGTGTAGCACCCTCAGATACATTACAGCAGTGACACAAACTAAGCATTCTTCCTTCAGACTTCTAAGCAAGAGAGCATATGGAGTATTTATCTGATGAGATTTAAAGATTTATCTGAATAGCAGACGTCACTTATAAGAACAAATACTGGAGCAATCAAGGAGCATGTGCAGGGAGTGTTTAATCTTTAGCACGCCAGCTTGAAACAGCAAAAGTCAAATGAAAACAAGCACCTATGTGATGCAAACTTCAGAGTCTGCAAAATGAGCCACCACTGAGTCCAATTCTTTCAGAAACTGCTGCTATATGTTATATCATTGTCAGGAAAGGGCAAAATATGATTAAAAACAAAGGTACCATGAAGTCTACACAAAGGTTAAGGCAATAAAAGTGCTAGAGAAATGTTATAAAAGTAATCTCACAATGGAGACTGTTGATCTGCTATCACATACAGCCAACAAGCCATACTGTAACTCCCTATTCTTTGGTGACTTTAATGAAAACCTAATTTTACCAAGTTTGAACACATCTTACATATTTTTCAAGGAAACCACCTTTTAACCCTAGCAGCTGAAATATGTGCAACAGATGAGCACTTTCGAAATGAAATGCAGCATTTAACACTATGAAAGTATCTTTTATATCTCTGTGTTTTTCTAAAACATTAAAAAGCTGTGAAAGTCCATACCTGAGGCCGCATCCTCGGGTTCCACCTGACATAGTAGTTCACCCATAGCTCCAAATGGTTCAAACTGGCAACAGGATACAGGACGTGATTCTCATAGTTTACGTAGAAAGGATTTGTGAACTCATCTAACTGGCTGTTTATATAGGACCACAGCGATACAGTCTTTGTGCTTATCTCCTGATTGAAAAGTAAATCAATTAATTATATGGACTGCAAAACCTCAAAATATAAGGTCAATATCTACATATCAGTAATTTTGTCTGTGCAATTCACCTTATCTACCAGAAATTGCTCTCTGAGAACAGTTCCTGCAGCTGATCATTAAACAGCCTTTAAACTTCAGTAAAACATCTGAACACTTATTCTAGACCAAGACTGACTGAGAAAGGGGATTGAAGCATATTATTTTCAGAGATACTAAGGTCTAGTTGAGAAATTTACAGTGATGTTAGCAGCTATTTAAACACATGGTTACACACTGGCCAACTTAAAAAAAAAATCCCAAAATTAAATCAGCTTTGACAAGAAAATCAGTGAGGGGATGAGTAATTTGGAAGATCCAAAAAAAAAATCTGTGAAAAAATAATTATCCACTTCTCCCACTTACAGTTTTCATTGCTATCAATTCATATTATGCTTTTAAATACCTATTTTATCTTTATTTGCACTTCTGAAAGTTGTATTATTGTAAATGCAATCAACATAATCATGGTTAGATCAAAGACTGGGAATCTGAATTTACATCAGATTCAGCTTGGAAATTTACACTCAGTGACGTAAAGCATGTGTTTCTACTACCACTGTGATTTAAATTGCATTTTTTAATTGAGAATTGCATCTGACTATTAATTTATGAAAAAAAGCTTCTTGGAAACTCTGCATTTGCTGAGAACATGTTATTCAGCTCCATCTTGTGGTATTTACATGCAAGTTTTTCCCTACAAAAGCAGTAGAGATAAGTCAGAAACACCTGAAAAGCTAAATGTGGCAAGAAACTGTTTTTTGCTTAAAAAAAGATGAAGTATTAGAAAAAACAAAGGCAGAAGTAAACAAAACCGTACTTGGAATATTAGCAAATGTTTACTTTTTATTCCATACTCAAAGTATTTAAGAATCCTAACATTATTCATTTAGATATTTTAAATTTCCATAGCCATCAATCACAAATTCCATGTAATTATGTTCAAAAGTGACCTGCCAAAGCATCCCAGTTCCTCTGAAAATAGCAAAAAGAAAGAATAATATAATTTAATAGTGGTTATTTAATATTGTACATCTTGGTTGGAAATATCAGAAAGAGAACTTTCTAAAACCCCCACACCTTTAACCAGATAATAACTAAGTAAAGATCAGTGCCATCTCACTTAATAACAGAGCATTCAGTATGCATTTCTCTTACCATGAAACTTCATGTCTACATTGTCTTTTTAGAATATGTGACAAAAGTACACAAAAACACAGCTGAGGTGTTCTTAGGTCCTGTGCTCTAAGTCTTCTGACACAAAATTAACAAATAAAGAATATGCATTGCATTAATTATTTACCTCTTTTAATCTCTCTTTTTCACAGTTGCATAAGAAAGTGCCAAAGAGGCAACTGTAAAGGTGATCCAGAATGGTGATCAAAAATAACTCATTGAATTCAAAGGCTGCAGGAAACTGGAAAAAACAAAAAAAAAAAAAAGGCAAAATTACTTTAAACTTTATTTTAGGCAGTGTACAAAGGAAGAAACACAGTCAAAAGAATCAAAAGATAAGGTTTTTTCCTCATTTAGTCATTATTTTCAGCAAAACTCAGCAATTTCAGTATGTTTCACCTACATATTTATGTATAAATACTCCTCAGAGACAAACTTTACATTTATTATGCAAGTATACAAGAATACAAACACAGAAACATCAGTGAATGTGAAACTGGTGACACAAAAGAATGGACATCTCTAGTCTGTTCCAACCCACCCCAAACTGTCTCCAACATATACTTTATTTCTCTGGTTACAGGACAGTGCATCATTTTGGGAAGATGATGACATCAAGAGTCTTATTTCCTATTCTAACATGCAATAAACTGGATAATAAAGACTATCTCATGTAAAATGTGCTTAACACATATTTAACACTTTCTGTCCAAGTAGGTTACTTTTCTGCTCTTCACCCCTCGAGTTTACCATTGGCTGTGTACAATAAGCCTTTAATTCCTATTCTCTCATATGGAAAAGTAAATTTGGAATGAAAGAATCATTATGGTGTTGAGCATCACCATGTATTTCACTCACAAACAGAGGTTACCTGATGCATTCTAGGACTGCACACTCAAAATCTGTAATGCTCTAGAATTAAAAAGGAAGAATTAATGCAAACTGCATGGGCTGCTACCTATTCAGATGGAAAAGGCTCTGCTTCAATTAAATTCCATGAAAGGACTACACATGGCAACTGCTGGATGTGTCACAGTAACTTTGTGTTCAGTATAACAAGGGTCTCAAAAAGAGAGACAGAATGGGAAACCTTTAAGAGAAAAAAAATTAAGAGAGTAAAGAAAAATGTTGGAAGCATCACTTCTCTCATTGCCATGAAAGAGAATAAGAGACACATGACAAATGTTCTCACTAAATGAGTAAATTTTTACACAGGTCTAAAATGAAAAGCTGCAGATTCATATGAGAAATCTCAAGCCAGCATTGCAGATTTGAAGGAAGCAGCGGACTGGTGTCTGTTATGTGCCACTGAAGAATACTGAACACATTGGCACGAGTGACTCAAGAGCTACTTTAAAATAAAAAAAAAAAAAAAAAAAGGAAGATGAGTATAGCTAGGAGGAACAACACAGCAATTGGGACTGCAGATGAACTAGTTGATCCAGAAATTCCTCTTCAGTGTCATCTGTGATTTATGAAGGGCAAATGTTTATTCATGTTGAAAGTAGAGTTGAATAACACACAATGAAAGTGCTTGTATTAAACCCGGAAAGATCTCATGTTTACACAATGCCCTTTTAAAAGAGGAGTGATTTCAATCAAACATTGCAGAAACATTCTCTTTCCAGGATTGTTCATGTTAAGACACACCAACTTTCAACTGATAATTCTGACCAAGGACATGATCAATATCACAGCTCACAAAATGAAAAGGAACCCTCCTTCTGACTCTGCTGTGGACTGTGCACCATTCAACAGCACAGCAGGTGGACATTGAGGCTCCTTCTCAAATCACTGCTTTCTTTTCAATCATCCAGCCATTTGTTTTCATAAAACAGAGGAACTTTCGATTATTGAATTCTCTTTTTCAGTTATGTTTAAAATTTATCACTCAGAGCACTTCCTTCTCTCTAGGAAATCATGACAAAACTCAGTTACAATGCAATGATACTAACAACACAGCTATGATTTCAAAAAATAGTAGGAGCAGACCCTGGTAAGTGGGTGTGCTGAGCCTAGTCAGGAGAAAATTCAGCAGGTCTCAGACCACAGACTCCTACATCCAGCCCAAAGCAGCAATTGGATCCAGAGAGTAAAAATAGTTTATAAAGGATCAGAATGATATTTGGAAATAACTTGGAAGACAAAGCCTCTCCTAAAGGGACTCTCTTTAACTGAAAGCACCTAATGAGCCTTGTCACATTAGGGTTCTGTGTTGTGACGGGTCTGTACTAATCAGATGGATGCCGACATGGCCACTATTCCAAGCCACTGAAGCATACTCAGAATTCCATACATCAGTGGTTGCACTCCAACTAATTTATTAATAAGTGATAGCACTTTATTGAAACCCTGTCTTTGGATACAAGAGTTGTACTGTTGGAGCTGATGTATCAAGACTGTAAAGCCTCTATTACTGCTGCTGAAAAATCACTGACCTAAAAATGCTTTCCTCTGTAGTTCCAAGCCCATTAGCGTCTGTTTGAAGATTCAGGTGGAAAAATTCCCCAAATGAAAATTTACTTCTTGTCAAATCCACTAATTGTGAGAGAACACATGGGTCATTAAAATCTCCCACTTGATGCTGCTGGAGCTGTTGGGTTTTTTTTGTAAAGGAGTTATTTAAAGGAAGAACAGTTTAAAAGTCTGAGGGTGTCAAGTGGCAATTGATTCAGAAGCAAAGTAAACTCACTGGTTCTGTGCTGCTGTAACATTTAAAGTTGAAACACTTTGCAAAACAGTCTTTTGATGGTGGAATTGGACTGAATTGGGTCAGCTCAACACTAGATATCAAAACTACTGATGAGTAAACTAGTGAAAAATGCATTTCTGGCTACAGATGACATGGGATAATCAACTTTAAAGATACTTTCTAGTCACACGGGTTCCACCTGAGCTGCAATGCTGCACATAGATTTTGCAGCTTTGCTTCATTTTTAACAGGGCATTTAATGTGGCCATCCCAATTTGACATCTGCTATTCAAAATCACCAGAATTTACTAACAGAGGAGGGAAATCACTTCCCCATATGTTTTTTATTATAATTTGATAGCAATGTACTTGGGAGCTCTCATATTCTCTATTACTGTATTTATGGTCATGAGAATCATAAAAAGCAAATGAAAATATAAGGCTGAGAAGGATTAAGTTTCATTTTCTGAAGCTATCTGGAAATTTGTAACTTAGTGAGGAGTGGAGAGATTCTCCCACTGCAGCAGGTTGACTGTTTTAAGAAGACAATTCTCAGAACCCAAAAATCTGCTTATTTTGAGCCCACGCCCAAACCTCAGCCCTTACACCCTCCCATACTCATCACCACTTATTTGAGCTTTGGAGCATTTCACATACATTTACCATGGGTTTAAAAACAAGTGATCTACACAGGGATAAATCAGAATCTTGGTTTACACTGTCAAGGTAATCACAATCTTCAAATCCATTTTCCAGGTGTTGGAAGTCAAATGAAAAATAAAAACAAGTGGGCAAGAACTCTCCAAGAATTATGTTTTCAATTTTTTTTCCTGCTGCTGCAAAGTTAATGGTTTTTCAATGCCACTGCTGTTGAGGAATTTAAGAAGTCCCTGCATCCAGGTTTTGAACAGATGTGGTACTGGCAAAAATACCTGTCCCTCATCCCTTCTTATTTTTCAGAACTAAAGGGAACTAAACTGTTTATTGCAAGAAATAGGAGGCAACTAGGGAGATCACTGAAATAGAAGAGGCTGCTCTCAATTAAGGATCTCCCCAGAGGACTTTTGTTACTACCAGGTGTTTAGAACTGCTTCTCTCTGCTATTGTTTCTAGCATTCCTCTGAAAGAGGAGCAAAATTTTTCATTGCTTTTCTCTAGCCATAATGAACAGCCTTTTAGTGCTGAAATACCAGAAAGAATTCAAGGGACTCTGGACAAGGGCCCAGTATCACAGCAGGGAACTTTCCCAAAAGACTGAAGACAAATGTTTTGAATACAAGTTTAGGAAACATTGATGTAAGGTTTTAGGAAGCACGTTCAGAACAAGAAGACTAAGGAAAGAGATCTGGAGTGTTAGCCTCATACAGAACCAGACTGTGACTCCTCTGCAAAACAAATCACATACTACATAGACTTCAGTAGAATGGCTTTTACTATAAAAGCATGGATCTATGTTAGGCTTCAAGGAGACAAAAAAAGGAGACAAGTACTTCTAATTTATTTGGAAGTAAAGACTACATGTGGACAAACTATTTCAACTAAACCCCTTAAACAACCAGCAATCTGAAAGTTCAGAAAAATCTTTTCATGCACGTGAAAGGGACAAATAGGGAAAATAAAGACCAAAGCCACCCTGCAATTTGACATCATCAGAAGAAATTTTGAGAATTTTAGTGTCTCAAATACCACCACTTTCAAAGATCTCCAGGGATACAGAGGTAAAAGTAGCGTTGGAAGTAAGAACATCTATCTGAGAATAGGCTTGTACTTTAGAAATACTGTTCTGTATGCAGAATGATGTCAGCACTAACTTATATTTCACATTTGAGGCATATATAGAAGAACCCTTTCCCTTCTGATCACAATCAGCCTTGATTTTTGCCATTTCTTTCAATATACACCCACACAAATATTTACTCCACTAATAAATATGCAATCTAAGTAATCATCTCAACAATAACCCTCATTTATATAATCAGAAAATCCTTTGAAAAGCTTGTATTAAATAAAAGGCGTTCTGACTTCAAGTCAATGTTTTTAACTCCAGCTCCCTGCACCTCATTTTGTGCAAAAAAAGTTCCCCTGTGTGTGCACGGTGCAGCCAAAGAGAAAACATGTAAAGGAATGTGCTCTCCTACATAAGTTACACTCCAAAGACTGACTACTCAGAAATGCACTCTTGAGCATCTTACCTGCTTTGTCATTTGCCAAACACAGTCAATGAACTGAAGGAAAATGGGGGATCTGTCTGCATCAGCATGGTCATCATCTCCATGTCCTACTCGCTGAAAGACAAAACAAACTTTTCCATTCAGTCTAGTGTATTTACAGCACTATCCCATCATTTGAAAGCTGTGTAACTCTTAAATATGTTGCAACGGTGAACAGGGCAAGCAAATCTTCCATAATTCTAGCCTGCATTTGGCAGCATGAATCCCAAATTGCAAAATGCATCCCAATATTAACTTAGGAATATGCCTTTGTGGTTGAGCAGAGCTGGAAAGACACTTGTTCAACAAAGCTGTGCAAGTTGTTTCCCCATTTTTCATTGCAGACATGTGTTTCCACCAGTGGATCAAACTGGTAGGTATTTTCTAAGACTGTACTGAAATGATGATTATTCCATATCCACCTGCCATAATTCCATGTCATTTCTCCTAAACCATCTTAAGTCAGAGCCCACAAAATGTCATAACAATTTATGTCCTAATTCCCCACTAGCCCAAGTGTTAAATAAACACTTCAAAACCCTGTATCTGAGTAATGGTTCCAGTAATTTCACCTTTTAGACACCTTAATTGTTTTCCTTGTTTCTCCATTCAAACGATTGTTATAGATGAGGCAATGTGTTACAATCCCTCTTCCTCATAAAAAAGTCATGTGGTGCTTTCAACCATTATGTTGAAGCCACTTCATTTTAATTTTCTTTAGATTACACTTCACACACAGCTTTCTTGTTAAAAATGAACAGGTCACAATTCTCTGACATGCTCACACCATTAGTACAAGGACACAGTGGAAGTAACTAAAAGGCAGCAGAGTGCTGTGAGAAAACATGCACTTCAAAATAAAACTCTGGAAAGGTGACAAACCACACACTAAATCTTTCAGCTTACCATAGCAAATCGGTGTCCAAAACTTATCCATTCTTTCTCTATGAGAACTTCAAACCCTTTGATTGTTCTGTAATAGCTGTCCAGCATGAGCATGGCCAGAGCAGTCAGCTGGGTAGTTCGATCCCAGCCATCACTGCAATGGACCACTACAGACGTTTTACCAGATTCAATTTTATCTGCAATTCTTAATGCTCCGGCGAGAAGCATCTTAAATAAACAAAAAAAGAGAAGTGCATTAAACACTAATCAAAATTAGTTATTATTGTATATTCTTAAGGTTAATATACTTTAAAATCTAGGATGGACAACACTGCTTTAAACTGGATTTCCAAATGATGGTATGCCTGCTCCTAGCAGGGAAAAAAATGAGCATTCTGTTGTCTAGGACAGAGTTCTTGCCAGCTCCCAGTTATTAGTAGCATATGGCAAAAAAACCTAGGAATCTCTTCTCTAAATTAAAACTGAAATTTTGTAGCATGATGAAAAAACACCAACACTGCAACTTTTCCCAAAATCTGAAGATTAGATGTTTTCAAAGTTCATTTTCTCGGAAATCACTATGTTCTGCAGCTTTCAGTTCTCAACTACTAAGTTTAGAGAAAGGGACAAACTATCCAGCTAATCTAAATCAAAACAGTCCCAAAAACTCCCCCAAAAACCTGTCTGGAAACCTGTACTGGTTTGTTGATGCATGAATTATATCTAGCATTCAACTCATGAGCAGACCATTACAAGTGCAGATTCAGAAAGCAAAGGACAGAGGTGGTAGAGGACTGGGATTGCCTGGGCGAACTTGTTATTCTTCTCCACAAAAAAAAAACAACCACAACTCTTTAGTTCTCATATGCTGCTTTCTAGTTCTTTTTAAAAACCTGAAAAATCTCTCTCCTCTGAACATCTGTCTCTGTAACATGACCTATCATGGCACTGGAAAAAACCTCCAACCACTAGAACAGAACTAGAACAGAGGAGAAATTCCTATTCTTCATTCCAACATCAGGAAATGGAATCTTGCAAAATACTTGTGTTTTTCTCTTTCCAGGCATGTTAAAACATCCTCTGGGAAGTAGGAAAGTCAGAACCCACTGGAGAAGCTGTACACAAGGCCAGTCTTGAAAGCTACTTCAAGAACCACACTTAAGAGACCATTTTCATTGATTATACCTTTACTTGGTCATATTTTATATGGTAAAACTGAAGGATGTCAGGATGGAAGTATCAGCCAACCCTACAAGAACCCCTACAGGAGAACAGAGTTCGTGGTCTGAACTAGCTAATTGACAATTACTTCAGTTACAAAGTCCTATTACACTATAAAAGTTAAAATGCTAAAACAATTTGGTTTCCAATAAAAAGGGAAAACTAATCTAAATAATTGGTATGCAATAGCTTGCTTTAAATTGTGCCAAAGAGAACACAGATGCCCCTGAAGGGCATCTAAAGGGTAACTAAAAGGGTAGAACAGATATGGGCAATAAATAGAGAATAAGAGACAGAAGAGAGAGTTACTATTCACTCAGTAAATATGTGGGGAGTAGGTGAAACATTTTATCCTACTTTGAACAAAAGCCTTCATTCATAAACTCTTATTCTTCAGAGATGTTTCAAAACTTAGTAATCGTCATAGTATTCCAGTTAGAATGAATAGTTGGCTTTGGATTGCATTTAAAATAACTAACAGCAGAAGCTGCTCCCTCAAAGACAGGGCCCCCCTGGAGGGCAAACAGAAACATCCTGGGTGTTGAAAAAGCACCAAGAGATTGTACTTCTGCTGTCAATACCAACTTCACATAAACACATACACACAACACTGCTGGTGCCTCCCCAGATATTCCTTCAAAGTGATGTGGGTGCCCAGTACTAAGAAGGTAAATTTCCAGGAATACATTGAACTGGGACACAATCACCCCGGTCTGAGCCCAGACAGAAGATGCATTAGAGTAAAGCTGTGGATTTGTTAATTGCTTTTACAAGTCACATCAAATAAGCAAAGAAGGCAAGCAGTTCTTGGATAAAAGCACAGAGAGATTCCATCAACACTGTGAAAAGCTTTAAAGACACCAGGCTGCAGTTTGTGCTGTCAGAATGTGAAGTGTCACAAAGGGGACTGATTCATGAAGGATGTCACATGGATTTCAGCTCTTTTACATGACATTTCAAATTGTCATGCTATTGTCATCTGTGGGACAGTGGTATTAAGGTCCATTTCTGACACTGTCTAAGCCCAGAAAGCTCACTGAAGTCAACATTAAAAAAGGTGACTATTGGTCCAACACTTTTCAAAAGGCCTGCTTTAAAAACCAGGCCACCCTGATAAGAAAAGGTATCCTGATACTCAGATTCCCAAAGCTATTTCAAACAGTCAAACTTAAAGAAAATAAGGATATTAAACTGTTCCCAAAAGATCATCAAATTGATTTAATTCTTAATTTAAGTGTTTGCTCCCTCTACTGGTTCTCCTGCAGCAGTTAGCAAGCACTAGTTAATAGGAAAGTAAAACTAATGAACAATCCCAAATGTGTTTTGCTTGAGTGACATTTGAGCCAGTTACTAATAAACCAAATTCCACTCCATTCATATTCATCATTAACAGGGGAGTGAATATGGTCATGAAATAATCTATTCTAGAAGCATTTCACAGGTTAGTGAAACAGCCTGTAAAACTGAGCTTGGCAGTGATTTATTTTAATATTATGTTAAATAATGGAGCAGATTATAACCCAGTAGAGCACTGAATATAAACAGCTCATGAAAATGTAAGTGCCCAACACATGAACATCAACATTGCACTGAAGGAAGGAAGGATGAGAAAGGCTGCAGAATTTACAGTCAAGTCCCTTTGGCTGTTGTTCAAGTGTAATCTGAAGTTCCCAGGGCATTCTTCCAAAAAACAGGGATAACCCTGGACTGCTCACAAACATTCCCTCTCAAGAAAATAAAACATTGTCCAACACTCACTATGATACTGTGCTATCAGGAATTAACTCATTACCAACCAATACATAGAACTGGAAATACAAAGTTATTAAGTATAGAATGCTTAAAATGCTATCTTCCAAGCAACCATTCAAAAATTAAGTATTTTTACAAGATCATTCTGATCAAAGCAACATGCTTAAACCTAGACATTATTTTTGTAATATTTTCAGAAATGCAAGCTAGGAACAAAGCTTAAAAAAAGCATTGATTTTTCTCATCAAAAGTATTTTACCCTTATATATTCCAACCAATGTGTGGAGTCCACATTTGATAACCACCGAGTCTCATCAATTGTAGGATAAACTATTTCTTTAAGTTTACGCAGGGATTCTCTCATTACGTGTATATTATGAATTTCCAAGAAGACCAGCTCTGCATTTGGGTAGGCACTTTCACTTTCATATCCTCCACCTTTTGCCTGTCATGCAAAAAGTAAAATCAGACAAAGAAAAGAACACGTACAGAACTTCAGTATATAAAGTTATTTCAGTAAGATTTCAGGATTTTCTGAGAGAACAAAGATTATTTTATAGCACTAATAAAAATCTATTTGTGGCTTTTGATTATCTAAGAAGCTCTAGGGTAATTTTTTTTTTAGGTAAAAGAAATTCTAATTGTAACAGGTTACATTTGATAATACATCTATAAACCTCCCCTTTTTTGGTCTTCTGTGGGGTTTAGTGAACCATTTCCCAGCTATGTCTTCAAGACGCCTCTAATTCCCACTGGCCTTTCCAAACTGTTACAAGTAACTTACCTTCCTTCTCATGCCCTTTTTAGAGCTCCTTTTTAATCTGTTTTCAACATCAAGGTCTCCTCATCCTCTCCTCTTCCTCAACCTTCAGCCTTTGAATAAATAGGAAACTTCTACTGCTAGTGATGGTACAACCTACCTTGTTTGTATCTGCAACACTATTCTGTCTGGCATCAAAAATGATAAGTTTATGTGACTGAGCATTGGCATCCATTATTGTCTGCAAATATTTTTCATCTTCTTTGCAACGTTTATCATTTGGGCCCACTGATGGCTGACTGCATCGTGTTATTGTTGCTTGGCTCTCAGGATGAATCCAGGATAACACCTAGGATAAAAGAAAATAATTTTAATTTACTATACTATTATAAAAGCAGCAGGCCAGAGTGCAATGAGACAATCACACTACATGACATTCCTTCCTGGCAAATCAACAAATGCAAATCTAAGAAGAAACTGCTGCAAAGCTATACTGACAGCACACCAGCAGCACTCATACTTTGAAATCCAAAGGAATTCTAAACATCTTAGCTTCTCATTCTAGTAAGAATTAAGTCTGCTACTGCATCTTACTAATTAGAAAGCAAAAAATGCTTCCATTTTGAAGTCTAAGGGCCTGTGCACTACCTTGCTAAGCAGATCTACAGCACAAAATTTGTCAGCAGCCAAAACAGTTAAAAGGCCTTCTTAAGCTATCTGCAAAATTCATCTGTTCTCAGGAAAACCACTGTGGCTGTAATACATTCCACATCAAATCAGAACACAAGGCAGTACGTGAATTAATATCAGATACCACTGTGGCTTAGAAACATTAACTCCAAACAAAAATGCAGTACACAGAACAACTAGAGTCACATCTGATTTGCCCTCTTCAGTTCTAAATCCATCAAGCCTAGTTCTTTCTTTGCCCCACTCCTTTCAGGAAGGAAGACGGCCCACTGTTATTTTTTAAAAAGCCTAAAAGAACTCTGACAATTTCTCCTAAGTTGCAGATTTGTAGGGCACCTTGTAAAAGCTTCACTTACTGGAACTCTGCCTTTTGCTCTAAACGCTGCCACTTTTGAGAGGTCATCATCCTTTACGCTGGTTGGCACAACAAGAACAGCAGGATATGTATCACAAAGCTCATAGGTGCTGTTAATTTTGGATATTTTCCAACTCTCATTGGGCAAGCCCTGTAAGGAAGTAAAATATTTTTATGTTTTTCAGGTTAGTGTCTGGGGTGATGAAAACTTTCATATGCTACATACTCTTTTTTAAAAAGTGGCCATATTTTTCTTTTAAATAAGCTATAAACTTTATGTCTCCATATAGAACCGTAAGCCAAAACACTGAAAGATATTCCAATTTAATATCATTAAAACTGATATGCAAAATAATTATTTGAATAGGATGAATGCTCAGGTAAACAGCAATCACATAGTGAAATAAAAACACTTTGCAACTAGGAAATTGCAGGCTTAAAATGGCAAATTAAGGTTACTCTTCTGTTTAGTACTTCTGGATAAAATCAAATTTCTATAAACCCTGTATTTTCTAGAAACAGCACTTGGAAAATATGGATTTAGGAATGCCTGTTAAGACAGACCAATCTGCTCAAGTACTCAGCACCTGTCATTTTTGTCAACTTCAACAGGCACTCAACACTCTCAAAGTCAGGCCACTTGCTTTTTAGTATCTAAACGTGAGACCTAGACCCTGTACTGAGCTGAAAATGTTGAGGTTTTTTTAATACCTTTTTCATGTTTAAATGACTTTGTGGGAGGCAGAGAAAAAAAATGATGCACCAAGTACTTCTGTAACTTACCTGTCTCTTATATTCTGCTATTGGATCATACACTTTCCAGCCGTTAACTGCAAATTTTTCTTTATAGCTGAATGCAAAAAGAGGCTAAAGAAAACAGAGCAGAAGCAACAATTACTGTCTGATGGGCTGTCTACACCATAAGCTTCAAAACAGTGAACCCTGTAATAATTCATATGCAACATTTCTAAAACTCTTTAAGAGCAGACATAAAACATTCACCCAAGACTGGACAATGTTGTGCCAGAAGGAAAATGAAAGACAGTTGTCTCTTTCAAGTACATGCTATATAATTAACAAAACCAAGATAGGAAACAGGGAAGGAGAGTTGAAGTTCCTTGCCTGTGACCATCCAACACATCAACAGAAAAATAAGGATGAGAAAATTAGTCTCTTACCACCCAACCAGTTCTTCACCCACACAAGGAAATGAAATAATGTTCTGCAACTAAGACAAATTGTACCTATTTGTTGCTTTAGATGAAATTTCTAGACTCAACTGGACTCAATTATGTACTGCAGAAAATAAAAGTCAATGCATACGTTTTTAATGAGCAACTTTAGGCAAATCTAGATGTACAAATTAACTTCAGTGACAGCAGGACATATTATAATGTTTTACAAATTAATGCAAAAAGTTAACAGTTCTGTAACAGCTCCTATGAATCCACACTTCCATGTTTGTTATACAGCCCTTGTATTTCTCCAACAACACTTTCCAAAGAAGAGAGCCAGTGACAGCTTTCTCTACATCTTAAAGACTTACCAGCCCATTAGAAACAGGAAATGCACGTGTTACAAGGTTTTCAAAGATCTCCAATCTATTTTGCTCTTCCTTTTTATAGGCCAGCCGCAAGTTTCTCATATCCTGTCAAAAATAAGTCACACTGTTTTACTCTATGGTAAATAAAATGGAAAAAAACCCCAGTAGTTAGAAGAAATTTGGCTGAAGGAAGGCATATAGGTGGCACTAAGTCACTGCCCTAATCTCATCCACATTACAACAGAGGTCTGTAAGTGTTTGTATCAGATGACTGGCATCATCACTAGAGCTGCTAGATATCATTAAAATAGCCATTTTTGACTTTGAATTCACTCCTGAAACAAAATGCAGAAGTGTGTGAGGCTGCAAGTATCACAAGAGGAATTGAAATACAGTGTGTAAATGAAGCAGGTTTCAAATACAGGGAACTGATCAGACAGAAAAACAGCACGTGTATTTTTCTCTTACAGAAAAATGAAATGAAAATACTTTAATATGAATAAATCTCTACCGTTGCATACCTTGCAAACTATTTCTATACCACACGAGTTGTCTCCATGGCTCTGTACTCCAATTTTTTCAACTCTACTTATGACTCCAAGGGGCACATCAACAACAAAAGGTGGATCCTGAAATTTGTAGATGAAAGAAACTGAATGTTGTTACATTAAGAGGAACACAAACTAACATTATTCATGTGCATTCCGTTCCACTCAGCCACAATTCCTGTTCAAGAGGTTGCTGTGTGGGACATCACACTTGACTTACACCAAATGTTGTCACTTTCTGAAATCTACTCCAGCAACATTCCTACCCGAAACAATACACAGAGAGAGAGCAAAGTCTTACCCTTTCAACACTTTTGATAAACATTCTGAAGTCCGTCACTGTTAGTGTACCACTGACTGCTCCCATAAATGGACAGATATACATAACATCTTTAGCTGGAAAACAGACCAATTTGTTTGTTTTACACATTTGTTCCTTAAAAATATATTTCCATTTAAAAATAGCAAGATTTTTGCTGTTCTGTAAGATTTCAATGCTTGACCTTTCTCAGAAAGCCTACTCAACAGATGTTTTCAGGACTGAAAGAGCTGTCTTGATCTCAGCAATAAAACCAAGTAAACTTCTCAGCTGCAGGGCCAGGGCTGGGTTCAGGCAGCCTGTGCCACAGTGAAGGCAGGCAGGTAATAGAGCACCCTGATGGGACACTGAGCTGGGCTCTGGTCCCTGCTCTGAGGGACAAAGCACCCACACTTGCCTCAAAGAGACAGAATCTGAGTGGGGAATTACTAATTCTGATTTGAAAGAGCTAGTATTCTCTTCTAGCCTTGTACTCTACTGCTAATACAGAGCTCACTGTCACAAGCCATAGTCAAACAAATCTCCTTATAAGCTGAAAAATAAGTTGTCCATAATTTCATCTCCTTTGCTATCACAAATTTTAGGGGTTTGAGTCTACAGAGTGTCCCTAGCATCCCCAAGCAGAAACACAACACGTGCACCTATATGGACCAACCTAAAAAAAAGATTTATCTATATGGAGCAACTTATCCTCTGGAACTTACTTCTCCTCCCTGAATTTGGATTTAAAAGACATAGAAAAGAAATCCACAACAAATCATCTAATCTAAAGTGGCACTAAATTAAGATAACAAAAAAAAAAAACCAAACCAGTCATAAGGAAATAATATCCTCGTTTTAAACAAATAAACTAGTAATTTAGTAGCATTCAGTGTGGTCCTCAGTGTGCTTACCGATAACTTTGATTGATTCTCCAGGAAAAAGTGGAGCCTCCTCCATCTGTGCTAGTTTGTTTCCATCCCGCAGTGCCTGGCAGAAATCCAAAACCATGAGTAAATCTCACTCCCCATCTGTACTCCACCTTCCCATGCAAAGTGCTTTTACTACCAGAATACTGGAGCACAAGAAGTGCATCGTTTCTCACAAGGCACAACTGAACTGAACAGTACTACAGTGAGGAAAAAAACAACCCCAAACACAAAACATGATATTATAAATATTATACAAGACATATATGTTAATAGCAGATTAGTAATAAAGCACTGATGCAACAATTAGTTTCACATGCTAGCTACATGTAGCATGCAAAGATACAAATGAGATCAGCCCAAAATCAGAATTAATTATTTTTTAGTTGTTTGCTAAAGGCAAGTGTTATCTGGGGTATTTTATCTACTTCAGAACAAATTAAAGCTCATTAAATTTGTTTCCTTAATGACACTGGAACTAGATGATCTTTAAGGTCCCTTGCATCCCAAACCATTCTATAATTTTATGTTTACTTAATATTTGAGTATTTTCATCTGAGAGAATTAAAAGCAGATGCTTTATTTATTTAACACTTTAACTTCATGGTTTTTATAGCAAGAAGTCAGAAGCACCCCACAATACCCAATTACAATCAATACCCTACAGAGAGTGCCATAGGTTGTGGAAGAGGTCCATTATAGGAATTTTGGATCCAGAAGGTCAGATTAAGAATGAAATATAGAATAATAATCAGCAATTTAAAAATAAGGCCCATACACAAACTTTCACTTAAGTAAATGGCTTCAATCCAGAATGATACAAAATTGACCTTTTGTGGCCAAGATTTACAATGTACTTAAGTCTTTAATTAAGTATAAAAGTGTTAGTGGTACTTTTAAGGACTGTGTGAGAAAGCAATCTCTCTCAGGTCAACATGATGAGATATTAAGGTTTCACCTTTTTACATTTTCAAGTAAGAACATGTATGTTGGGCAGTGTTACAGTAAATATAAAATTCATCCCTTGTATTACAGCTCTGATCCACACACAAATAATTGGCAGGATCTGTTTGGCTCCAAACAGACTACTCCAAGCCCTTGTTACTAAATAACTTCTAAAGATATCTAAACTCTTCTTTGGCTTTAGATTTTCTTGGAAACTAACAGGATTTTATATTCAGCATCTAATTGCTGAAGAAGACTATGTGGGGAGTATTAGGCAATACTTAGAAACTTAAAAGAACGGACAGATGGGCTCTGTCAGAAAGGGGCTTAAGTGTAGTATTACATCTGAGACTACATGACATTGCACAAAAACCCTACCAAGCACATAAACATTTAACACACTAAATGGTCTCTATGGATTCTCTTGCACGAGAAAGGAAAGATTTCTACGTACTGTACAAGTACTAATAGATAGTACCTTGCTACACAGTTAATGAATGAAAGATGAGTAAAACTTGCCACCTGATCAGGCTCTGCTTCAGAATGATAGCCATTGTGTCCATCCTGAATCTCCTGCATTGCATGGGGCAGCAGTAGGGCAAGAGAAAAGCAACAGGAAAAAACATGCAGACAAGTGAAAGGATAGAATCTTCTTAAGTTTGCCTTTTTTTTTTCTTTTCTTTCCTTAAAAAGACAGTACATACTTTAACTACAGTTTAGCTATTCAAAATCTTCTACTCCTGGTACAAACTCTTTTCCCCAGAAAGGAATATGAGATGTTACCACTATCCTTTTCATGTTATTTGGCACAACACAAAATAAGAAATTCACTCCCTAAGAGTCGGTGCTGGTAGATAAGAACATAAAAGTATGTACTGTCTTTTAAGACAAAACAACCTCATAGTGAAGAAAATTAATTCCAAGTATGCCACATGCTTATCAATAGAAGAGTTTGAGTACAGCTTGCAATGGTAGCATTAGGAGAAAACCCATGCAATCTTTCAAGGAAAAAATAGGTCGACATCAAATAGAACTATCTAAACCATTTTGAAAATGGCTTTACATGTTTTAATTGAACTTTCAGTTTTACAGTTTCACATATTTTTCCAGCAATTTCTATGTTGTTGTTGGAAACCTAGTCAGTAAATTTACAGGACCTAAAATATCCAAACAATTCATATTTTTATGTTAATTTATTTTTGTATTTTATTGGCAAGCAAATCCTGAACATCAATTAAATCTCTTTAATAAGCATAAAGTCCCTCTTCATTCCAGAGATCAGCATAAATGTCACAGGGTCATATGAAGTAATTGTTTTAATACATTCAGTCAAATTTGCTTTTCCATCTTTTTTCTTTACTAAACTGGACAGAAGTTGTGTCCATGACAGTGTATTATTCCCAGTTCACAGGCAACAAATTTCTCACTTGACTGACTGTAAATCCAGTCTCAGTCCAAATTTACAAATGTTTGCTAAAGTTAATTTTTCTTTCTACTGTATTGCCACAGAATCCTCAAAAAGGAAAAACTTAGGAGGGTGACTTCAGATATCTTCAGATAATTAGAACTCTACAAAGAGTTTTAGAAGTTATAATTAATTTAAAAGTTCTTGCAAATTATAAAGGACTCCTAATATTTATGTAGATGTATTTTCAGACCATAAAAATCTTATTTCTGAAATTAAAGCAAAGCAGATACTGTGATTGGAGAAGAAAACCAGAAGGACAATCAGCAAATACACCAAAAGATCTTAAATAAAGAGATAGAAGCACAGCAGATCATTCAAAGATCAAAGACTTTACAAAGAACTATGAAAAAGTAAAAGAAAACAATAAATTTTTGTTACTCAACCCAGAATAATTATTTCAAGTGCTATCTGAAAAAAAAATTAAAAATCAACTGGTGGATTTGTATGATTGAACAAATAGTTTCAAAATATGTAAACAAGGGATGAGAAAAAGAAGTCATTCAGACTTCATCTCTTGATTTGAGACTGAACAAGAGGTCTTTGTTTAAATAAAAGTGTTAGACACATTTCATGAACAATGTCAGAACAGAATCCAGATAATTTCTCAGTCCATAAATGTTACTGAGAGAGAGGGACAGGAAAACAAGGCCTGCCCTTTTTATATCTCCAATGAACAATGGGCCAGAGTCTCAAAATTATCATTAAAAAGATGCAGGTCATTGCACTAGTGTCTAACTTCAAACCTAACTCTCAATCCTACTGCAGGGTGGTAACAATTAAGGTAAAACATGTACAAGGCAAGCATGAGTTGGTACCTTATTTTAAAAGGATAGACAAAGACATAATGCTTTTACAACTAATATTCTTTAGCATAGATAACACATTAGAGCTGCTAATACAGTAGTCCGTAGTCTGAAGCATGTAAGCCTCAGCTGCAAGCATCCATTTTGTCAAAATTAATGTAATAAAATGCAAGTTAGTACTGCACATTCGTGACATAATTTAAAAATACTGTTCTCTCACACACTGACTTTTATTGCTCACAAAAACACTGTAATGTATATAAAGCATTTCTATGGCAAAGAAGCTGTTGCACTGCATAGCAAAATGGTCTGACTGCTTCATAAAAACCATTAATGAAGTAAAGAAGTAGAACGCTTGACACACCAAGATCTCACACAGCACAGAAGACAAACAGGTAGGAGGCCGTTTCACTGCTAGCCAGAGGAACTCTTACCCGTATAACAGGCCTCCTGTAAACCTGTTAGTTAAAATATAAAGCATTATCCAATGGAACACAAAAATATTTCTTAAAGATATTATGTCTTACTTCATCAGGTTTTCAACAAAACTGTACTTCCAAACATTCATAATAGTCGGGTTTTGAAATAACAAAACAAAACTATGCACATCTTGTAGGTCTCGTTTGCAAAACTGGTTTTGGTCTCACAACAATCTAGCCACTTCATTTTAGCTATGAAACAAATGCCAAGCTCTTTGGAAACATTCATCCTAATCACCCTTTTATCCAGTTACAATGTGCTATTGTGAAAAGAGAAGAAAGAGCCTGGTAATCCTTCTAGGTGGAAGACAATAAGCCTACAATAACAGCCATGAAGTATGACCACCATATCTTTTAGATTCAAATGGCAAAACAAGGGCAGTGACAGCTCTTCTCAATCTATTTCTGAAGCTTTCTATATTCAGCTACTATCATCTAAGCAATCTTCATTTATATGAACCACTCATTCAAGAATATTCTCCTGGCATGGAGTGTATCTGAGAAATCACACAAGTAGAGGTCAAACTAAGAGTGAAATCATGCTGCTGCAGGGCTTAGCAAGCAAGAATTCACTCATTGCTCTCCAGCTCTGATGATTTCATTTCCAGCCCCTTTTCTTCAGCTCAGTTTCCTCCTCCTCCAAATTACATTCCAAGAAGTTACATAGACTTACCTGTTCTTGCAAACATATTGATTGAAATATTTTTTTTAATTATAAAAAAAATATATATATGAAAAGCAGCAAGTTCCTGATAAATCCAGCAGAAAGCAACAGAACCAACCACCTCCTCAGTTCCAGAAGGAAAATGCACACATCTGGCCCTACCGAAGTTTCTGAGTTTTTCTAAGATAATCTCTAAATGCAGCAACTAGAGGCAATCAAAGGTAATGAAGATGCAGAAAATTACTCAGTGTCCATCAAAAAGGAAGCTGAGTTATGATCTTTCTGTGGGTGAATCCCATAGCGGTAATGAAAAAACCCAACCTGTCAGTGGTGCTGACTAAGTAATGAACTCATCACTCAACTTCTGCAAAAGCTAAGTGCTAAGGAAATCCTCTCCTAAAGCACAGACACCCTAAGATACTGGTAATGAACATAACTAAAGATAGCCCAGGATAACCATGAGGTTATACATAAATAGGGGATTTTCATAAATCACAGCAAGGCAATAATGCCAAACACAACTCACACACAAAAATTCTGACCATCACCATTTCTAAGAAACAGAGAATGAAGCAGAATTTTAATTAGAGGTTTAAAAACTTATTCCTGCAAAATAACATCCAAGGCGAGTTTGGTACAGACAGGGAGGTTATTTAAAACTAAAGAGTGCTCTTTATTGCAGAGAAATGCCTTCCAACTCAGAGATAAAGTGAGCACCAAGCTTACCCACTTGGATTTTACTAAAATGAAGTCCTTGACCTAGAGGGCAAAAACAACATCGACAGCTGTAATGCAAGGCTTCCCACAATGTTTTATCAAAGATGTTAGCCTTGACCTGAAGTAAGCATTTGCAATTCAGCTGCCATAGCATGGCAGAGCTATGCTTCTTTATGAGTATAAGCTGCTGACTGAGCCAAGAGTCTGAAACTCTGTGAGGTGAATTTTTAAATAGACTACGGACAAAAACATTTTGTGTATTCATCTTCTGGCTTAGGCTGAATCTGAGCTGCCATCCCAGAATCTAAAATAAGCTGTTTCTGGACAATAAACTTTTTAAGTGCAGAGCACATTAGAAAATAATTTAAAATCTAGTTAAAACTGAGAAAAAAAGCGCCTTCATTTGGTCATCATGAAGACCTTGAAACTGTTTCAAACCCAGGAAGAAAGGATCTTGATAGCAGCAGCCCTGTTTCCAAAAGGGACTTGAAGCACAGGTGACTTCTGTCAATTTGTAAGAGAAGAAAAAGTGCACATCCCTCCCTTTATATTAAGCAAATCAATGCATTCCTTAAGTGACTTACCCTGTAGTCTCTGGACACACCTTCTGATGGGACAGTGCCTGAAATCTGACTGGAAATGGTTGCAGCTATCAGCTGTTTACACCATTCCACATGGGATCCAGTTGGGCTACAAAAACAGAGTATTACAAATTATTTAGCAGTAATTCAAAATGAGAACAGCATAGCAACTGAGTATATCCAGGTCAGTAACAGAATGAAAAATAGCTAGCTTTGTGGGCAGAATGTAACTACTCCACTGATCAAGCAAAGGAAAAGAATTCGACCAGGCAAGAGAAGCAAGCTGTCAGTAGGTGAAATGTGAAGTTAGGGTCCTAGGGACTTACAAAAATGTTGGTTTCCTTATCCAGTGTAATACTTTTTTCTTATAGACATCCATGGAATTCATCTGATCAAGTTAAAGGAAACTCCCTACACTTTCCTTACTATTATTTCAGTAAATCCTCAAAATTATCTGAGACGCACCGAGGTTGGAAGGGAATTTTCAGACCATTGAGACCAACCACCAACTTAACTCTTGACAAAACCCATCACTAATCTAAACCTTATCTCTAAGTGCTATGTCTTTGAAATACCTCCAGGGATGGTGCATGGACCACTGCCCCTGGGCAGCTTGTTTCAATGCTTAACAATCCCTCCAGGTTAAAAATCTTTCCAGTTGAAAGCTTCCTTAGTGCAATGTGAGACCAGTTCCTCTTGTCCGTTGCCAGTTACCTGTAGGAAGAGTCTGATCCTCACCTCTCTACAACCTCATTTTAGAGGAGGTCACTTAAGAGATTAATTTATGCTAGTATTTAAAATTTAAACTATGCTATTCTAAATTAATATTATATGTAAAAAGTACATGCTTTCTATAGGGTAACTTCTAGTTAGCCCTATTGTTTTTCCTATTCATAAATTAATCTGAATTCATAGAATAATCTTCAGAAGGGGCCTTCCCATGCCACAGCAAGGAATTCTGCAGTGTGGGATGTTTATAGGAACTCTACAGACAAAGCATCTGAACAGCACAGTTGTACTTAAATCCCAGATGATGTGTTTTGAGAACAGTCATCCAAACTAGTGCTGCTTACACATAATGAAGTATTGAGACCAAATACACTGCACATTGCCAGTCACTTTGAAATGCACTAAGTCTGCTTGAAAACACACCAGCACCTGATGAATACCGATGAACACCCAGAGGAACTGCTCCTGAGTACCATGGCAGCCTCAGCTGATACTTTAGATAAATGGCATTTCTTTAGACTTTTGTACAGGTTTAATGCTTACTCGGAAGTCACCAATTTGACACAACACTAGCTCACAAAATGCTGGTTTGCAGCTAAAGCTTATCTATCATATTCTTCTTCGAGGCGTTCAAGACCAGGCATTGAGCGGCCTGATTTAGGGGAGGTGTCCCTGCCTATGGCAGGGGGGTTGGAACTCGATGATCTTTAAGGTCCCTTCCAACCCAAACTATTCTATGATTCTATATTCTCTCAAGTAAGTGCTTAACGTGAGTCCAGATTCACCCAGGGAAACTTTTCATCTAAGTGCTGTAACTGAAGTCCACAGTAATCCTTTCCTGATTTCATGTTTCTCCTTCCCTCACCTGTCTTAATTCCAAGAGTATCTTATCTCTTTAGGAGGTACTAAGTTTGTTTCCAAACAAGCACATACTTGTTAATTAAGAAAACTTATTTATTTTTGTATGGGTCATCTACAGCAGGAAAGGTTACAACAACGAAAATGCCAACAGGAAAATGAATATGAATACAGGGCCATGTCCTAGGATCAACACTTCAGGTGTCAGTGTACCACAGGATGCTGCTCACACCGATGTGACCTACCCCCATCTGCCAAGGGGTCTGAGCTCATGCACATTAGACTGCACAAACCCACATTACAACTTCTCTGGGGTAGAACAAGATAAGGAGATGAAAGCAACATAGAAACTAAGGTAAGCACTTTGCAAAGGAACACGAATTTTTAAGTTTTTGTGATAAAAAAATGGACATTTTTCCTCCTCTGGCAGGGGGATTGGACTAGATGTTCTCTTGAGGTCCCTTCCAATCGCTGATATTCTGTGATCTGTGACATTTGGTTTTTGGCCTTCACTAGAATGCTGTAAAACTCCAGCGGGGGTTGCTCCTAACAGAAATGAGTGAGAAAAGGAAGACTGCAATCCATCACGGATTCTCAGTGATGGCATTTCTCTTTTATTTTTCACCTGGGCGAAGTTTTAATCAGTTTCTACATCTTATTTAAGGATTTTTAAGTTGAGGTGTGAGGCCTGCCGCCAGCTGGAGACTTGTGAGGGATGGGGTGTCTCCGGCAGCCGCTGCTGAAGCAGACACGGTGACACCCAGACAGCGCAGGCAGCCACAGCCGGGGGCACCTCTGCGTTTGAAACACGGGCTTGGATTAAAAAAAATCCACAATCGCGATTCTGGGCTTAAAATCTGAGGTCGGTCTCATTTGAGCTACGTGTTGCCAAAAAAGCCCCGGGCCAGGATCCCGCCGGCAGCCTCGGCCCTAATGACGTGAATGCGAACGCCACAGCCCCCCCAGCAGGAAACTTTGACAAGGGCCGGT
>VZTY01026068.1:206855-231133 GCA_013400935.1 Turnix velox | reverse complement strand
TACCCACAGGCCTCCGCGCTGCCGGGAGGGCGGGCAGCGGCCCCGCGCGGCGGGGGAAGGCCCGGCCGCCGCTGAGGGGAAAGCGGCCTGTGGGGCCTCAGCGGGTACAGAAAAGGCGCATTAAAACGTCTCCCAGAGGCTGAGGGTTTAAAACCGACATCTTTATTCTTTTCCCCTTCACACACACACGGGGCAAGCGAGGGATAGCTCTCTGCCCCCGCCCCGCTCCACAGCAACACCCAGCTCCGGAGGGGCCCTGCGGTGTCCAACAGCCGGAGTTAAGGAGTACAGGGCGAGATTTTGCATCAGATATAAAAAACTTTTTTTTCCCCCCCCCTTCAACCGTGACACAAAATGCTCACCGCGAGACAAAACAAACCCCAAACAAAACAGCAACAAACCGAACTCAAGGCAGAGTTTAAAAATACACCAAAAGGAGGTAGTACACAAACCATTCCTAGGGCATACCCATTACAGTGATGCTGGGGAGGATAAGGCATAAGCAAATAAAAGAAGGCATTCAACAAATAAACACGCTAGGTAAGTAACTGAGGCCCAGCACAAAACGTGGGTTATCTTCTGGGGTCTGTGGAAGCAGCAACACAGAAAGAACTGAAATTGCAGTCCAAGAGGGATATTTTGTACTGGACACTGGGCATTTACAGCTGTTGATGTTCCCATCCCAGCCCTGCTTTTTCTCCCTCCCACTTACAGAGAGGGTGCTCAGGGGCATTCTCACCTCCACCTCAAAAGCCTCCCCAGGTTTGCTCCAGGTGGTGACAGCACAGGGGAAAGCAAGGGCTGTGCCCTGCACTGCCCGGAGACTGCCCAGATCATGCATTCAAGTGGAGCAGAGAAACATTTTCTGTTAGCATTGATCTGTTTGTATGCCAGCAACAACATTAAAGCCATATTTTCCAGCAAGCACTGAATTAAAAACACCCCTGCGTTTGCCCAATGTTGCCATGTAAAAATAGAACTGAAACAAGCATCTTATCAGTTGGCTTAAAAAAATCTCAAGCACGGAACTATGTTAGACAACTTCAAAGACTGAAATTTGACTGAACCGGTAACATGAAGAATAGTATATATGTAATGAAGAAAGTGCAAAAAAGATCCTTTCCATCATATTATACTCTCCCAAATGCAGTAGGTTATCATGTAGTGTTTACACAGTAAAAACTATTAGCTTTTCTGAACTTCTCCACACTGCTCGGAGATGTCACCAACTCATACACAGAAACTTTAAATATTCTAATAAAAATAGCTTTTTTTTCTCTTATAAACCACCAATAAGTAGAAGGCAAATATACCAGAGTGTGCATAGCTTGCAAAGTGTAAAGTATATGATGAACAATTGTGTATCCTTCTTCACTGTGTGATGCAATGCATCTTATTTACTGTAAAAAGTCAAGATTTTGGGGCAATGCTGTTTTGGAAACACATGCTGAAGAATATTGACGGATGAATGAAATTTAGAGGACAAAAATAAGTCATATATATTGTGTACTTAGAATACACATGCTGTATGCTCTATGTTTCCCTGAAAAAAATAGTGCAATTCAGTGTATAAACTGAATTAAATCAAGAGGTGGTATACTTTTACTCCTTTTGAAAAAAAATACTGCTCTAAAAATATTCAGATGTCCTCTAAACTTTGACTTACTTTATGGAACTATAGCTTTAAACTTAGTTTTCTTATGCAAAATATTTACATTTTATAAACTTGCAGAATTTCTAATAAACTATATTATATATACTTACACAAAACTTAATTTATATATATTCCTATTATATCTTCCAGATCAAAACTCACCACATGTACAATAATTTACAATGACAGAAGCCTCAAGCATCAAAACATCTCCTTTAAAATAACAATATTAGAGGCCTCTACAGATTCTGAATGGAAATATTTCCTGGATTGCCTGAATATCTTTAAAGTTCTGAAAGTATGCAAAGGTTGTCATTAAATAACAACTAGCAAGGTTTGCACTGTAGTATGAAATACTTGCAACTGTTTAAAAAAACATTTGAAAAGAACAAAGGTTTACAAGAAGCCTTTTGAAATGAAGGCTTGAAAGTAGATTTCACTAAATGATTCAATGTAAGTACACGTATTATTTCCCAATCTTGCATACTAAAGTCCCTTAAATACTTAAGAAGTTTCTTGAATAGAAGTTAATTTAAACAATAAGCTAAGTAGCAGTACTTTTAACTGAAAAAATTTGCCTACTTTGGTATAAAAGCTCTTTTAAACAGGCACATTTACTTTTAGTAGCTAAACACAAGCTTTAGGAATATGGCTATTGCTGGATATTTAAGCAATGCCTCCATGGGACTGTTTTTAATTATATAAACTTTATTTAGAATCCTTTTGTTCTATATTAACCCAAACAGCCAATATTGCCAACAGTGGTAACCTGCAATATATTTTTGTGTTGAACATTTAATCAAAAATACTTCTCAGAATCCAGTAAGTTGTCATTTGTTTGTTAAAAAAAAATCAATTTAGAATACAAAAATATACTTATTTTATTTTGTTATCTATTGAGCTATTTGAACTTTTTATTTAGATGCATTATCAGTGAAATACCTTCTATAGTTTTGTTCATTCTGGAAAAGTAAAATCTGAAATTTTCAGGTAACCAGAAAATTTCAACATTTCTATCTGAAATAGTACAATAGAATTTTTTTTTTTGTCATGAAATCTATTAACGTATTCCTAGCAGGAATAAACACATGGCTAGTTTTACATAATGTGAATATTCCTATTACTATTAATGTGTTTATTCATGACATGTAAAAACTGAGCATGAATTTCCTTATAGGAACGTGACCTACAGCGTAATAAATTAAAGTGTTCTTATGAAAACAATAAATCCATTTTGTTTCAATTGTACCAGACTTGCAAAAATAACTCTTAAAGCCCTCCATAACTAGAAGCTGATTAATAATGTTTCCCAGTCCACAGATTCAGAAAGGCACATAACTGAAGAGTAAGTTTAGTTTGTTTTGAGGTCCTCCTCAAATGAAGAGAGTCTAAAACAATTTGTGTTAGGACAGTCTAATATAAGGCATTAAAATATTCCTCTTTATGCTATAGTTGCATGTTAAGCACCACTTGCTATTACAGTACAGAGAGAAGCCAACTTGTTCTTCAAAAATGTGTTTGTAGTTGGGACATCATTTGTGAGGGAGATGCTGATGAGGATGATGAATTGGATATCTTAGAATTATTTGTGATCTGTAGCTCTTCAAGTCTCCTCATATAATCATCACGTAATGCAAGGAGCTCCATGTAACGCTGCTCCACTGGATTTGGCTGCTAGAAAGAGATCTTTATTAGTCTCATCACCTTAGTCCAACTACTTCTACACAGTTCAGCTGCTGCAGTATTAGAGTTTTCCTCGAGCTACTCAGTATTTGCAGTTTCTCACATACATTAACAAGTTGTAGCAAGACAAAAGTATTTTTTTGTATAATGCAAGAGCCCTCTGCCTGCCTTCCAGTTGTTCTCTTCCAATCTTCATATAAAACAGTTCTTCCTACCTCAATAAAATCAGCCATCACTTCCTGGAGCACATGGATATTATTTTTTTCTTAGCTAATACTGTACTGAACACAGCCACAAACACCTTGTCCAAAGCTTTTCTCTTCTTGACTTACTAAAAGACTTACTAAAAGATTCCAGGTCAGATGTCTCATCGCCTTCCCTAGAAACAGTGTTTAGCCAGACTATTTCAGCTGCATCCATCAGGTGAAGATGAAATCCATGTCTTCAGATTAAATAATTTCACTCGCTGATGAAACTTCATGTTTTAATAGTAAATTTGCAGCTTTGTGTAAATAAGTAAAACTAAACTCAAAACTTTTAGAGAATTCTGCATGTAATCTCACTTGAAAGTAGAGTCTGATGTGGGACTAAAGATGTTGCTAATGACAGACCAAATCAGTCTCTTCAGACACCAAGAAAGGCCACTGGAAAATTGTTTTGAGCTACGTGTTGCTTTGAGTTATTTGTTGTTTTGAGCTATTCAGTTGCTTAAGTCAAGACAAAGTGTAAATTTTGTGTGCAGCACAAAACTTTGTTGCATTTTGTATATAAAAATGGTGAAAACGAGGGACGACTAACAGCAGCAGCCTAGAAGATTATCTCATAGGTTTGCATTTCTAATAAGAAACTCCTGCCAAAAAGCTTTCCTGAATAAAGGCAAAGCTCATTTTAAAGTAGATTTACAGCTAATTTGCATGGCCTATAATCCTTCACTTTCTAAAATAAATCTTTGGATTCAGCTTTTGCAAAGTGCCCTCATCTTTCATAGAAAGCAACAAAAGCTTTAAAACTAGGCCTTCAAATTAAAACTGGCAACATACATGTAAAAAAAATACGGCAAACCGTCTGGCTTTCTTGAAGCCTCTACAGCGCTGTAAATAAAACAGGAGATGAGGTGCCGAAAAGGAAGTGCACTGCTTGAAAGCTCCAGTTTCATTCCAGGGGCTGGATTGAGAAGACAGCTTCTGTCAAAGAAACTGCTCCTCTGGTTTCAAAATTCAACAGCTTAAGAAGGGCAAATGAACACTGTACACTATCCTCACATGCTCCATAGCTGACCTCTCTCCAGACAGATAGTAACAAACATAAAGCATCCATATATTAAACATTAAAAGCACAGAACTGAACTATGTGTAATTTGATACAAAGCTTCTCGGGACTTCCAATCTGATCCACTTGGATAGTTTTCCAATAACAGCTTTCATCCAGCGGTTGCAGTGTAAACAATGTTGGGTCAAAGTTACATAAAAATAAAATCTTATCACAAGCCATCAATACGGAGAGCAGCTTTGAAAGAGAAAGGAATGAATAGGTCGTCTTAATTTGTAAAAGACTTCATAGGCTCTCTCAGAAACAGGAGAAAGACTAAGCACATGCAACTGAGCGTGTTTGTGATGCTAATGCCCCAACTCTTCAGGGATCACTAAGCCCTATTTCTAAGAGTTGCCATTCATCCTTTAGTAGCATCAAACACCCTTAAAAAAAAAAAGCGACCCCAACCCCGTCCCCAAGAAAAGAGGCTGAAAGGACTTGAGAATGACTTGATACTAAGGCAATGAAATAAGATCAGTGTTCTGAGAAGAGCTGAGTTAAAAAACAACTGAATAATCACTTTCAACTTTTTTCCATCTTTACAAATATAGTATTAAAAATCTACAGAGATTACAGATATTATTCTACAAATCAGTTATGACAAACCCCCCTAGTTCCCAAATATAGAAGCATTTTATACATTATGGAGAATTCACTTACTTGTTGTCGAATTCTTGGATTCCACCTGATGTAGTAACTGACCCAGAGCTCTAAATGACGCATACTGGCAACTGGGTAGAGTGCTCGATTTAGCTCTTTAGTATAAAAAGGATTGGTGTATTTAGATTTTTCACTGTTTATTAAAGACCATAAGGATAACGTCTTCTCAGCCACTTTCTAAAGTGCAATTGAAACAACAGTAGTAAGTATGTGCACAGAATCAGGAAACTCATCACATTCTACAATCAGTACACCTCTGATTTAGTTATAAGCATAATATGTCACTACTAGAAATATACATGTCAGTGCTTGGCAAGAATTTTACATAGTCTTTTAGCTACAAAACCCAAGGAATTTGCCACTAAACTATTGTACAAGAATAAAGCGAGTTCAAAAACACTATCAGACATAAAATATAACAAAAAAATAACAGAACCAAAAGCAAAGACAGCAATACAATTCAGTACTCAGCACTAACCTCTTTTTCTCTGACAGACTCACTGTTGTACAAGAAAGTACCAAATCGGCAGCTGTACAAGTGATCCAGGATTGTAATCAAGAACTGCTCATTGAACTCAAAGGCTGTAGGAAACTAACAACAGAAAAGTTTGTTCTTTACAACATAAAAGCAGGGAGAGATGCACACACCCTGGTTAAGAGGCTAAAGGTGACATTCAGAAACCTGAATAACATCTACAGTTTCTAAGATAATTTCATATATTTTATATAACAGCAACTCTTCAGATGACATGAGGTATTTAATTGTCTCAAACTAGTTATGAAAAAAGAGCTCTCCTCAAAATCTTCCAACTGCCTTTAATTTCTAAAAAGAGGAATAGAAAACAGTTGCATTTTTGCTGGCAAGACAGATTAAGATATCCACTGCACACCCTTTATAGTGCAGCTCCATATGAGAATATAAGGGTTTAGTTCCTAATCCTTGACTGTAAACAGACCAAAATTGCTGCTTTGTTTCATTACTTACTGAAAACAGAGTGTTTAAATCACAATGTTTAAATTACAGCACTCAGCATCTCCCAGCTTCCTTTTCAAATTTTGACAAAACAGTATTTCCCCTGGTAGTTGAAGGGACAGCTTCACAAAAATCTTGAAATAGAACAACAGACCCTATTAAGCTTTTTGTATGCAATTCCTACAAAAGCATCTCTCAACATGTTTCTGAAAAGCCCATACTCAAGACACAGTAGTCTTACCCACAGAGCCAATGCTACATTAAGTGACATAACAGTTTAAAAACAGACTCTTTGACTAGTGGAGGGATATGCTATCCTCTTCAAATATATGTTTCTTTTAAAATGTTTTTAATTCAGTAATCTCAAAATGTTGTCTTCAGAAGAGTGATACAACATACCTGCTTAGACATCTGCCACACACAGTCAATGAACTGGAGAAAGATGGGTGATCTGTCTGCATCAGCATGGTTTTTATCACCATGGCCTATTCTCTGAAACAAAACCAAATAACCTCATGTTAAACAAAACAGTCTATCCTATGGCAAGTAGACATTGTATCTCCTTTTACACTAGCATATTAGTGCTTCTGTAACAGAGCAGTTTGTTCTTACGACTGGCAAATGACTCCAAGACAGAGAGATTCAGACATACTGCAAACCAAACAGCTCCAAAATCAAAACCTCTGCTCGGATTTACCTGAAAATATTTTAAATCAGGATTCAAAAATCACAAAAAGAATTATCAAAGCCTTAACACAATAAGGAGTTTAAGATTAAAAGCATCCTAGAATGTTAAAGTTGCACAGTCCTTGCAATTATCTTCTAAATTCTTACCGATGCGAATTTGTGTCCAAAGCTTATCCACTCTTTTTGCACCAGAACTTCAAAGCCTTCAATTGTCCTGTAGTAGCTGTCGAGCATCAGCATGGCCAGGGATGTCAGCTGTGCTGTCCTGTCCCAGCCATCGCTGCAGTGAACCAACACTGAGCTCCTTCCAGAGGACACCTTGTCTGCCACTTGAATAGCTCCTGTCAATACAAGCTGGCAAAGGGGGACAGACACCAAACAACACAGGAGATTAGTGTCATCATTCTAACAAAAATAAATTGATTTCTTTGTAGATACACAGTACTTAAATTAATACCCTTGCCATTAAAAGACCTAAAGAGCATGGTGCAATTAATTGGAAAAGAATTTTCTAGGAGATCAAGTAAATTTCTTGTATAAAAATAGAGAAACAGATTGGTTCCCTAATCCCTTAGTAAGATCTAATTCATCTCTCAGCAAATTCTTAAAAAATGGGACAGAAAACAGTAACCTTGATAACTGAGGAACATAAGCAGCTTTTTTAAAGAAAGAGGGGATTTACCATAGAAAAATTCTCTAAAACTTCCATATTTCATTTGGCTTTTTTTTTTTTTTCAACTAAACTGTTGAAATATCTCAGTTGTTGAAAAAAGGAAATTGTATTGTTCCAACATGCTTATTTTCCAAATATTAACTTAACATGAAAATTTTATTAAGTAGGATTTATTACACAATACTCTAAATACTTCTGCACAGCTGTACTTAAGGCAACAGATTCAAAGGTCAACTAGTAAGACCGTTGGTGAATCACCAGTTTAAGTATTTTATTTGTGCTACAAGATGAAAATTACTAAATTTACAAATATATTTCCAAGATTTACAAAAACATAACTCACAAAATAAAAATCACATACATATTGACAAATTAAGTAATTACTAATCTTTCACAATGAGAATTATCTGTAGCTAGAAACCAAAAATAAATCAGTTCTCATACCTGGAAAGACAATCAGACTAACAATGCATTCCTCCATCAAAGACTGACATTAGACTCAAGGCAGATAAACATTACCTTTCACCAATTGTTGCATAGTAATAATATAAAGTACCCCAAGTCTAGAAGCAAAAAGTCAACATTCAATAGTGATGTTTTTGTAGTTTGATGTGTTCCAAGTAGTGTGATAAGTTCCATACCAGCACTACCTTAAAGATCAACAGAGAAAGCAAATCTGATATAACAAATTTAGACAAACATTATTTCAAAACATTACCTTTATATGTTCTAACCAATGGGTTGATTCTAGACTAGACAACCAGTGTGATTCTTCCACATTAGGATAAACAATGTCCTTCAACTTTTTCAAAGACTCCCGCATGACATGAATATTATGGATGTCCAAGAAGAAAAGTTCTGCATTGGGATATGCATCTTCACCTTCATATCCTCCCCCAGTTGCCTACAAACAAGAGTTGACTTCAAAGTAACTTTTCTATTAAATTTTATCTCAGAAACATATATTTAGTTATTAAGAAAGTAGAGAGTATAGGAAGAATGAAGAAATTAAATATAAGTAGAAAGTCTTTTCTACTGCTGTGCTCTCAAAACACTCAAGCACCACCACAGCAGAGGATGTGCCTGGTCACAGATGGAAGTGGAAAACCACATATATTTTAGGATGCACAGCACCACTGATGAGGTTTTCTGAAGATAGCTGGAAAATCTCAGCATTTCCTCCTGACAGCAAAAACATGCCATGAACAGTGATTACAGCTGCCAACTACACAGCAGACAACAACCTATAGCACAGTACAACCTCTCCCCATTAGCAGCACCAGCCTTTCTGTCAGTAGCCTCTATTCTATGCTATTTCCTTCCTCAGATGCATGAATATTCTCTGCTGCCAGGTTCTGCTCTAAACTCAGTAACAACTTGTATTTTTCTCCTTGAGTATTATGCAGTTCTGGTGAGGGATGACTGTAATTATAGCACCAGGGCTGCTGCAACTCCTACTGACTGCATGGTCTTGACCTATGTACAAATAACACAAGAATGCATGAGTAGCACAGCCCAAGACTTTTGCTTATACTGATCTTCACAGCTGCTCAACAAAACTTCTTTCAGTGTCAAACAGCACTGGCTTGCACTCTGTATGTCATTGTCCTTCAGACCCAGAAATGTGCTCTGCTGCTTTTACTGCTAGGTTTTCACATTAAGGCATATCAGCTGTTAATTAAAACCCACAGGTGAAATTTACAGAGCATTCTAAGAAGCTGTAAACCATGCTTCATAATTCAATGTGTATGCATGCATAAAAAAATTAAGTTTGTCCAAGAACCGGGTAAAAATTTAGGTATGTCTGAATGAGCTGGTCCTCACCATGTTGGCCAGGGGTAGGGAAGAAGGGATAGCACCTTTTCTTCTTGAACAGTTGGACCAGATGATCTTTCAAGGTCCCTTCCCATCTGGGCTGTTCTATGACTCTGATCTCCTTTAGGTTTTGAATGCAGAAGGGGTCACTTCCACAAGGGGTGGAAACACTACCTCTGTTATTGCACTTAGCAGCTACAGGCACTCAGGAAGAACAGGTATCTAGATATCAAAAATCCTACCCGTGCCTCTGTTGAGAGTGTAAAGCTCTAACTTATTCATTACTTTATCAACTGGATGCCTGGATAGGTCTGAAATGGATCGGGTAATGGTCTGGAAGAACCAAAGAAAGGATGCCTATCAATGGGCTTGGCTTTATATGCACAGCCTTTTCTAGGGCAGAACTTTCCCAGAGAATAAGAGCAGAGCTGTAGCTTGCATGGAGGTAGCATCTCATTTCAACAGAGGGACATGCTCTATAGTTCTGCCTATACCTACCTCACAGTGCAGAGTGCAGTTGTACCTGATTTCAGTCCCATACTGATAAAACACAGGGTATAGCATGTCCTGAAACTGTACTTATGAATTACTTTAGGTACTCATCATCCTTTCATGGCCTTTAGCCCCGGTATGTGATTATGTAAATATATATATTATATTATGAAAATGTATCTACATTAAGTTTACTACCTTTCCCTAAAAGCACCTCCTCCTCACAGAAAACAAGCTAAACCTCCTCCCAAACCCCCTTCACAGCTAACTATTAAGCATCTGTTTACCTTGTTTGCAACTGCGTTGACATTGGGTCGAGCATCATAGATGGTCAGTTTTGAAATTTGCCCATTAGCCTCCCTGATGATATCAAGGTATCTTTCATCATCTTTATTCCTCTTTCCACTCATTCCAACAAGGGGCTGACTGCAGCGCATAATAACAGCTTGAGTCTCTGGATGAATCCATGAGAGAACCTAATCATACATCAAAAATACATTAGAAGACATAATTTTTTATTTTAAAAAAGTTACATTCTTTAAAATAGATGTGAAATTTAACACTTGTTACTTTATTTCTTCAAAAGACAGTCCCCGGATAACACTGCTGCTTCACTTCAGTGTTATGAAATCCAGCAACAATAATTTTTTATGAGTCAATTCTCTTACATATTTAACTCATTGAAATAACACTTACCTGTGAAAGCTTTAGGTTGCATGAATAATTCTGAAAAGCAAACTGAAAAGCAATACCTTCTGAAACTAAAAGATTTCAGAAGAATGAATTCATAGCAGAACCTGCAACTAAGATGATCCAACTCTAAAAGAAAAACTTGCCCCTTTTCTTGAAAAAGGAGAAAATGTAATTATTCTGCAGAATCCTGTATTACCCCTTCTAATCTTGAAAGCACATTTTGTTCCTCAGAGCACTATACAAGAGGAAGCACTGGAGCAGAGTATAGGCTGTTGTTCTGAGCCACAGGGGATTTACCACAAACAAGAGAGAGTGAGCTGCCTAGGGAACAAACTGCATGGGCAAGAGATTAAAGCAAAGCACTCCAAGAAGGTGGTAAAAATTCCAACTTGATAATTGAAAAAATATTAAGTTAGAGTATTCCACTCAGTCTGAAAACTCTGGGTTACAGAGTTAAAGAGCTAAAAAGAAGAAATCCTCAGAAAGTATTCAGTCCTGAAATACATCCAACCCTTAGCTGTAGATGTAGAAATGAGACCCGGCAGCACGTGTGTGGGTGAGTATGATTAGTTATTTCCTGACAAGAATAAAGTTACATTTACAAGGAAATGACTCTCACTGTACAGGCACACAATAGCCCTGTTGTGAATTCTGAGATAACAGAGAAGATATAGCTAAGTTACAAGAACTATATGCACACACTATACATTTGAAATGTATTTTTTTTACACATAATATAATCTACACATGTATGCATGTTCAGTAAATTGATATTTAAGCTCCAATCTTGTCAGTAAATGCCATATCTAATAAATAATTATCAGATTGAGTTCTGCATCTGTTTGAAATCAACCAATATTTAATGCAGCTATCCAATGCTAAGAATCCAGTACCTCTTCCAAGTTAGCCAAATTGAAATAATAATTAAACCAGAATGTATTGAGGTAGAAATTAGTTTACTACAGTGCTGTAAAGATCCAATATGTAAGAATTCTCTTACCTGAAGGAATTTTAGTTAGAAAAATAGAACCAAAAAGTGAAGTGGGCTTATCATAAATTGCACAGCCCAATTTAAAGGACTAAAAAGTCCAAATATTCACTGCAGAGACTATGCATGAGGACTTATTCTAGGCTTCACCATTCGAACTGTGCATAAATGCCATATTGTTTGCTTACAGGAGGATAATGTTTGCTGTCACTTTTTATGTGCATTCAACAACAGTCAAACAAACTAGTACAGATGGCAGTCTAATTATCATACTTCATTATGAAAAGGGAATCTGCAACCCTGGCAGTTGTTGCTAGAAAAGTCAAGCAAAAGTCAACCAAGTTTGAGGGTGACAGAACACTGGAACAGGCTGTCCAGAGAGGTTGTGGAATTTCCTTCTCTGGAGACATTCAAAGCCTGCCTGGACACCTTCCTGTGTGACCTGATCTAGGTCTTCCTGCTCTTTCAGGGGGATTGGACTAGATGTACTTCCGAGGTCTCTTCCAATCCCTGATATTCTGTGATTCTGTGAAGTTGGAATGGCTGATTGCTGTGGGGGAAAACTGAAATGTAGCTTGGAGAAGACAGTGGTTCCCAGCAGTAAGAACCACCAGACAATCAAAACTATCCCGCTGTAATAATTTCTAAAATAATTCATCCTCTCTGTCACATTCAGCAAAAAGTTGTTAGGAAGCATGCTGAAAACTAGCTACATTTTAAAGTAACTTTCATCACAATACTCACCGGGATTCTACTTCGGGACCTAAAGGCAGCAACTTTCTTGAGATCATCGTCTGTTGCATTATATGGCACCACTAAGAGGGATGGGTATGTGTCACACAGCCCATAGTGTTCATTAATAAAAGTTACTCGCCACCGTTCATTAGGCAGTCCCTAAAAGGTAACACAAAGTTTTTCCATGTATTTTTGCCTCTACGAGTAGTAATTCTGCACTTGAATTTTACATGACATTATGGCCACATGGTGGCAACAACCCACCAATTTAACTAACTACGGTACCGGTTCAAAACAATAGAATAGATTACAAGATCACAAAAAACAGCTCATTGCTGACAGATTCACAGCCTTAAACAACCGCGAAGCTACCTCTTACACTCCCACACACACAATTCTGCTCTTACAAGTTTCAAAACAATGATTAAAGCTAAGAGAGTTATTTAATTGAGGAAAGAAAATTGCACTCTGTTCTCCCTTAAAGCTCTGCTTTTCCACTCTGCCTGCTGAAAGGAGACTGGTTCTGAGAAGACAAGGATAAACCTCATCTCTTCTCTCTGTAGCCTGATGCTACCTGCAGGTTAAAAATAAAATTCAGGGAAGCTTTTGTACTGAGAAACAACTTTCAGTTAGTCTGCTCAGTAATGCATTTTACAAAGTGCAGCCAGGAAATTGGGAAAGCCTGATAAGCCCTCCACAGACACAGTTTGGCCCATGTGAGTGTTTGTATTTTACCTTTTTTGAGTCTTGGGCCTCCAAACCTTGAACCAAAAAAGTATGGAGAGGAAAAAATATAATCCAAGGAAGTCCTTATTGTTTGCTATTAATTTGTTTTTAATGTCATATTTACAGCAAAAGTAAGTTGTCTAAAAATACATTTTAAAATTAAATATATCTTCAATGAAATTTGTAATTTCATTGACATTTTTCCAAAATCACCTAAAAAGCAAGGTGAGACATAAATATCTTCTGGAAAGCAGTGCTGCTCTAAAATAAGATACTTCTTTTTTCTTCACTTCGGGAAGGAGAACAAATCAAAGACCAAATCAAATCTATATTTAGGCCACTGTAGTTACATACTTGGCACATTCCCCCCACTCCCTGCTCACTTATGTGGCACATTTTAAGCAGCATCAATAACTTCCCTCAAAGAGCAAAGACTACATTCCTGCGACATTCAAAATTTTTTTAAGGTTCCAGCATTTCATTTAATCATAATCATTTTTTTCAAGTGTATTTTCATCTTGCCCCATTGTCAGGCATTGTGTCCTCTCACCACCCTCCCCACTCCACCAGAAGAAATGATAAGAGAAATGTGCAAACAGTAATTCCTCTATATAAGTTCTCAGAGATGATGAAAGAAAGCACCAGGCAAGTGTAGCTTTAATCACTTACTTGTCTCCTGTATTCAGACATGGGGTTGTACACCATCCAGCCATTTTCAGAAAACTTTTCTTCATTTACAAATGCAAAAAAAAGCTGTAAGATGTAAAAGAAGGTGATTACACCAAATTCACTGAAAGTGGCAAACATGAGGATTCATCATCAGTTATATATGCTAATGACCACCACAAAACAGGACTGACTTATCCACATCAACCTCATCCTCTCTGAGTGAATCTGCTACCTACAAGACTGAAAAGCAGAGATCAAGAAGTCATAAGCAACACAGATCTGCTGATGAAATAACAAATATCTGACAATAGTTAAAACAAGAAGTGACAAAGCAAGAAAAATTATGAAGCTTAAATGGCTGGGTATTTTTACCACCAGGCTGTTGAAATGTTCTACAATAGTTTGTCAGTTTGCTTACTGTATTTCATCAAATCAACTACCATCTTCTCATCAAAATGTCTCCAATAGGTACAGCTGCAATTACTACATGAAATATTACATGCTAAATTGAAAGTAGAAGAAGGTTTTAATTGCTATTCAAAGCATTAGGAAGCAGTCTGGCTTCTATACCCTTTCTCAACTCATCCTTACTAACAGAAACTGGGTTTAAGTAAAATTACATTAAAATGATACAAAACATGTTTCCAGCAGGTTACACAATCTTTTTCTATTGCTTTGCTGCTTACTTTCAAGCCCCACTCTTACAAAATAGCACCCTCACCCAGGAGCCTGACAACTTCCTCATACCTGTTAGATTCCTTCTCCTTTCAACCAGTTCCAAGCAGACTGTGATACCCCACCTAACCTCTTCTGTCCTTGGTTTGTTCTTACAGTCTATGATGAAAGCACAAGTACTGTTTATTTTAGCAAATAGAAAATTTATTTTGGTGGCTCATGGATTCTTTGGATGCCAACTGCAGCTAACTAAGCTGCTTCAAAAAAAAAAAAAAAAGAAGAGAAGGCAGAAGAGAATATGCTGTCCTGAGCTAACAGACCAACAGCAGCCTGAGCAGAAAGCATCCCAGTGCCCATCATAGCTCATCTTTAACGTAAAAGCTGAAAATTTCACAGCTATTCAAAGACATTAAAAAAAGAAATGGAATGCTAAACTGAACATCCCAAATTTACATCATTTTCACATGACCTGAGCTAAGCAGAAATGCAGAAAACCTGATGAGCAAGAAAAAAATGGTTCTAAGGTGTCTCTAGAGGTGAGGCCAAACTGAATTCCTAACTGCATATAGGCCCAGCTGGAGGTTTCTTTACATCTTAGGAGGGCAGACACAAATGGCTGAAGGCAATTCGGTTTAGCCTAATCTTAGAGTGGTTTAAGCAGTAAATGGCTCTAATCAAAACACAAAACTTAATGCCTCCAAAAGGAGAAAAGTTTTTTCCTCATGTACTTCAAACCAATTACTCTCTTGAAATGATGTTACTGCTCACAGAAGATACTTAGTCCCATTAGTTTTAGAAGAATCTGTAATCTTTTTTTACACTTAAATCCTACTCTTCTAAAAATGGTGAAGACAATGAGAAAACACAACTTGAGAATGCACTGTTTACTTCTGCAAACTTGCCAGTGGATGCACTTTGCTCTAAAATACTGATTTAATTTAAAATTGCAGTTTCTAAGTTAACTGCTGTTAAGTGGGATTGAAGGAGAGACTACGAAAGGAAAAGGAAAGAGGTGAATATAAGCTGCCCAAGAAATAAAAAACAACACTATTAGATGAAAGTAACAGCAGCTAAACATAAAAACTCAAAAAGGTTGGATGTTTGTTTCCACTGCAAAACAGGGATATTACTGACTAAAGCAGTAGACTAATAAATAGCTACACACAAGAACTATCCCCTCCTCCCCAAAGGAATTTGCCATATTTTGAAGAGCAACTATGCTAAGAATTCACCAAGCAAGCAAAGAGACAAAGGCATCAGAAACACAGGAATCCAAACAGATCTCTTCAAAACTGTCTCAAGGCAAGGATATGTGATTTATTTATGTTGCTACTTATTGGTGAGAGCTTAAACTACACAACTTACACCCTGATAAGTAAACTACACGAGTTCACTACAGTGCACTGTCACAGCTGTTAAACAGAAGATTCTACAGGAAAAAAAATAAAGGTGTCACTTTATATGTAAAGACTTATGCTGCTCATGTCACCCACAAAATACTCTTCAAGAAATTACATGCAACGGTGTATTTTTTCATAATTAAAAAAAACAAAGAGAGTTAAATTTATTATGCACAAGGAGGGGATAGACAGAAACCTTTCCAAAACAAGTGTCTTACTATCTACAGCACATTTCATTTAAAATGCTTAGCTACAGCAGCTTTACCACAGCAGCTATAAGAGCTTTCAAGTCACACAACCCACAGCTATTAAAGCTGACAATTAAGCTTCATTAGTTCTGCTGAGATTCCAGATAGTGCAAATTCTTCCTGCATTGCTCAAGAAAAGAATTAGTAGCATGGATTAAGCAGCAAATATCTGAAGACGAACAAGAAACAATGAATGCACAGGCAAAGTCTGGACTTTGATATTTATATGAGCCATTTTAAGAAAACTCTTCAGATACGCTTTAACAAAAGAGCAGTACTTAATAATGAACAGTATCTAAAAAGCCAAAAGATTAAAAATTCTTTTTCTTCTTCCACTCTGTCATGAATGGCGTGTGTATGTGAGAAGCACTAATATGAAGACACCCTTATCTGCAAGAAGCTAAGCCATGTTTTTTTTTTAAGGTTACACCTCCAATTTTACATCAAGTGAAGTGAGAACCTATGCAGATTACATTGTAAATAGCATCATTTCTATTTGTATCCCCTTTCCCTGCTGCACTGTAGAGTAGATTTGCATTCAGCTTACGTGCAATGAGATGTGAAAGCTTTGGCAATGTCAAATTATCCAAGACAAACAGATTTAAGGGGTTTCCACCATACACAAAGCACTAATCTTTATCAAACTCAGGACATATAGTCAGTACATTAGAATTGATTACAAACTATACCACTTTGAATGTGAGATAAAACCAGTAGTCAACATAATTTAAATAAAGCCAGGATTCACCTTAAGTGACACTTGGCTAGTGAGTCTCAATGCTGAGAGGAGTACAGCCAGCTCCTGAACAACTCCATAGCCTAAAAGCAGAAGACTGCTACTTCTCTCTTAAAAAAAAAGGCTTTCAAAATCTTGGTAAGCTACTTTTTATGCTTCACTATGCAAATAATTCTGTTTACTTCCTTGCAGGTGCTAAGCTGCAATTTCAACACACTGAGTGTCTTTTTCAGTACTCCTACAGACGAAGTGCATGCCTTCAACACTCAATTTATCATTACCATTTTGAACACAAAAATAATAAACGACACACAGCTTGCTCACAACACCATGCAGCTCTGCAAGATAAAGGAGAAAGCAGCAGCAATCTGATGACACAGTTTGGCAAGAAGTCAATTTACAAACATACATTTACTGTGTTTATGGAATCGTAGTACATAAATACATGCTCATGCACAAGCAGAACGTGTAAGGTATGTACAAATTATTAAACATTTGACCAATTTTCATACATTACAAAAGAAGAAAAATTAGAACAAGACAGCATCGGGCACATGCAAAGGAGGTACATGTTCTTTTCTATTTCTAACTTGCTGGTTTATGCTGTTTGTATATTATAAACCACCAAGATATTCTTCAGCAATAAGGCTGTCAGTTTCTCAGGGTATTTAAAAATAAAGACAGAATTATCCTTGCATCTAATTTGCCATTAATACTACCTAGCCATTTACACCTTATCTGTTCATAAAAAACTAAGATTAGACATGATAGTATTTATGTTAAATAACTTCTGACCATTTGGCCACGAAGATGGACAAAGGGCTGGAGCAACTGCCCTATGAAGACAGGCTGAAGGAGTTGGGGTTGTTCAGCCTGGAGAAGAGAAGGCTCAGAAGGGACCTAATAGTAATTTATCAGTACCTGAGGGGGTCCTACAGAAAGGCGGAGGAAGGACTTTTTAATATGATATCGGATGGAAGGACTAGAAACAACGGATGTAAATTGAAAGGGGGTAGATTTAGACTCGACATAAGAAGGAAGTTCTTTACAGTGAGGGTGGTGAAACACTGGAACAGGTTGCCCAGAGAGGTTGTGAATGCCCCCTCTCTGGAGGTGTTCGAGACCAGGCTGGACAAGGCACTGAGCAGCCTGATTTACTGGGAGGTGTTCCGGCCTATGGCAGGGGGGTTGGAACTCGATGATCTTTAAGGTCCCTTCCAACCCAAACTATTCTATGATTCTACTGTTGCACTCTGAATGAAACCTCAAGTCAAGAAGTTTTTTGGAATAATCAAGTGCTTCATCAGGCAGGCACCTACACCAGGCCTCACTACCATCTGAAATCATCCTTGTAGCTACAACAGCAACACTGGCATGATCTGACTCTCAGAGATTTTATGTGACCAGGATAACGAGCTGTACAGGGAGAGATCCAGTGTCAGAGAGAACAACAACTGGCATTAAAACAGAGAGAGCAATCATGGTTAGAAGTAAATACATACCACACAGGTATGCATTGTGGTGAATAATCTTATAAAAATGATGAAATCAGGAAGTGAAGCAGCTGCTATGCAGAAACTAAACCATAGAGACTAAATAAATATCATCCTTTGTGGGGTACTACAAACATTCATTTTGAGTGGTTTGGTTTTTTACGATTTTTCTTCTTTAAAATAAAAACAAACTACTTTAAAAATACTTCCAGCAACAGTTTTCTTTCAGTTAGCAACGTTTTGCAAATGCAACAGAGGATTATTGACAGTAACTGTGTGTTCCATATCACCTAAGCTGGTCAGTCTGATAAACCATCAGATTTGATGTTATGATATTAATTCAAGGAGATCAGAACCAAACTGATGCTCAAACTGGAGAGAGACAAGAATTAGCTTCTGGAAGTAAGCACACAGGACAATACTGAGACACGGACTAAAACCTGCAAACAAGCTCTCAAACAATGCTTTTGGGATGCTGAAGGAGAGAAGTCTTGAAAACAGTAAATACACTCCACTCAGAAATAACATTTTGGGACGTATTAACTATCCATTTATCTAAGAACAGTGTAACATGAAGAAAATGGAAGCAAGGCATCTCTAAAAGTTCTTGTTTAGGATCATCTCTAAGAATATGGTTCCACTACAGATAAAAATCAGTCAAGATAAAAGCCTGACATAAAATATATAGATAAAAATCAGGACAGTAAGGGCTTATACCTTTACTGTCCTCATGTTGCCCTCTTTCCACTGCAGAGCTGTACAAAGTGGTCTGAACAAAATTACTAGTTTAACACTGCTGAAAATGGGACATTGCTCCTTCTCTCCTTCCTGTTCTCTGCTCCTCTCATGTGCTCTCTCTTGCCCTAGTTCTGATGCATACTGATTTCATTCTAGGTCCTCTTAAATGATTAAAAGAGTTCCATGACTAAATTAGAAAACAGTATTTTGTGCCAGATAAGTGAGCTACACTGGTTTACTTTGTGCTTATACAACTGTCAGTTTGGTACACAAGGGATAATCAAGAACATAGAATCATAGAATAGTTAGGGTTGGAAGGGACCTTAAAGATCATCGAGTACCAACCCCCCTGCCATAGGCAGGGACACCTCCCACTAGACCAGGCTGCCCAGTGCCCTGTCCAGCCTAGTCTTGAACATGGCTGGAAGGTGGAGAAGAGGGGACCTGAGAAAAGTAAGACCTCAGTGTTTTAGTAGCAGAGGGCTACCACCCTCACACTGTCATATGAAGCACAGCACATTCTTCAGAAAAGACCTCCCCGATGGAGCTGGCAGCACGGTCAGAGCTCCAGTGCACTCTCAGTGCAGAAGGCAGCATGTACAGCTCAGACATACTCTCATATTCAGACACTGAAACCTTGTTCTAAACCAGCCACTGAAGGAGCAGTCCCAATCATTCCCCTTCATTCTCTTCCACCCACGGATGCCCCGACTCCATCCTCACACTGTGCTAACAAGGCTGAGGAAATGACTCAGGATTCTCCTTGCATTGCTTTAGTCCCTTTCAGTTCCCCATCTGGCTCATCATGTGGCGTCAAACTCATGCAGGGAAAACCAGGGCAGGAATGCACAAGCTAGCAGAAATGCCCACCTTTGGCAGGAAGAGTTTAAACTGCTTGCTGAAACACACACAAATATCACATACTTGCTTAGCTCATTTTGAAGCTCATTCAAGTTGTGACATTAGAAAATAAGGGCAGGAGCAAATTCAGGATTTAACACAAGGTTACTTTATTTCACTTCAAAGTTTCTCATGGTAAAACCCTGTTTCAGATATACCTCAGAGATACAAAGCACAACCATTCTCCATTCTGTCAATATCTTCCCAAATTCTGTGCTCTACTCAATCTGAAGGCAAAATTATCTTGACTGATTCTCGTGTTATACAGTATAACTTCTATTGGCAAATTGTACTCAAAGTGAGCCATATCACATAATGATAAACTTTCCTAGGGTCAATAGATGCAACAAATAAAGCAAGAAGTGGATAATTTCCCATACTATTCACTAGACAGGAACCAGGTCTTTTGAGATGACAAAACCTAATACAAATCTAAGACCCACAAAGCACAGTACCCTGATGTCAGCAAAGAAATGGAAGATAATGGATCATTAGCATCATTATCAGTCAATTCCTTCCACAGGATGGTTTTGTTTACTTAAAATAAATATTTGCAGCTTTGTTCCTATATTAAATGCCTGTGATATTTTTCATTGGTTTCATCAGTAAGCATCTTACCTGAAGTAAAGCTTTTAGTGATTCAGATTTATCCAGGCTTTGGAGACTACCCAATAGTTTAACATTTTTGAGAATCACTAAGTCATGTACTAGTACTTTTCCTAATTAGGGAGGATAACTTGCAGTCTCTAAGTAATGAAATTTGTAGACATCAGTGAAGTTCAGTTTACCTGAAGTATAGCAAATAGCATTCAGAATTTTACAATATTATAGATAGGCTGTTAATGTAGAAAAGAAACATGAATTCTCTTTGGTTTATGCTGACACAGGATTCTGTGGTTATTCTTTCCAAGCAGCCATGATGTCTATTAGCAGATCAAACAGAAGTTAATTGGCAAGAACTCAATAGTATATATGAGGTAACTTACCAAGTTATGTGACTGGGGAAAAGCATATTTTGTGAGGACTTCAAATATATCTCTTCTACTGTGCCCTTCTTGTTTTAGCGCAAACCGTAAATTTCTCATATCCTAAAACAAAAGCATTATCTCTTAAGTGGACCAAAGCATGAAGATACTTTTATCTGATATACAAATCCTCATATTATACACAAAACATGATTTAGAATCTGCCTGCAGCACACCTCAAACCACTGTGAAAGTTCAGTTTACTTCTTATCCCATAAAACATAACTCTACAAATAAAGCAGTACCACAGTCCATGTAGCACAAATACCTCTCTGCAGTAAAACTATCAGAAATGGCTCTATCTGATCCACTAAGATGTCTCATGGGCTACTAATGCTGCAGGATGGGAGTTACTGTAGGTTTTCAAAATGAAAATTTGCCAATAATCTGTCTAGACTGTACTGTCCCTAGCAATTTTCTCATTGCTAATGTCAAAATAAGCAGCCTGCACATAAGTATTAAGCATCAAATATGTACACATACTCCATTAATGAGTCACTGACAACTCCCTGTATTTTTCCATGACAATGCAATTTTTTTGTGAGGCTAAGGAACCAAGAGATAGCTGTTACCTAAGATTTTCAGTGCTTATACTGCTTACAAACCCCTTGTTTGAGGTGCTCTTCAAAGATTTTAGGCTTACAGATAAATTATTTTCAGAACAAATGAAACAATGAAGCAACACAAGAACAACTCACTAAACAACTCACGAAAGACCAAGCCCTCTCCTTGCACACAGAGGATTGTTAAACAGCCCTTGTACTGAGTTTACATGGCAGGGTTTTGGTAACAGGGATGGGGCTACACAGGTGGCATCTGTAAGAAGTTTCCTTCATGTCTAATGGAGTCCATGGCATCCAGCAAGCCAGCTCCAACACAGACCCATCACTGACCAAAACCAAGCACGCCTTCAACAGTTGGTTGCACCTCTGAGATAACATGTTTAGGAAGGAGAAAAAGTTATTGCCCAAAAGCAGCATGGGAGAGGAATGGGAATATGTGAGAGCAACAACCCTGCAGACACCAAGGTCAGTGAAGACACTGGTGGAGCAGAGACTGCCCCACAGTCCATGGTGAAGACCACAGTAAAGCACGCTGTCCCCCTGCAGCCCAAGGACAGCCCCACACTGGAGAAGGTAGATGCTTAAAAGGAGGCTGTGACCCTGCAGAGAGCTCATGTGGAGGCTCCTGGCAGGACTTGTGACCCTGTGGAGAGAGAAGCCCATCCTGGTGCAGGCTTGGTGGCAGGACTTGTGACTCACATGGGCAGGGCATGGGGGACCCACACTGGAACAGTCTGATAGTGAAGGACAGCATCCCATGGAAAGGACCCACACTGGATCAATTAATGAAGAATGGCAGCTCATGGGGGGACTCATGCTGGAGAAGTTCATGGAGAACTGCCTCCTGTTAGAAGGCCTCCATGCTGGAGCAAGGGAGGACTGTGGGAAGTCCTCTCCCTGAGGACCAAGGATAGACAGAGATAAAGTCTGATGCAATTTCCCTTCCGTTTGTGCATTGCAATAGGTGAAAGTGGAGGACTGGGATTGAACGTNTGGGTGAAAGTGGAGGACTGGGATTGAAAGTGAGCATGGGAAGAAAAGAGAGGTGGAGGGCAGAAGTTTTAAGATTTGCTTTATATTTCTCAGTACTCTAATTTGATTGGTAATAAATTCATTTTGCCAAGTCAAGTCCATTTTGTCCATGACAATAATTGATGGGTGGTTTCTCCCTGCCCTCATCTCAGCTGACAAGCCTTTTGTTATAATTTTTCTCCCCTGCCCAACTGAGGAAGAGAATGACAGAACAGTTTTGGTGGGCACCTGATGTCCAGCCAGGGTCAACCCACCACAGTCCTATATACAACAGGTATTTCCCTCTCCATTTCCAGAAAATTGTTCTTGAATTCAGCTGTGAGGAACACGTGTTTTTTTCATTCCTATAAATAGGCAAACAATGAGAAAAGGAACCTTTAGATTTCATTTCCTATTGAATTATTGGAAAGTCTTACTTTACAAGTTATATCTAATCCATAAGAGTTCTCTCCTCTGCTTGAAGCTCCTCCCATTTTTTCAATCCGTGAAATTACACCCAACGGAACATTCAGTATCACAACTGGATCCTGAAATGAAAGTTTGAGTAAGGAAGAGATTAATCTGAAAAAGAAGACTCAAGCAAAATTTTCTTACACATCTAGATTAGAAAGCAGATATGAAATACACACAGGAAGCAAAACTGTGCTTCTGCACATCGTAAAGGCTGGACTTGAACTACAATTTAACAAGCAACAAAAATACTTCATTCCAAATAGAGTAGGAAAAGAAAAAAGGAGGCAACAGCCTAAAAGATGCCTTCTGCTACATATTTCTGATTGCCTCTGCTTGCTGAGACTGGTTTATTGCTATACAGAACAGAGTAGAACAAAATGGAAGACACTGCCAATAGAGTCAGCTGCAACCAGATTACCAATCAATCAATAATCTTAAAACCTTTTTAAAAAAAAAATAAAAAAAGGATAACAAGCACGTTTTATTCTCTTTTATGTTGCTGCTTATTGAACAAATTACTGCTGCCCCCACACACATGAGTTTCTATTGATCAAAGTGTTTTTCTTTTCCAACAGTGAGGACAATCAAAATCTTGGTTTACTGATAGCCACTTTAAGAACTATTGCACATCATTACTTGCTGCCCTTGATTATCACATAATAAGTATAAAGAGAATAGCTATCCAAAAAGCTCAAACAGACAAAAGATGGAGGTATCAATTCAGTGGAAGTGTTAAACTAATTTTACCAGGCAAAAATCACACTTTCACAACATGTGTAACTTCAAAGAATTCCCATTTTTATTCAGACTTCTCAGTGGCACAAAGGGAATTACTATTTAGTCACTGCACAATTAAGATATGGTTATTACAAACATTACAGACCACTTCAAGCAAAAGCCTCCCACACAATTCCACAAGAACACGAGTGCCAAAATTAAACTAAATGAACTGGCCACAAGATAAAAAAGAGGCAGTGGGGGTGAAGGGAAAGGGCTTTAAAGGCAACTCATCCGACAGATCCAATTGTGGCACGTTACTCACATTTTCCACACTTCTTAGATAGAGCCTGTAGTTTGTGATGTACACTCTTCCTTTAACGGGGCCATTGAATGGACACATGTAAATAACATCCTTGTCTGTAAAAAATGCAGCATTTCTTAAAGATTGTGCAAAAACCAGAGCTAAGGATAGCATCAGTTAACTAGCAGTAAAATAATAAGTTACACTCATAAATGCTACCCTTATGAGAGAAATT